>JAWQEG010000798.1:230000-390000 GCA_033782935.1 Petrolisthes cinctipes | reverse complement strand
GTTTCTCACACATCGTAAGCCTTAATTCATTCAACCTTTCCTTGACCCAGATTCCAGCAGAGTCGAATGCTGCATGTTTTCATCTTGTTTATCTCTTGCTCAAACACTGTTGGGGTCCCTCTAGTTTGTGTAGTTTTTCATTTGATTTTGTTATTTTATTTTATATTCTTATTCTATATTGATTTTTTTTTTCTATTTTATTTCATTTTGCTATATATTTTTTTTTCTCATTTAATTTTGATATTAAGTTTCTTATTTGATTTTACAGTTTAGATTTTTATTTGATTTTGCTATTTTATTTCTTATTTGATATTAATTTTTTTTTTTCTCATTTGATTTTACTGTTTAGATTTTTATTTGATATTAATTTGAGATTAATTGGGAAACTTTAAGTAGTCGGTGAGTTAAAAATGTCATGAGTGTGTTCTCTCTCTCTCTCTCTCTCTCTCTCTCTCTCTCTCTCTCTCTCTCTCTCTCTCTTATGTGTACAATATACGTGCGTCTATCTGTTTCTCTATTGCTTTATATTTATTCATTAATCTGTGTAGCTCTTATCTTTCTACTCATCTTTTATCTGCTTATCGGTTTATCAATGAAGCACTCCCTATTCTCTCTCTCTCTCTCTCTCTCTCTCTCTCTATCCACACACACACGTTTATCAATCAAGCACTCCCTAACCTCTTCTCTCTCTCTCTCTCTCTCTCTCTCTCTCTCCTCTCTCTCTCTCTCTCTCTCTCCACACACACACCTGGCTCTTGTTGTCTTCTCCTGGGTGGTGCTATGGTGCTGTTGGTTGAAGGTGTTGTTGTTGGTGGTGGTGGGTGATGAGCCATGACGGTGACCTCGTGTTTACTTTCTTATCAACGGCACTGCACCAAGCTTATCACATCAAGGCCATTGGTAGAGGATGTTTGAAGAGTGTGTGGGTGTGTGTGTGTTGATAGGGAGAGGATGTGTAGAGGGTGTGTGTTGATAGGGAGAGAATGTGTAGACGGTGTATGTTGATAGGGAGAGGATGTGTAGAGGGTGTGTGTGTGTGTAGATAAGGAGAGGACGTGTAGAGAGGAGATAATGATACACGGAAGAGAAACGTGTGTGTGTGTGGGTGGGCGTGTGTGTTGAGACCAATGTATATTAGAGAGAGGAGATATGAACAAACAGACAAACAGACAGGGTGTAAAGTGTATAGTGCTCGCTAAGGAGGAGGTGTGTTTGAGAATATAATTATAAAAGGTATAGGATTTAGCACTGATGAGTTTGTGGATGTCTCTTGTCTTCAGAAATATTGTTGGTCCATAAGTTTTAAGGTATTCCTGGCCACGTTGCTCTCCATACTCGAGTTATTATTTTCCTCTGTTGTATAGTTATCCCGATGCATTTCGTACGTTGGTCAATAAGTTCATAAAATATTCAGTTGGTAGAACGATTTAACACTGTCACTTAGATCTGTTATATTCATCTAATATTAAATATATATTAAATATACACGAACATGTAATACATATCTTTGCAAACACATTATTTTAAGGGCACGGTGATGCAACAGAAACAATTGGAGGTTAATTAATGGGGGTCCTTCAAACATTGCCACAAAACACCTACACCTATATTGAAGGAGCTTGTTTCGTAGCACTGTCAGGTAGAATAAAAAAAAGGCTCCAATTCTCGTGCATGATTACAGGGTTCTAAAGGTCATGTCGCATCCCTCCCTCCCCTCAAGTAGATAAGAATTTTGTTATCTTCTTATTTTGTTATCTTGTTATCTTCTTATTTTGTTATCTTCTTATCAGACCAGAGTATTTATAGCCTTTATATATAATAGATAAACAAATGGTGTTCGTAGTTAAGGGGAGGATATAGTTTTGGCATTTTTTAGAGATCATGATTCCTCCAAACTATTCCCAGAAACAGGACACCATTATTTTTGTCCATCTGGTCCTCCTGTTTTCTGGCATACTTTGGAGGAATCAGTAGCACTCCAATTTACCAAAAAAGAGGTCCTCCCACTCCTATATACTGATGTACAGCCACAATCAAATATCCTGCAACACTTTCCTTCCGTCGTGCATGTAAATCAGTATCATATCAAATTTTAATCATACAACAACACCTTATGTCAACTCAACCCATTCAATTATTATTATTATTATTATTATGAGGGGCTGCAAATTCATACATTTGTTGTTCTTTATTACCAAGATAATATTTACTACGATGGAAGGAAAGTGTAGGTGGATATTATTATTATTATTATTATTATTATTATTATGAAGGGCTGCAAAATCATACACGTGTTGTTCTTTACTGCCAGGATAATATTTACTACGATGGAAGGAAAGTGTCGGTGGATATTATTATTGTGGCTGTACTGTATTCTGTTTCTTGTCACAGTTTGGAGGAATCCCTGGCTGGTCCTCCGCTTCGCACAAAACTCTCACTCTCTTATCCCTTAAAACACCGGCTTACTTAATTAAGAACCCTGTGATCGTGTATGAGAATTGGAGGCATTTTATTCCTCCTGACTGTGTCATGTAACAACCTCCTTCCATATAGATGTGTGTGTTTCGTGGCAATATTTGAAGAACTCAAACGTTTATCTCCAATTTTTTACCTACATCACAGAGTCCCTTAATGAAACACTATAATTATATACTTCAGGGGAGATTCTCTTGTTGGTAAATTGGAAGGTCTCCGATTCCTCCAAACTATGCCAGGAAACAGACGCCTTCATAGGGGATCTGCTGTGTCGTGGCATAGTTTGGAGGAATCACAGACCTTCCAATTCACCAACAAGAGAATCTCCCCTTAAGGGACCCTGTGATGTCGTCAGAAAATTGGAGATAGATGAGTCCTTCAAATATTGCCACAAAACACACACCTAAATGGAAGGAGCTTGTTTCGTGGCATGGATCAGTAATAACCAGAAGCCTCCAATTTTCACACACGATCACAGATTCCCTAACCATTAAAATATACGACTTCAATTATTAACCCTCAAACAGCCGACGTCAGAATTTGCTAAGGAGATATTCTATAGTTTTGGTACATTGGAGCACCTTGATTCCTCCTAAGTATGCCAGAAAACACAGGACTGGAATATCAGAATAAATGGTGGCCTGTTGCTTGAAATGGCCAGGAGAAATTAGTTGCTCCAGATTTTCCAACGATACACTCGCAACAGTTAATTATGAAACCGAGTTAAAATCACAACACTGTTTAATAATGAGTTCATCACATTGCGTTTACTGTATAACCTTTATTAATGTCTGCAGTTCTTCTCTGGCATAACAAATGTCATACGTTTAGAATTAGTTCTGTTCTAGTTAAAATGGCACTTATATAAGGACAAAGCTGTGCAGCATTATAGCGACGAATAGCCTTTTCCTCGTTTAATAATACCACCCATACTATTTCTCTATGGTAATAATTTTTATAGTATCCTTCTCTAAACACACTGCCAATGTTTCATCGGGCAGGCATTACATCCTGTCTGTGTTTACGTCATTTGTTTATCTTATCTTTCCTCGCCACTTCACATTTTGCTTTGATGCAGTTGAGAGAGAGTATATGTCTTGCAAGATTACGTCATATATTTTTAGTAATTTCGCTATATATTCAATATTTAGACAATGTATTAGAAGACTCTACCTTTCAATATTTTTCAAAGGTATATCGCAGTAATTTTCTAATTCATATTAACACTTCAAACACGTACGGTACCACCCTTTACCGACAAACACCCAATAGAGAAAAACGGTATGAAGTTTCACCGTCAAATCATGTTTCAAGTATGGCTCCCAGAAACCTGAAATGGAAACGTGAGCTTGGACTACCACCACGTTTCTCGCGAATAAGTGAGGGGAATGCAATGTTGTAGAGGAGAGAGAGAGAGAGAGAGAGAGTGTGTGTGTGTGTGGGAGGATTGGGACCGAGCAACCTTCAGCCTGTGCTCAGCTCTCTGCTCGTCTCCAAAACACAGTGTTGCCAGGCGCGCACTGCCTACACCTAACTACTTTCACCTCCCTCCCTCCCACACTCACTCTCCCGTCCTCCCGCCTCAGCTGTCCTTGCTTTCAACTCTCTTCGTCTCCCTTCCACTACATTTCTTTCGCCTTGCATTACTTCTCTCCTCAACTGCTCGTGTTACTCTTGCTCCTATTCTTTCACCTATATCTTCGTTTAGCTTCCTTCCCCGACATATTATACATTCCTCCTCACCTTCCTTCTCCTTTCTCCTCCCCTCTCTCACTAGTGACTACACTTGCCCCTTCCTCGCTCCCCATCCCCCATTTATATCTCGGCTCCTTTCACTTCCCTTCCTCCACATGTACAGTTGCGCACATGGATTCGTGGTACAGTCCAGGTGGAGAATGCTCTGTTCTATCCAGTAACCATAAAAGTCCGTCTCTAGTTGACCATTGCTATCATAAATACAAACTTTTGTCCTGCTGTTAGTACTCCAGCTGGCAGGATTCTAGCTAAACTTTATTGATACTGGGAGGATCAGCAGAGCATCTCCCACCTGGGATGTGCCACTATTTCTGTGCGCCATTATACCTGTCCTCACCACAGTGTGGTCCTCACCTTCCCTCGTGTCACCTCACTCTACCATGCCTTATAATAGCGTATGTACAATCGCAGACCATGAAAAGTCTACCCCCTCTTCCGACCCTGAGAGGAGGCCTGTGGTTTTTCTGAATAATGGCTCATCCAAACTATTACTGACAACACACACATGAGCAAATATCTCTTGGCCTTGCACATGAGGGTCCGTGGTGTATGTTGGTGCGTGTGTTGTCAGTGATAGATTTGCTGAGCCGTCATTCAGAAAAACCACAAGCCTCGTCTCAGCAGGGTCGGAAAAGGCGGTAGACTTTTCATGGTCTGCGATTGTACAGTAGCTTTCCAAACCAAGGGACCATAAGGAGGGGGCCAATTCTTTCTGGATGTGGTGAAGGGCACTATGGAAATGTGACACAATGCATTAACGATTTTCATTTAAATTCGGATTTTCAACTAAATATTTTTGTAGTGAACTAACATGATCATTGTGTCGACATTCCAAAATTTCATATGGGAGTTTACTGGCAACGACTGGGACTAGCGACACTAGATAAAAAGGAAACCGAAAGAAGATTTATTAGAAACTTGCATAATTCTAAAAGCGATGGAAAATGTCCATCAGCATTTTAGTCTTCTTTGAGTACAGCAAAAGCCGCACTGGACCAAACACTTGTAAACTGAATAAATGAAATAATTGGACAACCGTAAAAAAAACAGATAATTGTGCCGATGAAAACATAAACAATAATAACCTTCGACCATGGAACAGCTGATTAGATAAACAAACAAACATGGCCGTTGCTACCAGACTTACGAGGATTGTTGGTGTTTCTTACTCGAGCAAGGCGTCCCTGTGGCAGGTTACAGGAGTCACCACCAGCAGGAGGACCTTAGCCACTACATGTGTTAGGAAGTGGCAGGCCTCGGGGGAGTTTTATTCTGAGCAACACCTTCAATTGCAGAGTTCTTTAAAGAAGGTGGGTCCTCTCTCCTCCTTGTTATCTCGCTTTCGTAACAGTTAAGAAAAGCCCCAGAAAAGGAAGTTACGGTAATTATCTATTCTATTGCCGGTGGGTATTACGATGTTTTTACCTTCTTTACCCGCTAATTTATAACATTCTAAGATACTTTTCCTCTATGGCATTTTCTTTGGAAATGCCCCATTTCCAAGATAGGGCATTTTGAAATTAGCCTGACCTTACCTAACCTAACCTAGACTGCATCAGACTACCGGGACTTAATCTGGGCAAACTACCGGGAAATAACCGTGGTAAAGTACAGGAAATGACAGGGGCAAAATACTGGGACCTAGCTGGTTCTGGCAATACTGCTACAAAACGTCAATAGTCTAGATAAATACCGAAGTTACTTACCAATTTGTTATCCCTCTTTGTAATAGTTAAGAAGAGAAACAAAAGGAAGTTACGTAATAATACCAATTTGTTATCCCTCTTTCGTAATAGTTATGAAAAGTCACAGAAAAGAAAGTTACCTACCAATTTCCTTGATATTTTGGTTGGTGGTCTATGAAGTCATTTCCGAGTGGTACAGTACATTTTCACCATGTTTGATTTTCAGCTTTTTTTTTTTTTTTTTTTTTTTTTTAATACCTCAATCTCGGGACTGTAGGCTGTCAGTAGACTCTTGCAAGACCCCGAGATTATTAGATGTCGCACTGGATGAGACAATGGAGCTTGGTGGTGATGTTGGTACCATTGCTTCTCTTCTGCCCCACTTATTTATACAAATCACTATCAGCTACACAGTCACTCACAGCATCTTGGAATATGGTCGGGGATCTTCTATGTTGTGAGTTGACGTTAATGTAGGGAGTATTTTCTTGACGTGTCGGCGTAGTCAGTTTGCCCAGTTTAGGTTCCTATACTTTACCCTGGTTAAGTCCTGGTAGTCTACAATCTATTATGAAATCTCCTTGTATTTATACCATTTAAGGATTGTGCCTTTAACCAATTATTTGCTATTTGCTTAAATTTCTTTGTACACTGTATAAACTAATTTGTATACAGTTCTATAATATGTTCATTACACATATTATATTCCATGCTCATAACACCATTGTATAACGAAGGATTATCTGTGCCATACATTAATTTAGAAAAGTATAATAATATTTCTCTTGCAGTTGATAGACGTTGAGATCAACCCACATGTTGACCAGTGGGAGAAAGAACATCATTTTCCAGCTCATGAAGTCTTCAAGAAGCTGGGCAGTGCTGGCTTCCTGGGCATCAGCAAACCAGAGGGTGAGTTAATAATGATGCTAAATTAGAGTATGAGTTGCAGACATGAGTTTATACCTGCCAAACAAAGTGCAGGTACTGTATCCTTGATTCGGTTCATTATTATGAATATATAGAAAAACAGGAAGGCAATAATTATTTCATGATGGACCATCACCTTTTAAACGAGATGCATTAGGATCACACCATTACATATCTGACCTTCTATAAGTCATGATATTATGACTAAACTGAAATTCTTTCCAACCATTTTCTTTGTTCTTTTTGACATTTTAAAATGAATAATTGAATTAATATATTTTGCCCTTCTGACTTATCAGTAATTCCAACTTATTAAATTCTGACTAAAGGTGTTTTACTGTAGAGTACAGTGGTTTGTTTCCTGGCAGAGTTGGAGAGCTGCTGACTTCTCTACACAATGCTACTAAACTCATCCCCTACATGTATATTGGGGCACTAGTCTGTGTTGAGGGTTACTGACTCCTCCAAGCAGTGCTACTAAACAAATCCCCTACATGTATGCTGAAGTATTAGTTTTTGTGGGATAGTTTGGAGGAATCAGTAGGCCTCCAAAATGATGACAACAGTTCACCTTCCTAAACTGTATGTGTTTTATAGAATATGGAGGTCTTGGACTGGACTACGGGTACACAGTGGCCTTTGCTGAGGCTCTGGGGACCATACATTGTGGTGGCATCCCCATGGCCATCAGTGTCCAGACTGATATGGCCACCCCAGCTCTTGCCAAGTGAGATTGACATTATCATATATTTTGTGTTGTCATGTTTGTCATCGCCATTATCTACACCATCATATTCTCGTACGTTGTCATTGATGTATTTTATTTTATGATAGTTGTTATTTGCACCGTCCTTTTAAAACATGCCATAATTATATAAAAGTTTTAACTCATATCCCATTGCAACCCAACTTACCAACTTCAAAACATGTCCAAATTAAATTTGCACATACAGTAAACCCTCTCTAAGTCAGATGCATATAAGTCAGATATCGGATAATTCAGACGCTGTCAGTGTCTTGGGCACTTATAAATAACTCGGATGTATATCTGACTAATGCAGAGATTTTCCGGGGGCATCATCACAAAGGCCTACAGCCTGAGAAATGACACAAGTTGATTTTGTACAAAACTCGAATTACCCTGTGTTGACTGACCATTTATATATTTATGCAATTACCAGAACAGGTATGCATGAAAAAGTCAATATTTTGAATAATTAACTTTATTGCCTGAACAATGATGATGTACTGATATATAATTGGCTACGTCACTGCCAAGTGAGCCACGGAACCACATATACATTGGTCATGACAGTATTACCACGGTGACACCATGTATTATTACAATATCCATTAACAAACTTAACTTTGCTCTGTTATTATAGTTGACTGCAGAGGAGATGCATCTATAACATGAGATAAGATTCACTATGCACTCTTTGTCTATAGACTCTATAACATTGGTGGCTATAGTGGTTTGGATCAATCCTAAAGCATGGCCAATTGTTGCCACCTTTTCTCCTTTCTCTTGACAATATTGACTTTTTCATGTAATGTGATGGTGGTGTCTTTCTAATATCACTTGAGAGCATTCTCTTCAGCACCATTGAAAATAGATTACTGTACGAGAAGTGAATACAAAAATATCACAAAAATTCCGGGAATAATGCATGTGTGTGGCAACAAGTATGCCGTGACTGACAAACTGACTGATACCAGCTCTTCTGCTCTGATTCCCACACTTCCTCTCCTATTATCACACCACATCACAATACCTTATTTCATGTTGATACACATTAATAGATATATTAATGCAGTATTACATCTTTTTTTTGTGAAATTGTCATGTTTCTATGTGTGTGCATCTGTGTATGGGAACCAGAGATTTGAGTTAAAGCACATGTAGTTTTGAGGGCGGGTGTAGCCTACATGCGGTCAATCATATGCATCAAAATTAAACCCTCGGATATCTTGGATCTTTGGATAACTCTACATGTGTCTTCCCCCAATTGATGCGAGTTAGCGATGGTTTTCTGTATCCTAGAATAGTCCATCCTAATAACTTTAAAGCATGTCCCAATTCATTATAATGAACATTTTAACATATGGTATATGCCAGTAAAACTCATCCTAAAACCATTGTGGCCCCCAGGTTCGGGAGTGACTATTTGAAGGAGACATTCCTGCGGCCAACCATTGCCGGAGATATGGTGGTGTGCCTGGGGGTGAGTGAGCCTGGGGCAGGGTCAGATGTGGCTGGCATCGGCACCTCAGCGCGCCGACAGGGTGATGATCTCATCATTAATGGTCAGAAGATGTGGATCACCAATGGGTAAGGTGACTTTACTGTTGTTCAGACAACAGAATTTATACTTCATTTTAATTCAGCCATAGTAATCCTATGTTATGTACAACTTTCATTCTTTAATACATTGTAATTTACTTATAGTAAACCATTATTTTAAACCCTTATTGCTTCCATGTAATTGTTTCACTTATATAAACTGAATATTCATATACTTTATGCATCGGGCAATTTTACAGCCAGATAAATTTTAAAGCATGCATCCACATTTCTTTTGAATAGTATTAGATACCCTCAAACACTTCACATCAATGACAGTGATACCTCTTACAGTTAGGAGCTAGAGGGGTTACTGTACCAAAGTAAATACTTCCTCCATACAGGTTCCAGGCAGATTGGATGTGTCTCTTGGCCAATACCTCAGAGGGCCCCCAGCACCGCAACAAGTCTCTCATATGTCTCCCAATGAACACACCAGGTTTGTTGCTCCTGTCACAGTCCATTTATTCGTCCATCCTTATTTTCACTTATTAATTAATTGTTTCAAAATTCTTTCACTTAATCACCTGTCAATTCACTCATTTATCTATACATCCATCTGTATATTCACTCATACTTACTCATCTATTCATCCATCTGTTTATTCACTTATGTTTATTCATCCATTCACTCATTCAACCATCAGTTCTCTCATCTATTTCCTTGTGGACACACCAAGGTTGTTGCATTGAGTTCATTTTCCATACTCATTCATTCACTCATTTCATTTATTAACAATTGTGTCTCTCGTCTGTCTTTCCATGCAGAAGACAAGTTTGTTGCATAATTGTACCAGATTGGCATATCACAGGGAGAAAAGCTACAAGACAGAAAATATATTTACATGAGTGAAATTTGAATAAGGGAAATAAGGAAGAGAAGTTCAAATGTAGAGTAGAAGAGAGACTGGAGAGTCGTAACTTGGCATAGCTAAGGGAAAGGGAGAATATTAAGAAGGATTTCAAAGTAGTAATATATGCAGAGTGAGAGTGTTTGAGCATCTGGCAAGAAGAGGTAGGGAAATGTTGGGTACAATAAGGTAAGGAAAGACAAGGAGCATCCCTTTGGTTTGAAAAAATGTAATTACTATAATTAAACTGCTTATGTTCTAGGGATCCATCGAACTTCACGAATTGAGAAGATAGGAATGCACTCATCAGACACAGCCCAGATCTTCTTTGAGGATGTGAGAGTACCGGCCAAAAACATCATTGGAGAGGAGGGCATGGGCTTCACCTACCAGATGTTGCAGGTGAGTGGGTTGTTTTGATGATTGTTATTGTCAATGTAAAAGTTCCTCATCTCATGTTGCCTGGCCAAAATTCAGCCCTTGAGGAAGGCTATGACCTTTCCCATAGGGTCCTTTTGCTCTCTTCAGTGGCTGGGGTACTGTTTGTTCTGTCTTGTAACAGCTGCAATTTTTTCTGTAAGGTCCTCCATATGATCATCCATTCTTCTCTCCCCTTACAGTTCCAGGAGGAGCGTTTGGTAGGCTCAGCAGTATGCCTATCTCCACTGGACAAGTGTATTGCTGACACCATTAACTACACAAGTGAACGCAAGGTGTTTGGCCAGCCTGTCCTAAACAACCAAGCTGTACACTATACACTGGCTGAGCTAGAGACAGAGGTTGAGGCTCTACGTTCTCTCATATACAGGGCCACAGGTTAGTATAGTTTTCCTTTAATATCTTAACACTTGTGATCAGGGGTCTTTGTACATATGTTTATTTTCTAGATACAGTAATGGTATAAATCTGCATTTAGTATCACAAACACTCTGATTATCGCTTATGTACTGTACAGTACAAAATCAATAAGTAGTTATCTGTAGCTTATATTCTGGGTGCCAGAATATGTTAACTTTGGTATCCTGAACATAACATTAAGATTATTGTACTGTACACTGGAACTAATGAGGAAGTTTGGTGCCCTCAGCTCTGTATATTGGTGGTGAAGACGTGACCAAGCTGGTGTCAATGATCAAGCTGAAGGCTGGACGTTTGTGTCGCCAGGTGCCTGATTCCTGTCTCCAGTTTTGGGGTGGCATGGGCTTCACTCAAGAGGTGTGTATATGTGGTTTATATTTTAACAGAACTAGCATCACACTACCAGGAAAAAAATGTCAGACAAGCAGGCAGAGAGACAAAATACCAAGTGAAATGGGTCACACGTATTCACACACCCTTTTCAAGTCCATAAATTTCTCAGGTCCTGCCCACAAGTTCTCACATCCAAAACAAATTTACTTCATTTTCCCTTTGTAAAAGAACTATTCCATGACCTGTCAAGTTAAGCCAGGCTGCCAGCCCTGACATAAATTCCTCTTCGTGAATTTCTTCCATATTTGCCTTTCATGCACAAATTATTTTTTGTCCCAGAGATAGCCTACCATTTATTGGATCCCTTCAGAACTATGCATGTTATATACCAATTAAACAAGTACTGTACTGTACCCATTAAAATGATCCTAAACCTTGCCAGAACAACTTGTAATGCTTATTTTTCATATACTGTACCTTACCAAATGAGTAAATACCAATTACAATGACTCCACTCCTTCCCAGAACTATGTGAGTCGCTTATACCGTGACATGCGACTGGTGTCCATCGGAGCAGGGGCAGACGAAGTGATGCTTGCCATTATCTGTAAGTATGCCGGCACACTCCCCAAGGTTGCCACCAGTCTCAAGAAAAAGGAAAGGCAAGCCAGTAACTAAAGCATCTACTCAAGCCAATCCTCTGGGGCATGTCTCAACTTTTGAGAGAGAGGAAATTTCTTGTAATTTTTTATATAATTTGGATTAGTTCGGCTATGTTACCTAAAATTAAACCAATTGTTAATGGGTTAATCTGAATAGAGTTTAGCAATTGGATCACTACAGTGCCTCCAGCTGACAAGTAAAATCATCGTGCTTTAGTCAGAAATAAGATGTCAGCCATTGTTTAAAGGTTATTGGTCTATGAATGATGTAGTTGGTAAATTGGAGACTACCGATATTTCAGGCTGTGTCACTCCTTTACTGAAGGGGTACGGTATGTTTTGTAGCATAGTTTGCAGGGATCAGTAGCTGTAGCTATCAATACTCTTATGTCTGCAAGTAATTATATTGATCACTAGTGGCAGCTAACGGGATATGAAGTGTGTCTTTACTCATGCCCTTCATTAACTGGTGTACTGAGAACTACTGTATACTGATTACTGTATGTATATTTGCAAAACTATAACCTGAATATCATCTACAGTACAGGATAATGAAATTCAAGTCTAACTCTTTACATTGTCACAGCCTAAAGACATTATAATAGATATGACTGTGATTAAGAAAGCATGAGAGTTGTATAGTTGCAGACATTGTGACAGAGAGAGCAAAGCAGATGTGTATGTGTAAAATGACAAGCACATCTGTTTTTCAAGGGCTACTCCCTGTTGGGGAATTCCTGTGAAGGAGCAAAACATCAGTTATGTTTTACTCTACTGGACAGTATAATTATCAGAAATTTTAGGCCAATTTCACAGGTGTTCCACTTTTGTTTTTTTATTGACTAGAACAATTCAACATCCATATTCATGAGTGTGTCAACCAGGCTCCTTATTATGATCACTGCAGAGCTCAGTTTTGAAAATCATCACACAGTTCAATCAATAGTTACCAGACAATTCAGTTTCTTAATTAAGGGTCCTGTATTATAATAAGAATAATGGAGGTTATTAAGTCCTCCAAACAGTACCACAACACCAACCATATTGAAGGAGTTTGTTTTATGGCAAAGTCAGGAAAATCAGTAGCCTCCATTTCTCTTGCATGATCACAGAACCTACCGTATATCCACTGTAAAATTGACTTTGGCCGGAATCCACAAAGCACTTACGCCGTTGTAAACCATAGATACCTAACCCCTCCGTCCGACTTATACACCAGTATCCACAAAAGCAATTTGTGTCTCATTGATGACGTCACAGGCACATGTGACGGTGTAAAGTTATACCTGCTCCAGAGGTGGTATAAATCCCTACACCAGGATTTAATCTTTTTGAATTACAATTTTGAGTTTTATTAACAGTTATATCTGGTTATATGTATACATTAAAATATATGTTGTAAGTTTTTAACCCATTTATTCCCTAAATACATAGGTGGGAAACGATGGATAATATGACACTCACCACCACAACCACAAGTGTTAAATGTATGTCCTACATTATACATGTATGATATTGCAATAAAAAGACAAAAGGTAATATTATTAAACAACTACTTCTTAGAGGAAAAGTTCTCTTTGCCACTCAATTATTTATGATGTTATATATTGATGTGAGTTATAAATCAGTTTTGGATTTGACTGATTGGAGTCAAAATCTGCCCTGTGATTGGTTGATGCATACAGAAAGCATAACTGATTGGCTGACCAACTAGGTGACATCACATCACCTCCCAGAGATACTTTTCCATACTCCAGAATAATTTAGCATTGTGGATAGTGGTGTAAATGTTGGAGTAGCCAGGCGTAACTTACACTCAGAACAACTAGATACTCCGGAGCAAAATACGGCACCTTTGTGGATCCTGCCCTTTATCTGTACAATCTATTTCTATTGTTTGGGTACTGACTAATCAGCTTTTACTCTGAATTTAGCTTTGTTTGTATTATAAACGACAACTACAGTACTTTATTGTTCACTAAATTGGTGGAAACATCTATTAAATATCGATAAATATCTGATAAATAAATAAATATCTAATAATTATTGAACTATGTGACCTCAGTTAGAACACTAGGGTGAAACAAAGATTTTTATTGTACAGTAATTGTACAGTTTTTTAATTAATTCAAGGTGCTTAAGGGACCATGTGATGTAGCCAGAAATTTGGAGATAAATGAATCCTTCAAAAATTTCCACAAAACACACACTATGCCACGAAACCAACAGGTCTTTTTATTGAAGGAGTCTGTTTTCTGGCATAGTTGTTTGGAGGAATCGGTAGCCTTCCAATTTACCAACAAGAGAATCTCCCCTTTAAGGACCCTGTGATCGTGTATGTAAATTGGAGGCTTCTGATTGCTACTGACCATGCCACGAAACATCCTCCTTTCATATAGGTGTGTGTGTTTTGTGGCAATATTTGAAGGACTCATTTACCTCCAATTTTTTTTTACTACATCACAGTGTCCCTCAAATAATTAACATGGAGTGACAAACTGGCCCATTTAATTATGAAAACAACAATGCAAATATTAATGATATAAGTAGATAATAATTTTAGGCACCATTTAGTAATTTTACTTTAGACAGGAATTCTAGTAGTTATACAGTGTTAATAGTTTTAGGATAGTACTGTAGTTCAAAGTCTTCAATATGGGAGTGAAACCCTTGTCTGAATTAGTAAAGAAAAAAGTATATTTAGCAACTCCTGGTTTTATTGCAGGTAAATACATGTAATGAAGTTAGGTGTACTATTTTTGTAATATTATAGTTGGTGTAAAATACTGCAGTGCATTTTATGAATTAAAAATGGTATTAGAATATTTTGATTTATAAATTTCCTCAACATTTTTTGGGGTAATTATGTACTGTTAATAATGAAACCAAAGAGAGATATTTTTATGATAAGCATTTAGCATTCTTCCTCATAAAATAAATAATGAATATGCTCCTTAAGGGGGTAATTCACTTTTGTTACATTGGAGTGCCATGATTCCTCCAAAGTATGCCAGGAAACAGGACCAAATGAACAAAAATAATGGTGTCCTGTTGCTTGGAATAGTTTGGAGGAATCGGTTGCTCCAGATTTACCAACACTACTTCCACCTTAATTCTTTTTCTTAGGATGTGGAGAGGGTCACTGCATGGACCATATTCAAGAACATTCATAGTGCATACGATGGCGTGGTAACGGTACGATGATCCTGTTTGTCTATGGAGTCATCATATCGGTATCATGCCATCGTATGCACCATGAATGTTCTTGAATATGGCCCACAGATTGGTGGCTTTGGTGTAATGTTGCCATGAATCTGATAGATCAAGTATGAAGTAAGTACAGTGATGGCCAAAAGTCCTGCAACCTGGCGAATAATAGCGAGCCATTTGAGTGAATCCTATGAACCGATATTGCAGAGATCAACAGCTATATATAGTTTCGGATCATTTTTCGAAGCCATCTCATTGGAAGGTGTTGCAGGACTATTGACCGTGACTGTACAATAGTCATCTGGTAAGCCCTGGACACACAGGCACTTTGTGGCTGATAACGGCCATTTGTGGTTGCGTCGCAGAGTCGCTCGTATGTACAGTACAGTAACAAGCTTTGTTTCTTTACCCGTATTATATAATCTGTACTGCTGAAGAGGGAGGGATGCCTCCGAAACGTCCAGAATAAATATTTTCTGTCTAAAAGAAGTGGGTTTTTCTCAGCATTTCTTTACCCCCCTGGCGAGAGTGAGGTTGAAGTCGTGGTTGGAGAAGGGCCAGGCAAATGAACACGTACTCTGGGAGTCAGTGAATCATGCTGGCGTTAAAGGTTTTGGATTCAAGTAAATGAACACCTCTAGAGACATGAAGCATTATCTGAGCATTATGAACTGGACCATTTTATGTTCGTCTAGTGACACTAGAGTACTATATATAGACCATCTCCAACAACGACTTCGACATCACTCTCGCCAGGGGGGTAAAGAAACTTATGCTCGTGACTGTACCAACAGTAGCCTACTACAGTCTACATGTGTACGGCTGGCGGAGGCACGGAAAGTCGGAAAAGAAAACAGCTCTTCTGTTGGCTGGCCCAGCGGCGGCCATATTGAATCCCGATGGAGGCTGGAAACTTTACTGTGTACGAGTAGTTCAAACCAAGGAGAGTCTATCATCCTTGGTTCAAACGCCACCGAGCGACCACATGTGGTCCATGTGTCACGGTCCAAAAAACACAAATCGCTGCCACTTCAAAACAATAGAAATGTTTGGGAAGCCACAAGTCACCGCTCAGTGACCAGGAGAGGAAATATGTTACACAGCAGCTATAAAATTATGCTAGATTGGCAAAAATTATGCTGAATCTTTTGTACCAGTGCCTATTATGAACCGTCCACCCTACTTCAACACCTATCATTTCCTACTTTATAGGTTCGTTAAAAGTATGATGGACTGTTTCATAATTTCTAACAATAATGTTATATTAATTAAACGTCTGTAATCCAGAAACTACCAGTAGCCACAAATGGTAAGTTATAATTATGCTAGAATTTGCCCGAAGCTCATTAAATTATGCTAAAATATATGCTATATTTGATAGTATGATAAAATTCATGCTAAACACACACATTTCTCTTAAAAAGAACAAGAACAAAAAGGCGGCAAAACAAATTTAGAGCGTAATACATTTTAACCCATTCCCATGGTTATAACTTCTTAAATAAAATAAAATAACACTTATGCTATCTACGTAATTTACGAGTGTACAATGGGTTAACAAAAATAACTAATGAGAAACTAATAATAAAGAAAGAGTTATTAAAAAAAGATTGAACTTTGATATAACCCCGCGGTGGTTCTATGTAGTGTCAGAGAGGGTGAAGGAAGGTGGTTGTTTTGTTTTGTGAGTGTGTTTCTCTCGTGTTTTAACAGCTACTAGGACCATCTACCATATTAATTGAGCACACAGGGTCACTGGACACGTGGAGGACGGTGAGCATATGTGTAAATTGGTGTAAAATGTGTAAAACAACGGTTACTTGCTTTGTGTAAGCTTGTAGTACACTTTTGTTTTGTTGGCCTTATCCCTTTCTCTCCTATTATTATTATTATTTTTTTTTTCTCGATTCTCTTCTTTTTTATTTGCATTATCTAGAGCTCCAGCAGGAGTGAGTATAACCATGTAGGATGTATTTTGATTTACCGGTATATTGTACACTTCAGAGCATTTTCACACGAGATAATATTCGTAATTTCTTTAATTAATTAAGGGACCTTGTGATGTAGTCAGTCAGTCAGGAAATTGGAGATAAACGAATCCTTCAAATATTGCCATGAAACACCACCTACATCTCTGTATTTATTGAAAGAATCACCGTTTTGTAGCAGTGTTGCCAGATCCGGCTAGGTCCCAGTTTTTTTCCCCGGTCATTTCCTGTACTTTACCACGGTTATTTCCCGGTAGTTTGCCCAGGTTATGTCCTGGTAGTCTGCCCAGTTTACCGGTATGTCAAATTTACAAGTGTATGGTAGTACGCTGGCTGTAAGAAATAATGTGAAAGATTTAACGTTAGGAGTGCTACAAGATGAAAATCTTTCTGAATTATTTCCGAGTTACACATATGCGAGATATCTAATTTTCACTGTGATATACGTTCTTATGGTCAATTTTCCATAAGTTTGATATAGGTCTTACCTTACGCAACTCCCGGTAGTCTGTTAAAGTTAGGTCTAGGTAGTCTATTAAGGTTAATGTTAGGTCCCGGTAGTCTGCTAAGGTTAGGTGCCAGTAGTCTTGCCATGGTCCAGATCAGGATAGGTTAGGTCAGGTCAGGTCTACCTAATTCTAAAACAAACTAATGCTCACAAAAATTGGAAAACCCAAGCCAACTTTTGCCAAAAGTTGGGTGATGGGGTATGGCTAAAACAGGATATTTGCACAATAAATGGATGTTAAAATCGAAGGAATCACATGAAAAATTACAGAAAAAACTGTGTTGTCTGGAAATTTCGCACATGTGTAACTCTGAAAATTTACCAATCATTCTTTGGAAGCTCAAATTAATCAAGTGGTGAAGGTTTCTGGTTACCATTTGAGGAACATTGCTTTTGATAGATAATATTTAGATGAGAATACCATGAAGATGATTCTTTACAACTATGTCATAAACAGACTGGATTATTTCAATTCTTTCTATTATGGATTGCTAGACTATCGGTAAAAAAAATTGCAAAATATAGTGAACAGAGCTGCCAGATTAATTAAAGGTGTTCCATCTGGTGAGAGTATAACTCCAGCACTCATTGACTTACACTGACTACCAATAAAGGTGTTCCATCTGGTGAGAATATAACTCCAGCACTCATTGACTTTTTTTTACATTGGTGTTACCAATAAAGGTGGCCATTGTGTACATGAAATGTCTTCTAACATTTCCAGCCTTGAAATTTGGAAAACCAGAATATTTAAAGAATCTCTTAAGATTCTATGGAACTCAGACATAGTGATGAACAATGCAGGTTAAATGAACCAAGGAGCAATGTGACAATGGGTTTTAGAGTGTATGAAAGGTGTCCACCATTAAGGCTCTTTAATGGATTGTCACTAAAAGTCCAGAGTAGTAAATATTGCATGATTCTTAATACAGTATATGGATGATATGAGCATTAGAAGTGTACAATATCTTATAAACAAGTAAACAAGTAACATGAAAGGAGCTTGCTTCGTGGGATACTTAGTCGGGAGGATTCAGAAGCCTCCAATTTTCACACACGATCACAGGGTCCTTAATATACTCAGCCTCGTTTCAAATTACTACGGTGTATACATTTAATTGTCACTTAAATGATGCGCTCTACTTTATAAATTTGCATAACATACCTATAGTTTCGTAGCCATGCGTCTATATATGAATATCTGCTCCTAATTATCTCTTTACTCTTTTTACTGAAGGTGGATGGGGCTATATATAAATTTCTTTTTTTTTTTTTTCCCCCTTCTCCTCTGCCTTTCCCAAGTTTTCTACCCTTACAATTTTTGGTGAGAGCCCAGGAATCATGGGGATTAGGTGGTGGAAAACACGTTAATTAGCACATTAAGCATTAATTATGAATTGCTAACCAGCCATCAATGTCATTAACTGAAAACCCCGAGCCATGGTCTGCCAAAACTCGGCTCAGGTTTTCCAATTTCTTGCAAGCAAAATACTGAAAACTAGAAAATCTGAGCAAAATTTAATCTAACCTAAACTGACCTAACCTAACCATGACCACTGCATCCTTCGGTCTTATCTTATTCTGGGTATCCTTTGGTCCTGCCCCAAACTCCTGATTCCCAGGCTCTCCCCCCAAATAATTGTAGGGTCAGGAATCAGGATGCAATAGTATAAAAAAATTAAAAAGTAAACATTTTCCGACGATTGACAAGGAAAAATACGGTCCAACAATGGCATACAAAATGATAGAAAAAAAAGTCAAATGATTGGAGGGATGTTTGCTGAGTTTTACCTTGTCTATTTATGTTGGGTGGGTCCCATATATTGTTTCTCTGTATCTTCACCAACTCACCATAGCTCCCATTGACCTTGTTGATGATGCTCCATTTGTTTATGTTTACAGTACTGAAACAAGATGGGTAATTTCCTTAAAAAAGAAAAACCGTACTCTCCTGATGCCCATGATATACAGTAATTTTGTTTAGTTCCAAGTACCTGTCTCATTTTACTTGTCCTTTTTTCTTGAACCATTTTAGTGCCAGATGCTTTGTATGGCCAAGTACAGTATTTATGTTGTTATAAAATTGAACTGAATGGTAATAAATGAAAAGGATAACCCAAAATATGTACAAAAATACATAAAAAACAAAAGATTAGTGAGTCCTCATCTTTGCTGTCAAGTCCCCACTCCCCTTTTAAATACCGGGTGAGTTGCTCCAGCCCAAGGGATAGTAAAATTGAGGAACAGACTACAGTAGTTTGTACTATGCACCAGTCTTACAGCCACTCCCCCTTTAAAGCATACATATTTTTATTTGATTAACTGAGAAATATAGCTACCAGTATAACTTCAGCCACTGATAACTTCACTTTCCTTGGTATGTCAGCAAATAATGATTTTTTAAGGATGAGGCTTAGATTCATGTAGAACTAAGTTGTTGTGTATCATTGGCTTTCAGATGCACGATGCCGGTGAAGGGCGGTGGAGCACAGAAGCGTGTGAATGAGCGCAACAACCTGGGTCAGCAGCTGGGCAGGAGACACCATGCTGCCCTTGCTGACTCATTCCTGCACATGGTCAGTACCATACATACCTGTAGGGTATTATCTCTCACAGGTGAATTGCATGGCTACTGAGGAAATAGAATATATCAGTAAGGGATATGTTTTTCTAACAAAGTTTGGAAGAATCATAATTCCTAAAAGCTCTGATATATGATCACCTCTGAAGCTAATGTATAGATAATGGGCTTGTTTAACCCTTAAATAGCGGGCATTACCGAGCGTTGGCACTTCTGTCTTGCAGGCCTTTATCCCGCATTTGCACTGACGGTGTAAAGAACACATTTGACAGCTAATAGCATGTAAACCCCTCATGTTACATAAATATATGATGTAGGATATTGAAGTACTGTATAAACCTTTAGCTGTCTTCCTGAAGTACTTGTGAAGACTAAATGGACATCTGTAGGACGGGTAGCCACCTCAGAATGACCACAACTCAATATTAACTTTTACATTCTATTTACATATGTAAGTACATTTTCACGCTCTGAATAACAATTTTGGAACACAACAATATGAGATATAATGTCAGTGTCATTTTTACATACATATATGGTAATTACAGGAAAAGCGGAGTGATGAAAATCTGTCCTCCCACCTTCCCTGCTCTTGTCACACTGATTGGTAGTGGCTGGCTAGACTCTGGTTAGTCCCTTGGCAATCACACGCAGTGTTGCCAGCCCAAAAGTAGCATGTTATGGGGCGCTCTAATATATCATTCTCAAAGCAAATGCAGATTTTGACAAGAAAAATATATTGAAGTAAAAGGACCATGTGTTTCAAGAAAGAAATTGATACACAGATTTAGTAAAACAACAAAGTAGTGATCATGATTTTTTTGCTCTATGAGAGTGGCTTTTAGAGGTTTGATGAGTCTTATCCAGTCTTCCTTAACCTCTGTGTTGTCCTTAAGGGGGTATATAGCACATTGTTTTTTGGGTGGTAAATCTGGAGCAAATGATTCCTCCAAACTATTCCAGGCAACAGGATGCCATTATTTTTCTTCATCTGGGTCTGTTTCCTGGCCTACTTTGGAGGAATCGAGGCACTCCAATCTATTAAAAATATACTATCCCCTTAATTAAACCCTAACAAATGCAGGTCATTTCTCACGCATCCCATCCAAGTCTTCTTAGGTCTTCCTCACACCAAAAAGGTGAACACGATGTATATTCCACTGCCATGGCATTACATTTGATAGATTGGAGCACCTTGAGTTCTCCAAAGTATGCCAGGAAATAGACCCAGATGAAAAAAAAATGGCATCCTATTGCCTGGAATAGTTTGGAGGAATCATTTGCTCCAGATTTATCACCCAAAACAATGTGCTATATACCCCCTTAAACAATCTCATATTTTTTCTAAAGTTGATAGATAGTGTAGTCCGTATCAAGCATCATCATTAGACTTCCTTCCCTTGGGCATTATACTGTTATTATTTTCCCTGTTTCATCCTTGCCTTTTCCTGCAACATTTGTCTATTTGATTCATTTATATACAGTATTTTCTTTCAGTCATGCATTTTGCTTTATTCAGTATTGCTCTTTTATTTTCCATCCATTTTCCATTCATCTTTCATAATGGTAGTCTGCTTTAATTACGTTCTTTTATTCTTACCGAATGTTTTCTTTGTTTACATTTTTCTTTTTCCTTTTTCCTGTTTGGTGTTGTATCATTTTTTCAACCTTTTCTTTTCAGTCATGCAAGTTAGTTTTTCTATCCTTTTGTCCTGTAAATTCTTGTTGCTAATTATTTGTAGGTTCCTAAAGCTGTGTTCTTGTAAATTCTTTAATGTTTGTAAGAATGGTACAGGATATACATTTTTTTATTTTTTTTTATTTTTTGAACTTGAGCATGTGTGGCGTAGTAATGGATTTCTAGCACACATCTATTACTATTAAATTTGATGCTTCATAATGGACTAGTAAGCAGAGGAATATAAAATGGTACTATAGCATTGGCCCTATGAAGAAACATTTCATAACATATATAAGATGTCAATTCATTCTGCCATGTCAGTTAAGAAGAAAATATTTACTATTAGTAAGGCATGTGACACTTGAAAACACTATGCTGTCAGCTTGTCTGGCCA
This sequence comes from Petrolisthes cinctipes, assembly GCA_033782935.1. Classification (NCBI taxonomy): domain Eukaryota; kingdom Metazoa; phylum Arthropoda; class Malacostraca; order Decapoda; family Porcellanidae; genus Petrolisthes; species Petrolisthes cinctipes. The sequence goes on along the minus strand of JAWQEG010000798.1, from coordinate 367,746 downwards.
TCTATTATTCTGTAGTGCAAATCTGCAACTGAAGGTGAGGGAGTACTGTACTGTTGTCCTAAAGATGAGAGTGCATTCAGTGAGTCCTTTACCTCACTCACACACACACACACATCAACAGATAGATAAGCAGTATTTTGATTGATAGATTTATAATGGACAACAACACACACTGTAAGGTAAGTAGGTCGGTAATACAAGTGTTACATGATAGATGAATAAGAGAAGTTTTTGATCGATAGGTACTTGTAAGTAGATAGATACATCAATGTTAGATAAACAGGTAAATGAGGAAGTACAGTCACAATAGGTCTACAATATTGTGTGTCAAGAATATTATTTATATATACCGGTATATACAGTATATAATTAGACAAGGTCATACAAACTAATCAATTGGACTGCTGACCAGGATAGTTTTGTAATTACACAGTTACTGAAGAATAAAGGGTTAACGGAACATATCACATGCCATTTTCTAATAATTGTGAAACAGATGCTTCCTCCAAGCAATACTAGAAATGAAACTACAGTAGTACCATACAAGATATAAGCAAGGTTCTTAATACATTTATTTATATGTGTCGTCTTTTGGAGCACCTTACATTCACACACAGTATATTGCTACCATAATATTAATTTGTGATACCATAACAACATGAAACAATAAAAAAAAAAATAATAAATACATTAGTGTACAGTATATACAGTGTTGTGAAAAGGTGATAATATACTCTTTATACAGTATTAATTTTATTGATAGATATTGACCTAAATAGTTACTCCAGTATTTAGTACCAGGAATGTTATGAAGAAAATTACTGGTAGGATAATATTATGTAAAGATATGTGTAATCAGTGTGTTAGTAGGTGGAAGTAAGTGAGAGAGAGAGGGAGAGGTGGGTGGCTGATAATGGAGTGCGATGGTGGAAGAAAGAAAGAGTGAGAGTTGGCAGGGATGAAGCTAGTGGAGAGAGAGAGAGAGAGGGAGGGAGAGGGCAGTGTGGTATTGGCAGCAGCAGCGTCTACACCCCAGCCTCTCACTCACTCACTCACTCATTCACTCTAGGTCAGTCTCTCCCTCTTTCTCAAACACCATTTATTCCCGGTGTGTTAGTAGGTCTCTCTCTCTCTCTCTCTCTGCGCTTGTGTATTAGTCACGGTCTTCTATACTACCTCTATATCTCTCTCACATTCTTTTACAATCTCCGTATGTTTATTGTATTTTTTTTTTTCATTGTCTCGCTCTAAAAATTCCATATCCTAGTCAAGCTCTCTCTCTCTCTCTCTCTCTCTCTCTCTCTCTTCTCTCTCTCTCTCTCTCTCTCTCTCTCTCTCTCTCTCTCTCTCTCTCTCTCTCTCTCTCTCCTCTCTCTCTCTCTCTCTCTCTCTCTCTCTCTCTCTCTCTCTCTCTCTCTCTCTCTCTCTCTCTCTCTCTCTCTCTCTTTTGTATTACACTGAGACACCCACACGCACATTGTCTCTCCGTCTCATTGTCCCATCTCTCTCTATCTCTTCGTCTGTATGTATATTACTGTATAATATATATATTTATTTATCTTTACAGTCTACCGCGTTGTTCCTTCCTCATAATTTCTTTTTCATACATTCTCTCTATCAGTCTGTTAATTAATCTATCTAATATCATTTATCAACTCATCATCACTGCCTCTTACTTTCACACAATCTCTCTGTCTATCGTGTGGTTTTGTCCATAATTACTTTTATTATATATATTACTTTCTCTCTCTCTCTCTCTCTCTCTCTCTCTCTCCATTGGGTCTATATTGGTCTCTCCCCCTCTCAGGATATGTAAGGTACATGCTCTCTGGCTTCACTCCCCTCACACATGTCTATCAGCCTGTCTGAATTTATTTTTGTGTGGCCGTCTGTCAATCTATTTGTATACTGTATTTAATTTATTATATATACTGTATGTTTATATATCACACACCATTCACCATATAATTGTAGCTATTTTTGTGTGTGTGTGTGTGTCAGTCGGTATGCTATTTGTTTCCATGCATCATCCGCCACTCCCCTCATGCCTCTCTCTATGTTAGCAGCTGTTTATATTTATGTCTCTCACTAGCTGCCTGCCAATCTGTCGTGCCTCAAGCATCTGTCTATCAAATCGACCCACGTAGTATTTTGTCGGTCCTACGTGTTTACATACATACCTGTCTGTCTATCGATCAAAGTATATCTACATTTTTTTTTTTTTTTTACTTTACCGATGCAGTGTGTAAAATGAGGATGTAATGTTGGCGGTTTCCCCCCGTAGACTTTCACAACAATTTCGTGGGGGAATAATTAACCCTTGCTCAACTATATTATGATTTACGTGTGTACCTATTTGGTGTATCAGTTTGTATCCATCTATCTATGTTTATATCTGTTCATACATCTGTCCATAGCTTACACATCTAACTATCCACATCTGTTTTCATCTACCTTTTTGTGTTATTATCTTCATACACTTCTAAGTAGCCACTCTACTGTATTTATCTATCCATCCATATGTGTCAGTTTATTTCTGGATATGTTTATGTACGGTATATATATATCTGTATCACCATCACATTCAATGCATTAGGCTGGCCACAATCCCTGATCAAAGCTCTCTCTCTCTCTCTCTCTCTCTCTCTCTCTCTCTCTCTCTCTCTCTCTCTCTAAGGGAATATGTTCTTGTGTTAACATTATTATTTCTCAACATAAAGGGTAAAATCTCCACAAGTAAAGAATTATTTACTGTACCAAATTCAGAACGTGTGGGATGATGGAGGAGGAGGAGGAGGTGGTGGTGTTGGAGGGATCTCAGTATAGTCTATAAAAACAAAAGTATATAATTATTCTCCCTTACTATCTACGGTGCCTCCCTTACTAACCTCCTTCCTCGGTCCTCCCTCCATAGTAACTCATACATTATAATGCATTCTTAGTGAGAAATGTATTGCTATCCTATATGAAAGAAGACTAGTGAGAAATTTATTGGTACCACATACTATAGAACACTTAGAAGGAGTTACCAAGATATAGATTAATTATATAAGACTATGAGAGCACGTTTATTTTAACTACTGAGAAATATTCCTGCTGTGAGTCATACATTCAAGACTGCCAGAAAAAGTTGACATCACGAGAAGTTTGCTCGGTAAATGTTGAAAGAATTGCCGTTATTGCGTATGATTTTTCTACCTTCATTACCCACTTATTTACACCATTCTAAGACTATTTCTTCTATGGCTTATTCTAGGGCATTTTGAAATTAGCCTGACCTTATCTAACCTAACCTAGACCACAGCGGACTACCGGGACCTAACCTGGGCAAACTACCGGGAAATAACCGTGGTTAAGTACAGGAAATTACCGGGGCAAAATACTGGGACCTAGCCGAATCTGGCAACACTGATACAAAACGGCAATTCTTTCAATAAATACCGTTTGTTCCTACAATGAATAATATGGCAATTGTCAGATGAAGTTAAATAATATGGGAAATTACACTATGTGATAAATATTCTGACTGGGGTACTACTGTAGGTAATATAAAACTCAGATCGATTTTACAGCACAGTATAGAATAGAAAACTGAAAAGTCTGTACGTACGATGAATAAAACTAAACTGTTTAGACTCTTAAGGAATGCAGGAAAAGAACTGACATTACTTCAGGAGAGAAAGCATGGAAGGAGAGGGTATTTTAAGTTGGAAATGTCGTGTGTGAAGAAGGCGGGGTCAGATTTGCTGGGATATTGAGTTTAGAGTGATGTCAGTGGATGTGATACCTTCCTCTCACCCTCCCAGATTAACCTCTCTCTCTCTCTCTCTCTCTCTGATTTTACTCACTTCTCCATCTCAGTTACTCTCACTTATTCCTGTATGTTCCCTCACTCTCCATGCTGCCTACCACCCGCTCATCCATCTCTCGTCTCTTTCCCTCACTATATAGCCTATACCAGACTCTCTCTGGATATTTTTTTCTCTCAGTTTCCAATCTTCCTCAGAGTCCCAAAGCCTGCATCTCTCCCCGACACACACACACACACCTTTGCATATAGGCTATATAAACAAACACACCACAAGCACACACTCTCTCTCTCACGCACCACAAGCACACACACACACTCTCTCTCTCTCTCTCTCTCTCTCTCTCTCTCTCTCTCTCCACAAGCACACACACACTCTCTCTCTCACCTTTGCATATACAGTATATACAATACACAAGCACACACACACACACACCTTTGCATATATATATACAGTACACAAGCACACACACACACACACACACACACACACACTCTCTCTCTCTCTCTCTCTCTCTCTCTCTCTCTCTCTCTCTCTCTCTCTCTCTCTCTCTCTCTCTCTCTCTCTCTCTCTAACACACATATCACCTTGAGTGAGTCGTGGTGGACCCTGCTGCTGGTGCTGTTGGCTATTTTCGTCCAAGTGTTTTGAGAGGTGTTGGTGGTGGTGCTGCCGTTAGTTCCCCTTCCTCTTCTTCACACACTGTCCGTCCATACATACCTCTTCTTCTCTCACGTAACCCTTGCCTGCTGCTGCTGCTACGGTTCCTTACGGGTTTTGGTTGATTACATGATTTCTCTATACTTATTCTAGAGGTTCGTATGTGGTAGGTTTGGCTGATGGGTAAATGAAGGGGGAAATTTTATGTTGGTAAATCTGGAGCAACTGAATCCTCCAAACTATTCCAAGGCAACAGAACACTATTATTTTTGCTCTTCTGGTCCTGTTTCCTAGCATACTTTGGAGGAATCATGGCATTCCAATGTACCAAAAAAGAATTACCTACCACCTTAAGGGGATGGTCTACTTTTGGTTCGGTAGGAGCGTCTTGATTCCTCCAAAGTATGCCAGGAAACAGACCCAGATGAAGAAAAAAATAATGGTATCCTGTTGCCTGAGGTAGTTTTAGAGGAATCACAGTTGCTCTAGATTTACCACCCAAAACAATGCGCTATACGGTATACTCCATTAATTAAGTAGTGAAGAGAATTGTTGGGAATGTGTGGCGTGCACTGTGTCTGCTCTTGTCTAATGCTGCACGGGAGAGATGTACGTACAGACACAATCAAATATCCACCGACACTTTCCATCCATCGTAGTAAATATCTTGGTAATAAAGAACAACACGTGTATGATTTTGCAGCACCTCATTATAATAATTGAGGGGGTTGAGTTGACGTAAGGTGTTGTATGATAATAATTTGATATGGTACTGATTTATTTGCACGATGGAAGGAAAGTGTTGTTGGATATTTGTTTGTGGCTGTACAGTTAGCGCCCAAGACGCACACACACATATTCACACACGCTCGCACACTCACGCACATATTCTCTTGTGCGCGCGCACACACACACACACACACAAATCCCTTTCATTTCATTTCATTTTTAAACATGTCCAAAAGTTTCTTGTCGTAATTTTCTTGCTGTTGTTATTCATCGGATCCTCAGCCAGAGTTGTCACTGATACCACTTCCAAAACCCGCTAAAATCTGGCTAATCGTTGTCCAGTATAACCCTATGTGAAGATAATTACTGTACAGTATATCAATATAACTTATGATTACGGAATATATTTGTTACATGGTTACGGTATTTTAGGTTGTTCCAGAGTTGCAACTTTGAATTTGAATAAAAAACTTGTGTTCTGGGATACATCTACAGGAGAGCATGAACATAAAAACAAAAAAGTAGAAGCCTGGATAGACGTCTTCCTCCAACCTTTGCTACAAATCGAATCCCTTACTCGTATATTGAAGTAATTTGTGTTACTTTGCATAGTTTAGGCTCTAGAGAGTCTAGAGGAATACGTAGCTCTCCATCTTCACCACTTTCTTCCTCCTTTCCTCTCTTTCATATTTCCTCCCTCCCTCCCTCATTCATTCACTTCCCCCTCTCTTTCCCCCACCACCCCCCCTCACTCTCTCCCCTCCCCCTCCCTTTTTCACTCATTTCCCTCCCTCCCTTTCCCCCCCACTTGATCTCTTTCCTCCCTCCCTCCCCCCCGAACGAGCATAAGACCTTTTGTTTGTTTGCTCTGGGTAGGTTGGTAGGAAGGTATTGTCTGCTCTTTCCTGGAACCCGCCAAATTACACCGTACAGTATTTTGTTTTTCATTTTTAAAGAGAGCTTCTGTGATGTGTCGACGAAATTGAGGAGGGCCACGGGTCGGTTCTCCCCCGCTCCCCCAAACTGAAATACTGTAATAAGGTGACGTGCCACTGTGTATCAGGCGTTGTATTGTGACATAGTTTAGAGGGGACGGTGAAAAGTATAGTATATATGGTTACCTCTGTGTATAGGTGTTGGATTAGTCGTGGAACAGTTTAAAGGAAAACAGTGAAACGTAATGAGACTCACAGTGGTGTGTAACTGGTGCTTTGTGTGTGTGTTTGTGTGGTAGTTTGGATTATAGAGGCTGTTTTGTTGCATAGATTGGAGGAAATATGAATACGGGACAAACTCTCAGGATTGAAACCTGTTATGGTACATGAAAGTGCCCTGATTCCTCCAAAGTATGCCAGGAAACAGGACCAGATTAACAAAAATAATGGTGACCTGTTGGGAATAGTTTAGAGTAATCCTTATCTCCAAAAATGCCAGAACTATACCCTCCCCTTAACAGTTACCACGGTAGACAGTTGTAGTGTGTGTGTGTGTGTATTTACCTAGTTGTTGTATACGGGATCTGAGCTAGGCTCGTATTGTCCCGTCTCCATGACTACTCATGTCCAGTCTAGATTTAAACATGTAAATATTCCTTGCCCGCACCACCTCCCCCTCCCCCTCCCCCTCCAACCCATTCCAGATATCTATACTTCTGTTCGGGAAGCTAAACTTCTTTACATCTATTTGGCAACTACCTTTCCTCAGTTTATATTCATGCCCTCTTGTTCTCCCAACATCCATCACAAGAAGATCATCTCTATCCAGTCGTTCCAATCCTCTTAAATTTATGTACACTGTAATCAAATCTCCTCTTACTCTCCTATCCTGTAGTGTAGGCAGCTCCAGTTTCTCTAGTCTTACTTCAAAAGACAATTCTCTCAAGTCTGGGATCATTTTGGTAGCTATCCTTTGCATACCTCTTCAGCTTGGTGATGCGTTTTTTCAAATGTGGTGACCATATTTCTGCTGCGTCCTCTAATCTTGGTTTTATCATGGACACTATAATCTGTCTCATCATTTCTTCATCCATATAATTAAAGGCCACTCTCATGTTTGTCAATAGTCCATATGTCCCTCTAACTATCCTGTTGATGTGTTTTTCTGATAAGTCACTCTGAATTGTTACTCTTCATTAAGAACCCACGTGATGTAGTCAGAAAAATGGAGGTTCTAGAGTCCTTCAAACAATGCCATGAAACACCTACTACAATAAAGGAGATTGTTTCGAGGCATAGTCAGGAGGAATCAGAAGTCACCAGGTCTTATAATTGGACGATCGCTGGGTCCTTAACTTTGCTGATTTCCTTCCCTCCCAAACTATATAAATTCCCATCTGGGTCTTCTCTCACTGACACGCATTTCTAGTACATGGCATTTCCTTATATTAAGATCCATCTCCCAAGTCTGGCTCCAGTTGTGTATTTTGTCTAAGTCATCTTGCAATTTCATACAGTTATCTTAATTTATAATCCTTTTCATGATTTTTGCGTCATCTGCAAACATACTCATGTAGCTACTCAATCCATCTGGCTTATCGTTTACATATATTAGAAACATTATTGGTATAAGCACAGACCCCTGAGGGACTCCACTGGTAACATTTTTCCACTGTGATGACGACTTGTCTCTTATAATTATTCTCATCTGCCTTCCTATCAAATAGTTTTCCATCCACTTTAGCAATTTCCCATGCACCCCTCCAACAGTTTTAAGTTTCCACAAAAGTCTTTTATGAGGCATCCTATCAAATGCCTTTTTTTTTTTTAGATCAAAGTAGGTACAATCTACCCAACCCTCTCAATATATATGACTGCTGTAGAAGCTCAGTAGATTTGTAATACACGACATGTGTGTGAGAGAGAGAGAGAGAGAGAGAGAGAGTGTGTGTGTGTGTGTGTGTGTGTGACAGACAGACAGGTAGACACAGACAAAGCTCAGCTGTTTCTCAGTCCGGTATACTGGATGTTCTGCCTTTAAGAGAGAGGGGGAGGGGAGGGGGTGTTGATGACGGTGGTTATACGTTTATATATCCTTGTATACATTGTGTTCACTGCTCTAATGTATATAAATGTACATAAATTCTGTCTATAACAGTTTTGATGCTCTCTCCTATGCATAAAACAATAGAATACAGTGGAGCTTTTGTGTGTGGAGTGGGTGGATCAGTATCATATAGAATGGCATAAAGTCTAGTGGAGTGGTGGAGTAGGACATCGTGGAGTGGTGGAGTAGGATATTGTGGAGTAGTGGAGTAGGATATTGTGGAGTGGGGGAGTAGGATATTGTGGAGTGGTGGAGTAGGACATTATGGAGTGGGGGAGTAGGATATTGTGGAGTGGTGGGGTAGGATATTGTGGAGTGTTGGGGTAGGATATTGTGGCGTTGGAGTAGGGTATTGTGGAGTTGGTTTATGTGGAGTAACAGGCAATGTAATGTGAAGTGGAAGGAGTGGAAGGATGTGGAGTTGAGAAAGAGCCCTGTGCATGTAGCTATAAGTGTATGTGGCCATGTGGATTGGTGTGTGTGTGTGTGTGTAGTACGTGGCGTCAATAACTAAGTTGGGAGGGCTATTTTCGTGTGTGAAGTTGGCAGCTTTCATCTGGCTGTCTTAGAGAGAGAGAGATAGAGAGAACAATTTTAAGTAGTGCCCCATTTCCATATACTTCCATTCTTTCTCTTTTTCTCTCTCATGTACACACACGCCCACACAGAAGCAACAGCAGCATGATGCAACTCGACAAATTAAAAATTGATGATGCCTGTGTTCATACTCTAAATATAAATACAGAGAACTTAAGTTTCCTAAATATATCATGCATTACATACGGCAAACTCCGCTTACTCCACTACTCTCAATAGTCAAATCTTGATACAGTATATGTAAACAAGAAGGAGGGACATACACATATTTTCCATCCTGATCTAAAGCTTCTTTATTCTTGCCTGCTATCAGTAGATTGTAGGGTGTACTCATGAATCTGAACTAATTAAGGGGTTATAGTGGAATATTTGAAGGGCTACTGATTCCTCCTAATTATGATATGAAGCAGGTCCCCTGTTAGTAACACTGAGGTAGTCTGTTTACCTTGCCTAACTTCAGGAATCAATAAGCTTTATATTCATTCCACGAGAGATTACCCACACCTGGATATACTGGACATTGAGGGTAGACTTACAGTGAAGGAATCAGTAGCCTATACAGCACACCAATTAGGAGGAGAAATATGAAAGGAAAGATGAAGGCTCTCTCCTCTGAACCTTCCCGCCACTCCTTCTGGTATTAGGCATTACATGAAATAGATAGAACCCTGCAAGATTCAAGGAAATAGCATCAAATAATTACTTATAGTAAAGTAAAAATTAAAAGAAATGCAGCCAGTATATTTCATCACCACTAATAATATGTATGCTCTGATTTAAGTACACTAGGTGCCAACACCAGCAGTTCCTGAAAATTGTGTAACACTTCCTTGTTAATAATATCAACACACTTGCAAACTGCAAACACTGGTATATCTACAATGTCTAAATGTGCTGTTGTATATTATTTAGGGCTTTTGTAGGTAATTAGAGGGAGGGGGGTGATCAAGGCCTGTCGACTATCTTACATTCATAATGAGGGCCATTACAAGAGGATCTATGCCTTTCTCTGGAAATTGAATGCAACTATTTCCTTTATGCTTTGCCATAAAACAGCACATGCGCTGTGAGGTCATTTGGTTCACAGCGTAATTTTGGAGGACATGCCTGCCTTTAGTCCGCCAACACTACAGTCCATATGGCAGACAATCACAAAGGGCTTTTGTTCAAGGATTTGTGGTCTCCTACCCCACACATACACATTGTACTGTTTGGACAGAACTCTCTGGACTAGATATCATTGTATAAGGTAATATACATGCTGCGTGGTTCTGTGGTGAATGAAACGGAGTTCTTGATTGGCTGAGACCCGACGAATCTTACTGTAAGACACAGATAATTTAATTATCCCTGTTAGTACTGAGGTTAGAATATAACAATACTATCTCTACAAAGGAAATTCATAAAGCAACGTAATATTGTGTTGTATCAGTCGACCACAGATTCAAGCAGGGGAGGAATTGTTCTTTCATGATCTGGTAACATGGAACATTATCACACACATACACATCATGGTAATGAGGTGTGTTGTTGAAACATTTCCTGTGAGTGGGTGATCATAATATGCAGTACTTTAGGTTAACAATGCCTCCCTGCTTGCACTAATATTCAACTAACACATCACTGTCTTACATTGCTCAGTATTCGAGCTTCGGCATTCAGAGTTATTAGGCCAGGAATGCCACATTGGGGGTCTTGCTCTCCATAGTCGTTTTGGCGTACCGCAGTATACAGTAAATTATTACAAATGGGGAGGTAACCTAATGTGAAATGAATTCAGTATATTGGTGTCGATATTAAACAGCACTAGGCTATGGTAGCACAGTAACACTGATTCACTTTGACAACCATCTTCTGTATATATATACAGTATATTCTGTAACATATACATACATTCAATAAGAATGTTTAGCCTCTATAGAGGTAACTAAACAAGTATGAATGGATTATTGATGTATCAATACAGATACAAGAGGTAATTATAACAGAAGGTTAATATTGTTGTCCTTTTGCTCCCAGCAAATCATAATGTCATGTATGCAGCTTGCATCTTCCAGCATCCATAATACAATATACCATATAACTGTGCAATTTACTCAAACCAGGGACAACACTGACAACTACTGTATACTTATTGAGCATAAAAAGTGTTCAACTATATATGATGCTACAGATAGAATTACCATGAAATAAATCCATTTACAGATGGGGTAGGATCCACTTAGATTAAAATAATAAGTAAGTGGATCCTGTGATGGGTATACGTTACGCCGAAGTTCCACATTTTTGTTTCACTGGTGTTCGTCATATTCCTTTTGTCTGTTCGATTTGATATGAGCAGCATATAATAATCATCTTCCATTTCTCATTTTTTAGTCTGCTTCTTATTGTATTTTCATTTGTAGATTTAGTACTGTATTCACCTAACCTCGGTACTAACATGGAAAGTTAAACGTGTGTATCTGGAAGTAAGATTCGACGGGTCTCAGCCAATCATGATCCCCGTTTCATTCACCATAGGGCCACTCAGAGTGTATAATTACCTTATATGATGATATCTAATCCAGAGAGTTCTGTCCGGGATGGTATATACAACATGTTCTGTGTATACGGTGTATCATGTGTGTGTGTGTGTGTGTGTGAAATACAATACCTGGTGCTCCATTATATAGTAATACATGATTGAAATACTGTAAAAACAAGTATTGTGTTGTGGTACATACATAATAGTATTCCAATTTAATGGTCCTTGGTGTCAAGCTTGTTTGCCAACGATCGATACATAGCTAGATAATACAGTATTCATTCCAGACACTTTCAATACTTTATAGAGATATCTATACAATTTGATTTGCTTGTTATTCTCATTATGTTCCTTGTTGTTTTTTGCAGATATATATATACTGTATATATATATATCCCAGTGAGTGATGTATTCTTAATGTTTGGATAGTTATAGAGCTTCTGTTCTCTTTACAGTCAGGAAACATTCCACCTGATCTAACCCTGGTTTTCATGTTACCCATTCATAACAGTATTTTTACAGGACTGAATTGAGCTCTTTGTATTCTGTCTCCAAATTCCATTTATCATACTGTACCTCCTACTAAATGAAAGAGTACACACAAATACTGTACATTACAGCAACAAACATTCTTCCACCATTTGGAAAGTATTAAAAATACTTTATCTTCTTGCACCCCTGTAGGAGGACTTGGAGGAGATTGAGGCACTGGTTGAGGTGGAGCAGCTGCGACTCCTGCAACAACAGCAACAGCAGGGCAACGAACGACCTGACATCAACATTCTCCGCACTCCTGGTGAGGGCAGCAGGAGGAGGGTAATGGCAGTAGTGACTAGGTTAAGGAAGTGTGGTAGGTGATGTTTGTAGAAAGAAAGGGGGTAGGTAGGGAGTGTGAGAGGTATTGAGTAAGGCCGGTGTCACACTATGAGGCTCTGCCGCTGCGGCCTCGACGTAGCATCGAGCTGCAAATCTTGTACCGTATCACACTGTGCAGTACGCCTCACAGTGGTATTAAGCACAATTTGTATTAATATAAGTACATGACAAATTACTATATATAAGAGTAAGGAAAAAAAAGATACAGAAGATTTTCTTGGCTTGTCTTGGACGCTTTGAATAAATAAATCCACGTCAATTATGGTAATTAGTCATTTTAAAGGAGTGGTACCAGAGGGACGCCGGTGCAGCGTGCGCCGCAGGGTGCAGGGTGTGACAGCTCGCATTTGTTTGTATGTGTTATCGCCAATCTGCGGCAGAGCCACATAGTGTGACAACGGCCTAAGTAAGGGCTAGATAGAGGAGTGGGTGGTTGTGGTTAGAGAGAGAAAGACTGGTAGGTGATGGAGTGTGTTAGGGTTGGTGGAGTATCATAGATTGGGGAAATGATGAGGGTTGGATGGGGAAGGAATGGTAAGTGGGACTGGATGGGGAGGAGGGGTAGGTGGTGGGTTGGATAGGGACGAGGGGTAGTTGAGGTAATGTTAGGAAATTGGTTAGATGGTGATTATAATAGTAATTATAATAATAAGGATAATTAATACTATTATAATGACAATAATAAACTGTATTTGTTCATAGATCGCAGCCTGCACCCTTACCTGGAGAGCCAGCTCCCGTCAATCCGGCACTCTCACACCCGCACTCGGGCCCGCACCCCTCACGCTGCTGCTGCTGCTGCTGCTGCCTCCTCCTCAGTGCCCCTTGACCAGCTCTCCTCTATCATCCTCAACATGACTTTCTCCGATGCTGAGGATGAACATCATGGCACTGGCAACACAAGGTCAGGAGAGAGAGAGAGACTGGGTTCGAGATGCAGATAGAGGATAATTGAGAAAGAGAGGTATAGAAATAGATACAGAGTATGTAGTAGGTCACAGCAAGGTGTAGGGTGTAGCAGGGAGGTGGAGGCCACGTTTAAATCAAGTTTGTATATGTTGGAAATTGAGTACTTGTGAAAGTTGGGTTGGAGCATTATACAACATTATTAAACATTATTAAATTAAAGTCCATTCCTACAAACTCGGTTCTGTAGATTCAAAGTAAGTGTATCCTCTAAGGCTAAGCCATACATTGTTTTTTCATACAATTTGGAGGAATCAGTAGCCTCCAATTCTCCAACAGCAAGACAGGTTAATGAATTGGGTTGTATACATTTTAAACCACCTGAGACCAAAACAGTGAGGCATTTAAATATGACAAAGCCTCCACCTGTCAATCAAGCAAAGCTTGAGGTTTAATTGGATGGTCTGTTGTTGCAGTGTGTAGGAAGGAGATAACTTTATTTTATGGCAGGTGCAAGCATGGTGTTGACATATCCACAAGGGTCATTGAGTTAAAGCTGATACTACCTCATCAAAGCACAAACAATAGGCTTGAAATACAGTACAGAAGGCCTGCATTGTGCACAGCTTCCAGGAATTTGTCCACATTCTCGATATACAGAACAGGTTTATTACTGGAAAGTAGTGTATTTACGTATGTGTATATCATATGCCTCGTCCTGGGTAACATGGTTTACAAACATCAGACGATTTATAATGCTGCCAGAAAGCTCTGTTGACCAAAGGTGTTAGGCTTACCAGTTAATGATTTTTCTTCCTTCCCCATACAGTCAGGACCACGATCGCACCCCAAGTCGATCACGCACAGAGTCAGGGGTGAGCAATGCCTCAACTGCATCCCTGGCCAGCCCCTCCCCTGCCTCCCCACACCACAACAACAACAATAATAACAACGATAACACTGGTCGAGCTACTGAAGATTCTTCCTCGGCTGACCCATCCCCCTCCCAGGCTACCACTGCTGCCACCTCTAATGTAGCAGTCGCTTCTGCCTCTGCTTCGTCCTCAACTCCCATCCCTGGCACCTCTAATGTGGACATTGCCAATGCTGTCAACAGTCTCACTGGTGTTGATATGATGGTAGGAAGCCATATTGCACAGTAATCCCTTGCTGCCCACAAATTTTTTTGATCTACGAAATTTGCTCTTCCAATGGTCCCCCCAAATTATAATTTATAAAAATATCTTAAAAAGTAAAAGCAAAACTATTTTGTCTCCCCAGTTTGATGTAGTTCTCATCCTGGGTGGGAGCCTTTCCCCAGTTTGGCATACTGTATGTCTTACCCTCCAAGACAATCCCTACTGTTAACATATTTTATGAATTAATAATACAAACTTGGTGTCTTGCTTATCATAATTATATATCAAGATATGTGTCTAAGTTAAATATTCACATAACAGTGGAGCATAGTACAGGAAGCTGGGCTTGATCATGAGGTACACCACAACCAGATTTGTCAGGGTTTAAGGTATTCATTCCCATAAACTGGGCTGCTTTTAAGTGAAGGTTGCCGAATATTTTGAGGAGGGAAGAACAGGGAGGTGAGATACAGATTAATTAAAGATCTGAAAGTGATTAATTCTGGTTTTGTTTCAGGGAGTGGACAGTAAGAAGATCCTGGATAAGCTACAACAGGTTCAGGGGTACATCCAGCAGACCACCACAGCGATGGCTGCCCTTGAACAGCAGGGAGATATTGTATGTACTTCTTAATCAATCTTTTCTATTTAGCATATTAAGGGGTCTGAAGTTTAGGTGGTGAGTAGGAGGCTATTGATTCTTCCACGTATGCCACCAAAGAGTCTCCTTCAATAGTGGTGTTGGTTTTGGTACCGTTGGGAAGAAGCAGCAGTATCCTGTTTGTCAACAATGTCACAACCCACTGAGCTCTGATGTGGTGGCAATGCTTCAGTGATATTTTTTATCTGATAACAATCTGAAGAATTTTTATCTATGAGTCAACCTGGTCATTGTTTGTGGATTAACTGAAATTGATTTATTCTTTAGATGTCAGTAGTGATAACTCTTGGCAGAAAAATTTTCTGTATTAACTTTTCGATGGCTTGAAATGGTAGACAACTTAATTAAGCATGTTTTCCACACTAACTTGAAGTATTTTATATCTGTCCGAGGCAAGCTCTCCTGACATCCAAGGTAAAAAATTATTGAGTTGCCTCAAAAGCATTGAATCCAACCATATATAAATCCAGCAGAAACACCTGTGGTTTTCTATGTTAACAAAAGAATATAATACCAATAGTAATAATCTTCTTGAGAGAATTTCCGATTCTGGGACAGAATACAAATGAAGACGGAAAAATCTACAAAAGCACATACTGTACAAGTCTATTATTTCAGTTTCCACTTTTTTCATAACAAAGCATCACTGTAGTTCCAGTTTTGACCACAAAGAGCACACTGTGGTAGACAAGAGGAACTGTATAAAGGAGAGAGGATGGCAGATGAGTAATTGAGAAAGCTTATGAGGTTTACAAGGAATAAAGTAACCTGAAGTCTCTACTGCAATAACCATCCCATGTTAAGGAGTTTCCTAGAAGGAGAATATCAGTAGTAATTGCTTTTGATTGGATTTGAGTGAAACAAATACCTTATAATTTGCAATGCTTAGTAAATATATACTACTGTGTTAGTAAAGATTTAGTGATTGCATGGCTCTATAATGCAAGTGAATATACATTATCTTCAAAATTGATCCAAAGTATTGTAAATTTGTAATGGTGTACAGTTGTCATAACCTTACCACCCACCATATTTATAATCTGAAAACATCCAATTATTACATGCACAGAAAAACATCATTAAAACTTTGTGCTAAAAAGTATGATGAAAATGAAAATGGCATTAGAAATAAATGCTGGAGCCTTGGCAGCTGTTGGTACCCATACATTATACATGGGATATCATCTTTCTTAGCAGTTATAACTCCCACATGTAATGATAGTTTTCTGTGTGAGTGTACAGTACACAGTAGTAGCACTGCTCAAGGCATACAGTCTCTAAAAACCATTGTCCATGTTGTTTCTGGGTATACCATCAGTAAGTCATAAAAGACTTGTCATTTGCTCACATGATGCAGCTCTTAAAATTCAAACAAAACAAGTCCCCACTATTCATGACCTTCCTCTGCTCTAACTATGACAGTCGAAGGTGGGGCAGTACAATACCTTGGCCAAAGTGCTGCGGGACCTGAAGGACACCGAGACCAAGCTCAAGGGTCACCTCGAGACTGCCAAGAGGAAGGAGGTGCTGCAGCTTCTTTTTATAGAACTCGGTTTTGTGTTCATTTGTGGCAGCCCTGGCCTGTAATGACGCATAATTTTGTGATTTAATTTGCAGTTATTAACATTTTCCCATTATTACATTTGCTCCCATTTGTTTTGAAGATGGCTGCTAATCCTCCTTAATTTTAAATCTGTTAGTTTATATATTGGTTTGTATCTGCAACTAGTTAAAAAGTTTGGAAGATTCAGAACAGACAGCTGTAATATAGGTCTAAGTATTCAGGAGGGTTAAGCAGCATCCTCTTATCATTTGGAGTCAACTTTAAAATGGATTTTTAGTGTTCAATGTTTCTTGTCCTTAACAGAAAAAAGCATCTTGATGAAGTAGAAACATCAAGGAAGGAGTAGGTTAATTACTGGGTTGGGGCAACACCTTTATGATGCCATTTGCCATTCTTAACACATTACTGTACCTGTATGTAATGTAATTTATGTGTACAGTGTACAGTAAACTATAAATTCAACAAAATATTAACATTGACATGAATTCTAGTGACCACATATTTACAGGAGTATCTATAGGTTATCATGTATATAAACATACTGGCAGTGAGTTACGACAACATCTTTGTGATCACATTAATTTTGGGAGAGTTAACATATTACATATACAAATTACCATACCTAGCCAAGAATGTGATATATATAGTAAAAGTTTAAAAATTAGAAAAGCACAAGAGTGTGAACGGTGGGCACCTGGCTGATACCCCTCGCTTAGCACCGACTCTCCAAAGTGACCCAACTACTGCCCATTCCCTGTTTCTCACGCCCACCCCAAAATTCCAAAAATTCGCAACAAAACTTTACACACACACAACATTCACACATCAACTCACCACTATTAGGCCGCTGACACACGAGCCATTTATGGTGGCCACGCTGTGATGACACGATTTGCTTTCATGATGTTGTTAACTGCTATTTGTGGTTCGACTGAGAGACTTGGCAAATTTACCTGTGTGTAAGGTTAGCTTAAGCAGACAAACGCCACTATATAAATCCAAACACTAAAAAGTCCCGGATTATTGAGCTTTGATTGTATTTATATACAGTATATACTGTGTATAACTGTTGAATAAGTATTTCTACCTCCAACAACACCTATACAAGAGGAAATTAGTGTGTTTGTATGTTGGCATTGGGTTGTGGCACTTACTTTGTTATGGCATTTGTGATTGTTAAAATGTTGATGTTGTTATGTGTGACAGTTATCATATTGAACCTAACAAAAATATAATGTGTAGGCCTAATTATTTCCAGCCAACACTGTGAAAAGCAGTAGTTGGGTGTGTAATGCACTAGGATTGTGAGTGATGAAACCCTTGTGATAACATTTGTAGATGTTAAGATTTGTGTGGGGTGATTCTCTTACTTGACAGGGAAGAGTTGAAAAGATGTACTGTACAGTTGTGGACATTAGTTCCATTTCACTTCCTGCTCTTCAATTGCAGTATTGTATTACGGCATTTCAATGTACAAATATATGCCAAAATATTATTTGTTTGAAAATATAAAGGGACCAATGAAATGGTACAATTGTCTACAGCTATACTGTACATGAAACATTATTTGAGATGCCTGTATTGACTACAGTTTTTCTACTGTTTCTTCATATCAGAATCCATGAATGTCTGGCCTGAAGTGGCAAAAATGAACCATCAGTACAGGTCCTCCTCTAATGGTATTATCATGTAGTGCATTTTCATTACCCAGCTGAATATGCATAGGCTCTCTTATCTCATTCTTAGCTTCTCTGGTAAATGGAATACAAACCAAAGCTTACAGTAAGCATACTCAATGACAATGAGGAAGTTAACTACAATTATTAAAAACATGAAATTACTCATAGCATGTGTTTATGTCAGAAGTCAACTGAATAATTGCTTAGTTATATAAATGTTAGTTGTAACTCATCTTAATTCGAGTACTGGTACATTTAATAGAAGTCTGAAGCATGAGATATTGAGCTAGTGCATGCTTGCCAAGTTTGGAAAACATATGCAACTATTAATATTTCTTGTGATTGAGAGTGAAGTACAATGGGCCCTCACTATAATGGATACTGTTTATTCATCACTATGTTTAATTTTGGACTCAATACATCAGTTAGTCTACCTTGTTAATGAATTACAAAAGTGTGGGAAAACATTTGGAGATCTGAAATGAGAAACTGAATTCTTAATGAAGAGATTTGATTGAAATATGTATATGTTGTATTAAGAGCCTACTGTACTGTATTGTTGTGTACCGTATGTTTGCATCCTGACTAACTGGTAACTCCACTTGCCTGCCTTCCATTGTGACCCCAGGGCCAGGAGAGTGACATTTACGCCAGGTTTTCCACTTTGAACAAGTCCCTTCAGCACCAGGAGGGGGAGTACCTCGATATCCTGGCTCGCTTCCTTGTCCTCAGTAAGGTAATATGTGTCTCCTGACCTTCCCTCTCCCACCCAGTTATGGTTAGCTAAGGGGGTAATATACTTCAACACATTGGAGACTTCTGACAAATCTATACTAAAGGAAACAGACCATCTGGACTGAGGGCTGTACCCAGCTTTCTGAATCAAAGGACATTTCAATTTTGTCTTGAATGCCAATCATTTCTTATATCTCAATATATAGACTTGACCAATATACAGTATTATAATATCAATTATATTATTCCAACAGTATCAATCAATTTATCTATGTACAGTAAAACCTCTCGGATAACGGTTTCACGGATAGCGACAGGATAGAAAAATTTCCAGGCACGGCGGATAGCGATTAATGCACCGAGGATAACGATTAGCGAGGCTAAGCGTCCGGACTACGGGCGGTGGTGTTGCCAATATCAGATACAGTATTGGCAACTCTGACGCCATGCGCATAGTGATAGTTAATGTTTCCACTGTTGTTGCCATTGTTTTAAACTTTCAAGTCATTTACTACTGGTTCTTGTTGCTGAAGTGGTGTCCACGTGTTACGGCTGCTGAATTCTGCACTGTAGGCTAATAGCTAAACATGGCGCTGGCATTGCTAGTGAAAATGAGGGAGACAGTTGAGATGTCAGAGAGAGTGAGAGTGCGGGCGCCTAGTAGACTGACGCTAAACTTGACTCGTCTTGTCACCTTAATAAATGTACTCTAAACCAGTACAAGGTATACCTTCTGGCATGTCAAATATGTTTACTTTAGGTTTGTTTATGTGTGCTTAGTTATATATAGGTAAAAATTTAAAGTTGGGGGTAATTTGAAAAAATGTCCGGACTACTTTAATTTATTTACATTTAAACTTTGCCCCTCGGATAGCGGTTTTACAGATAGTAACTATTTCACCAGACTACGTGTGTTGCTATCTGCGAGGTCTTACTGTAATGTATATCATTGGCATCAGCAGTACTTTCTTCCAACTAGCATTATTATCTGGTAGTTACGGAAAAATGTAAGCCAATATTTAAGGGTTATGAATATATAGATTTCCTGGCTGTTTTCCCACCCTTGGAGTGAATGGAATATAAAACTGCTACTGTCATGACATAATTATGCCTCCTAACGTGCCTTCCTTTTATTCCACAGGCAGCGTCCAGTGCCTCTCAGGTGACCAATGGCTCCCACACCACAACCACCACCACAACCACTTCTCCACACATCAATGGTCAAGTCGATATGGTTAGAAATCTTCACAATCACATTTGTCTTGGTTACTTATATAAGTCATGAAAAATATGTTGAGAGTGAGATAGGCCTATATCCTTTCCTGCTACCCCATTACATTTCATCAGTTGTAATTTGGTAACTGTAATACTGCAGACACAAACATTTTGAAATACTGTAACTTTAGAAATCATATGACAGTTTTGCACCATCTTCCTGGGCCACCCTGCATAATTGTTTAACAGTATGTACCAACAAATTTACTCAGGAAGCAGACAAGTACGAAATTGATAGTCATGGTGATGCTATTTTTTTGTTTTGTTTTTGGTCCAGACTTATTGCTCATAATACCCAATATTCTCAGCAGACAGAGAGAAGCAGCAGTGGTGATGGTCACGTGGTGGGTGTGATTGGAAGCGGTAATGTGCGGAGTCTACAGGATCGCCTTTCTGCCAGTCAGGTTGAGTCTGAAGCTCTCATGACACATATGAGGGAGAGTATCACCCGCCGGGAGGATCTCATGACCCGCTACAAGGTACTCTATCTACTCTTTATACACAAAAGACTTTCAGAAGGATGTACTGTGCTGTAAGTTGTAATGCATAAGCAGGTTGAACAGTTTCCTCAAAATATTTCATCCCTCCTCTCACCCGTTTGTAATTTATTGGAGATCATATAAATGCAGACCCGTTCAAGTGAGGGATTATTTGAGAAAAAGAACTATTGTGGAAAGTTCTATTTGAACATTGGATTATGCATGAGAATAACAATTTTATTATTATGACCCTAATTTTTAACTCAGAATGCATGTGAAAACAATTACAGTAACTTGCTGGTAAAACTATTCATGTTGATAAATTAGAATAAAATTAGAATAAAAATAACAAATAGGTTCTCCACAGGCAACACGGGAACGCCTAGCTAACCTCAAAAAGCAAAGGTTGGGCATCCAGCAGGAGAAGGAACAACTGCTGGAAGCTGTGGCACGTCAGGGAGAAAGTGGAGAGGTGAGGGAGGGGGAGGAACCAGCCTTTGAGGACCCCATACCTGGAGCAGCCAACTGGACACTTACAGAGGTCAACCAGGCTCTGGTGGACTTTAGAGAATTGATGAGAAAGGTGGAGCGCCTCACTGATTGCTATAACCAAAAAGCTCAGGTAAGACTTTGTAGGTGTTGTCATCTCTGTCATTGCTGTTATTATCATTTCCACTAAGGAGATTATGTAATTACATCTATAACCAAAAAGCTCAGGTAAGACTTTGTAGGTGTTGTCATTGCTGTCATTAACATTTCCACCGAGGAGATTATGTAATTGGTTCAGGTTGTTTGTTTGTCTGTCTGGCAACCTGGTTTTTGTTGGTAGGATTATGCCAAAAGTTACGTGCGGATTTTTATGAAGTATTTACTAAAAGTGGGCTTTGTGACTGATGGCAAGTGAGTAACCAGACCTGGATGTGGATCCCAGATTTTTTTACTTAGTCTTACAATATTATCCTCTAAAAACCACAATTTCCCAACCCTGCCTATCATGGTTAGAAATAGTTCCATCTGTTTTTAGGCAATCTTGCTGAGGTTCAAGGCTCTCTGAGGCAGCCAGGAAGTTTTTCACATGTCATACCACCTCTGGGAATGGGTTGGTCCTTATACCAGTGAACTGGGTATTATGGGAAATATCAGGTAGTTGTTGTTGTTGTTGTTGATGTTCTCCCGGGGCAGAATGGCCTCCTGCCCCACAGACCCCTGGTACACTCTGGTCGCAGTGAAAAAACAAATTAAAATAAAGAAGGGGCTGGCCCAATATGCCTGGGATACCGAAGCACATCCCAAGAAAATGGGACCAGAGCTTACTGGACCAGGGAGTCTGGGGGCCTCCGACTGCCAGGGAGATTGGGGGGAAGGCTTTGATCCCACAGCCAGAGGTGTGGGCCCAAGTCCACTTTACCACAAGAGCTACAAGTGGGGCCGTACCTTCCATGAGACCAGCCCTGAAGGGACCATAAGGGGAGGGAGTTTACACTGCTGCATGCAAAGGGAAATGCACCCCCGTGTGCTGGCGGTCCACACAGCAGTGAAAAAAAAAAAAAAAAAAAAAAGGCCTCCGGTTGCAGTACACCTCACGTGGATTTTTAATCCATGTGGGCAGATCTCGTCAAATCCACTAGAAAGTGACCAGATCCTACAACAATCTTTATTCTAGCCCTGTGGGGGATAACTAATATTCACAGAGAATAAAGTCAGCCTCACTGGGCCCTATCAGGTAGTTGTCATCAGTTACTGGACATCATTAGTGGTTCTCACCAACAAAAAAAATATTATCTGTTGGCAGTCAGAACAATGTGTAAGTTAAGCATTGGTGATTTGGGATATCAAAAGAACATAAATAAGGAAAAAGTACATAATATACTTTCTCCAACACAGAGTGGAGATGCAGATGAACAAGCCAATGCCAACAGCAAGTTACAGCAGCTGTCAGTGAAGCAGCGACAATTGAACTATGCCCTCACCAAGCTGGCCTCATACAAGCTACAGAAGGAGGGTGGACAGCAGCAGCCAGCAGGAGGTGAGACTTGCTAGGCAGGGTTGGAAAATATGGTGACCCTTGCACTTGCATGTTTTGTTTTGATTTTTCTGTTGTAAATTCCTGATGATTATGAGCACTTTATGATTACTTTTTGGAACATTAGAACTGATAGTAATGGTCTGTATACAAGAAAGCCATCAGTGTGTAATCTTTTTTCCCAGCCAGGTTTTATAAAAATCACTGGAATTTTGCTCTGTTGATTGTAGAAAAGTCACAAAATTGGCACCAGCCAGAGGAAAAGCAACTAATTCTTGAGTGGGAGTCATTCTGGGTCTTGGAAATAGCCTATAACTTCAGTATTAGATTTTTTTTTTTTTTTTTTTTTTTTTCCCCAGCTAGGCAGAGTGTGGGTTACCGGTAAATGCCCCCCCCCCCTAAAAAAAAGAAAATAGGCTCCCAGGAATTCCACTCTGGGATCCACTTATGGACAAACCAACCCATGATTGCTACCTATTGAGGACTATCTCTTTTCTTTTGTTCCTTTGCTCCTCGGACTAAACCTGTGACTCCCATTGCATCCAAAATATGGAAGCACTATTTAAGAAAAAACCTTTATTGATGGCATATCACTTTACTCCTGAAGAAGTAGTAGTGATATATCATTAATATTGACCATACCTTAAATGATGAACCAAACTCTTGGATCACATCATTAGATAAGATTTAACACAAACTAACCTGATAATGTGAACCTTGAGACATGTGTAGAACTGGTTATACTTGCTTTGGATTGATGACACAAACATATTAAAGAAAATGGATGTTACTGACTCCCAGATGCAGGTGGAGAGAGCGGGACTCCAACAAACACTGTACCAACCACCACCTCGGGCCAGACCTCCGATACCAACCGGCAACAAGCATCCCAGCACTCACCCAGGCCTGAAGAGACAGAACGATTGTCTGGAGTTCCATCATCAGGAGCCTCCAACTTAGACAACCATACAGTAACCCAAGGGGAATTGGGAGCCGCGTCCCAGTCGTTAACGTTGGCTTCAGATGACCTGGCGTCCCGACAGAACCAGCTTGTGTCCCTTCAGCAGCAACTCAGAGACATGAAGAGACTACTTGATGTCACCTCTTCTGCCCAACGAGAGGTGAGGTTAGGTCAGGGGAATATGGATAAGACTACATTAGGTTAGGTTAGGTCAGGGGAATATGGATAAGTCTACATTAGGTTAGGTCACTGCTTCTGCCTAGCATAAGTTAGATATGTAACACCCAAAGACAGCAGTTTCTCATGGCTACTTGGTGCCCCAGCAATCATGTAACCTCACCTGACCATTCCTAACTTTTCCCAATGTATTTTTGTATCTCATGTAGCCTCACTCTATCTCCTCCACTAACTTCCCTCTGCACTTAACCACTCTATACCTCATAATAACTTCACTTTGCTATCTCCTCCAACCACCCACCTCTATTTCTCACACTTCCTTCCTAGGCTGAGAGCCGAGCCCAGGAGTCTAAGCGTCGCCTGGATGAGGCCAGGTCCCGCCAAGAAGTCCTAATGACCGACCCCCATGGCAACATGGAGGACACAGTAGGAGGAATGGCCGGGGAGGGTGAGACCTTCCTGGAGGTGTCTGGCCGCAGGATCACTCTCACACAGGAGGAGAGGCAGAACCCAGAGATTGCCTCAAAGTACCAGTGAGTGTAGATTATTTTTGTGTTTTAGTAAGTCATCATCATCTTTACCCCATTTCCTTTCCTTCAAGGGGATGGAGGGGCTCCAGAGACAGATGGAAAAATGCAATAAGAATAATGGAGGTAGGGCCAGAAATAGCCTGTAAAATGAGTCACACTCACATTCTATCATCATTCATCCCCCTTTCAAGCCTTAGAAACTTTCAGTCCCCTCACAAAAATCATTTCAATTAACCTTGGTGCAAGGAAGCATTTTGTAGAAAAAAAGAAAGAAAAAAAGTATGACTTCTGATATAAGGCTAGATAGGTGCAAATTTGGACCAGTTTAGTGATCAAAAATTAAAAATGAAAAGTGAATGATAAATGGTGGGATAGAGAAGAGGATGGTTAAATAGTTAACACCTCCCTGTATTGTTCCTTGACGACAGCCAGCTGACCGAGGCTAAGTCGAGGCTAGCCAAGATGGAGGAGGTGATTGCCATGATATCAACTGCCAAGAGTCTGGGTCAAAATGTGCGCGACGTGATGCCGGCTGAATACCTGGCTATACTGGAGGATGCTGAGGTGGGTGATCACTCACTACTCCCAAAATGAAGGATGGAAGTAGATGGAAACATCTTCTGTTTAGTTTGATGTGTGTGCTGTATACAGTTGTGTGAAAGATCCTTAAAAAATGTACTGTATAGGGTGACAGACCTTTAAAACAACAGTGATGTTGCAATGAATATTATTGTGTGTAAGTAGAAGTGAATAAGTTTCAAGCAGCTGCATATTCATCATATTAATACTGTGTTAATGTACAGTGATATCTTAATTTATGCTCTTTAAATACTTATATGCCTTGAAAATTTTTAAAATCAAACCTAATCCTAGAAAAGGAAAAGAAAGGGAAGATAAGAATTTTGTATCTGTAATTGCATTTTTTTTTTTCTCCACATAAAACTGTTTATGTAACATGATTGTAATTTTATTAAAATGTCTGGACAACTCACTTGCAGCAGTAGTCACATAATGTAAAATATGCCAATATGTTGTAATTAGGTTATTCTTTTCTCTCTTACATATTATTGTTGTTATATTAGGCACCAAATCTGTCTAGTTTTTTTCTCATGCACTGAATATTTGACACGCCTATATTTATAAAAACAAGTTTATAATACAGTGAAAGCCCTTTTATCCGGCACCAGTGGGACCGAGAACGTTCCGGATACAAGAAAGTGTACAGTAATCTCTCAATTATCCGGCGTATAGCAGCCGAGACCGCGTCGGATAATGTTGAAAGACGGATAATGCATCGCTACCCCCCCCCCCCCCCCCCGCCCGCTCGTAGCTCCTTCCGGCTTGCACAATGCTAATAACATTAAGGGGAGCCTCCACTCTCACCCCCATCTGTGCTCCTGTTAATTTTAGAAGCAAAAGCTCTTTGCCATTGTAATCCTCGTTGGTTTTTACATATACTGACCAATTTTCATTGCAATCGAGCAACAAATGATATTTTTCTCAATTTTTTTTTTTGTGTGTGTGTGTTTAAGTACCCCTGTATATGTGTGTGTGTAAGTATCCTTGTATCCGGCCTGACCTGACCTTGGGTGAGGTGAGGTCTGTCTGTCATCAGAACACACCTTGTCCCTCCCTCCCCCTGTCAGCTACTTATTTTCCTTTCATTCAACTCTGTACTGCTGAAGAGGGAGGTAGTTGCCTCCGAAACATCCATATAAAAAACTTTCTGTTTATAAAAAGTGGGCTTTTCTTAGTATGGAAAATATCACTTGAAAAAAAATTTAACTTAAAAAGTCTCTAGTTAGTGACATCATGTGTGTTCATGTATTGGCACTGTTCAGCAAACTTGATGAACACTGATAGACCTTTCGTGGCATCCTGCCAAGACACTTTCGGCTCTGGGTCGTCGTCTTCTTCGCTGTCGGCGTCTGTCAACTTTGAGTATTGTTCATCAAGTACTGATTGAATAATTTCATCATCAGTGAGCGATAATGTCACTGATTCCTTCATGTCGACATCGACATGACATGCAGACGACTGCAGGACTGACAGTGTCTGACACTCTGATTCTGCTCTACGAGTCTACACAAACAAACACAAATGTGGCGGGAATGATGCGCTGTACCTCTGACGGCGGCGGGAGCAACTACAACCCCGCACGGGAATTTTGTATTTAATTTTTTTACGTACGTCTTTCTTTTTGGCTATATTTATCTTTTTATGAAAAAAATGCCGGATACGGGAAGTTGCCGGTTAACAGAATGCCGGATAAAAGAGCTTTCACTGTATGACCTGAAAACTTGTAATACCAGCTATAGTTATATTGGTGTCTTTATTAAGAGTTTATTGTTATGTTTTTTTTTCTTACAACTCCACTATCCTCACCCCTTGTCAGAGTGAGATGGCAGAGCCCGACAGTCAACCTCGACTCCCCCGACCAGCCCCAGGGCAGCTGTCTTCAGACCAACCTGAGGACGACAACACCAGGGTACCCCGCAGACACCCTCGCACACCCAGAGTGTGAGTCAAATGATGTGGTCTATGTGGATGTTGATAGTATTTCAGTGGGATTAAGGCATTGTAGTCTGTAAATGGCTGTCATATTTTAGTGTGGCTTGGGTGTTGTGAATTCTTTAGAGGATTGTTGTATATTAATATGAGTTTGGTATTGTGGTCTCTTCTGTTTCTTTGTTAGTACGACCCCGTCCCAGCCATGCAACATAGCGGGTCTCACAACTGTCTTGTATCTTTTCCCTTTATTCTTGCAGATACCCTTCTATTGCAAATCACTCCTGTCACTCTTCTCCATTCATGCCACCCAGCCTTCACTCTCTTCTTCACCTTCCCGCCACATTCTCCATTACCTTAAATTGTTTACTCAAAAAATTTTAAAACTCATCCACCCTCACTACCCCTACTCTTTGTAGCCTCAATATTGCTCCGCCCTCCCTCTCATTCATCAACTTGTATTCTGTCGTGCCCTGATTAACTTTCATTCTTCACTCCATGCATACCTCCACTTATCCAGGCTCGCCTCAAACCTGCTCTCTGCTCTCTTCACAGATCACGCTGTCATTACAAACAGCATTGTCCATGGGGATTCCATGATTTTGTTTGTCAGTCTATGCAGCATTATTGCCTCCCTTTGCCTGTTTAATTTTCTTTTGTTTTTCTTATAACTTTTTATTTCTCATTCCATCACCAAGTTCTTGTTTTCTTTATATTGTTCAGACATTTCACTGAGTACTTTCCTAACTGTTTTGCTTACCTTATTTGCAGTAGTAGTCCAGTTGTTCAGTCTTAACCCCTTTCATGAACTTCAGACAACAGTTACTCTCCTTAAACTTCTACCATCTAATCCTTGGTTGTTCCTTTGCTTTTCTTATGTTCTTCACCTCCAGAGTCATCTTATAGGCCACTATCGGATGCTGTCTAACTGCATTGTTTTTAGATCCACTAAGAAAAGAGGACAATATTAATATAAAATTCTCCCCCAGAGGCAGCTTGGGTCGAGGGGAGCGAGAGCACGAGGAGCGACAGGCAAGGGAGCAGCAACAGGATAGGAGTGAAATCTCAGCAATGCAGAAGCGACTCAACAAGGCCACTCCCCGGGTCTCGGCCATTAATGAGGGCTCTAGGCATGGCAACGAGAAGGGAGCCATCAAGAAACAGCCACAGGTGGGTGGGAGTGGTGGGTGGTTGTTGGTAATGTTCCTCAAACTGTCCTGTTAAGCAGCCCCAAATCTCTGAGGAGACTATGGCCTAGAACTGGCATTCCCATAGAGCCCACAAGGAATACATGTGTTTAGTAAGATAATGTAGTGGTTATTGTGGAGTCATGGAGGCTGCAGCAAGTGTGCCTCTCGTGTCAAGGTGATCCTTTATCATAAGGACTGGTTCCATGGTGTAAGTGGTCTATAGCTGTAGAAGCTGTGCAGCCTGTGAATATTTTTAGGGCATTGTTCTGTATGGTTTGTAGGGTGTTAGGTTGTGTCTCATTGAGGTTTGAGGCCCAGGCAGGGCTTGTTTAGTCTATTACTGAGAGAATTTCTTGTTTGTTTACTGTGGGTATGGTTTCTGTGTTATGTCTAAATGTTGTCCTGGCAAGTGGTCTGAGGTCATTGAATCTTGATTGTTGTTGAAGTTCCTCAAGTTATCTGGCCGAGCAGGCCAGAGTCCCTGAGGAAGGTCATGGCCTGAACCGGGCTTTCTCACAGTGCTCTCAAAGAGTTGTTGTTGTGATTTTGGTGAGTGTGGTTGTGTGCATTGCAGTCTTCCATAATGTATTTAATAGAGTGGGGTGCTATGTTGCATCCCGGACAGGCATCCACTATGGCTCCATCTTGGTGATTGGGGATAGTGGTGGTGCTGAAGGTGGCAGTATTGTTTATATGTGATCGATTTTCATATTCTGAGTTCTATATCACACACACAAAAAGAGAGATAATTACTTCAATGGTGTTTCTAATGCTTTTACAGTCCAAAGGCAATCACTTTTAACTCTTCATTCAAAGACTACTGTCTCTCTTCTCCCTGTCCACTGACTAATACCAAATCCACCCCACCCAGGCACTGTGGCAGGAAGGAAGCCACCGCAACAACAACACTGCCAGTACCAGTGGCATCAACAGAGGAGGAGGAGGTGGAGTCAGTGCATCAGCTGGTGGAGGTCTGGATCCCAGGGTCTCAGAGGTGCTGGCTATGCAGGAGGAACTGAAGCAGAAGAAAAATGCGCTGGAGGCTCTCATGAGGCGCATGGGGAAGTCATCATCACTCAACGTGGACAACATATCAGACAACATCTCTGAGGGGTCAGAGAGGCTGAGAGAGGAGGAGGACGAGGAGGAGGAGGCGGTGGAGGAAGTGGTGCGAGGGATGGGGGCCACCTGGGGTGCCTCAGGACATCACAGCTACTCTGATGATCAGTTCCGACAGTCAAGGTGAGGCCAGATATAAAGGCATTAGGTGTAGATGTACTGCAAGAAACCCCTGATGTAAACTTGGAAGAATGGGATGATGATGGTGCCTTTTATTTAGTGATGAGTAAAACCAGTGTAGGGGCCAGAGGTTGAGGTTAAGGTTGAGATGTACTTTAGCCAGATAATTGATAGACAAATGGCTATCTCTATGCTGCTCTTGGAATGATATGAATAGATAGCTTTCCATTTACTGTCAACTAGCCCCAGCTGTAACATTGTAACCTAGTTAACCTGGCAAAACTGCACTGACTTTTTTTTTTTTTTTTTTTATCTATTTATCATATTCCTTAGCTTTTGGTAGATGTACCAAACAAGTATTTTAGATAAAGTTATATTGCACTGAACTTTAGTACAGTTAGGTAATTATGTGCAATTTATAAACACTTAAATCTTATCAAGATGTATGCTGATTAGGATAGATGTCATCTGGAAGGTAGCCAACATATGCATTAAAAAGAAAAGAAAAAAAAAAAGATGTATATATCTGTATAAAGATCAAGGAATAAATAACATATGGTGTAGCTATAGCCTAGGTGAATAAATGAATAAAAAAGAAATCAAATGAATCAAAATTATGCACTCCCTTCAGTGAGGATGAACTACTGGAGGAAGATGATGACGTCAACCTCCTACTGGCCAGAGGCTCACACCGCCGCCACCAACCATCACTACTGCCCCTCCATCACCAGCCCAAGGACCGCAACCGCCACTCTACCAGCCGCCACCGTCGTAGCCGCCAGGACTCGGGTGGCCGTTTTTCTGTGAACAACCTGTCTTCCAACAACTATGGCAGCCTTGGACGCACCAAACACAACCGTCTCAGTAAGTTAGCTACA
The DNA here is from genome assembly GCA_033782935.1 of Petrolisthes cinctipes. Lineage (NCBI taxonomy): Eukaryota > Metazoa > Arthropoda > Malacostraca > Decapoda > Porcellanidae > Petrolisthes > Petrolisthes cinctipes. Next base: position 337,565 of record JAWQEG010000798.1, on the reverse strand, counting down.
CAGAATATTTTAGTTACAGAGAGTAGTGGTTGGGTAGACATTTTCATACATGTTTCCCTGCCAGTTTGGAGTCCCAGAGGGATCAGTTTTATCCCTCGTTATGTTCACAGTTAAGGCCTGTCATATCTGCTCAATATGCTGATGATTTACAAAAATATATTGAATTAACTAACATAAATGACAGTAGGTCAAACTTGGAATCCCTATTGACTGTCATTAAGATCTGGATGATTAGGAGAAGGTTTAAATTGAACACTAGCAAGATCTTTCTTATCAATTGAAATAAAAATGTGATATTGCTGGAAACGTCCTGTATTTTGACATTGGTGAGTCTCAGATGCGTCCAGTGGATTGTTTTCAAAATTTTGGAGTTATTGTTAACTCAAAGCTAGAGGAGGGGGGAAAATTTATGTAGTTGATGATGACATATATATTACAAATTATGACTATAATTTTTTTACTAATAAAGTCAAATGATTATTCTTATGGAAAGGAAACACTATTGACATCAGTAGGCAAAACTCTCAATCCATTCACCCATAAACAATAGTTATTTCTTAAATCACACGTCTGGACCCATGCTAAGCAATTAAAGATGCCTTCTTAAAATCATCATCAAAGAGTTAAGAGATACCATATGAGGTTATGATGGTAATATGCATAGTGGCACTAAATTTCACATGGGTTAAGGGGCCAGTGCTGCGGTCAGAATTTGGTAGGCTATGGATTGCTCCAAACTGCACGAAGACACACATCACAGTATACCCTATAGAGTATAAACCACTCATTTCTTGACATAGTTTGGAGGAATCAGTAACTCTAAAAGTGATGACTTAATCATAGGCCCCTTAAGGAAAATGTGGTTATGATAAAGAAAAAGACTATGTCATAATTTTCCTCCTTCACGCCATAGGAGCCAGCAGTGCCCCGAAGGCCGTGTGGGAACCTGTGGATGGAAACTACAAGTCCCCCTCCAACACCACCCTCCAGGCCCATCACAGTATCAATGCTGCTCTCTCACAGGTCAGAACACACTCACACATATGCTTATATCCTATCACAGTTTGGAAGCATTATTTTTTTGTCTTCTGTGTTTGTGTATCATTTTTTATTGTTAGGGAGTAAGTCAAGTCCCCTGGGCACCCATAAAGCATTTCCACACCAGTAATAAAATAACTCGATTTGTCTCGTTTGATCTCCAGTTGACCCAGGTGCAAGGAACAATCAACAACCTCCAGGAGAGTCTTCAGAACCAGGTGTTGGGTGGTGGCCACAGTGGCGGTGGTGGTCCACTCTATCCGTCCTACGCTGCCCCTCCTCCCCCACTCCTGCTCTCCACCTCTGAGCTGCCCACCCCCACTCACACTGCACCACTCCCACACCGGCCTGCTGCCCAAACTGCCCTCACCCCAATGTCCTCCTATGCTGGTCTGGGGTCTCTTGCCATGGCTGGACAAGGTGAGTAGCCAAGTGGAGTGGGTTAAGAGAAGAATGACTGAATGAAGTTATTGAAATATACTCTGAAGTAATAAATGAATAAGCAGTCAAATTATACAAATTAGTAAACACCTGAAGTAGTGAAGAAAGGTGAAAGAATTTATAATTAATTGAATGAGTGAATGATGAAACTAGAGTAAATTACAGTGGTACCTTGGTTCTTGAACTTAATCCATTCCAGAAGGCTGTTCGAAAACCAATTTGTCCTAAAATCGAATCATTTTTTCCCATAAATACTGAAAATTGGATTAATCCATTAAAAACCTCAAAAAATTATGCATTATGAAGCATTTAAGTAAAATTATTGCTTATTTATACCTGTATAATGACAGATGGTGAGGAATGTGGAGAGGAGGGTTGTTATTATTTGGAAGGGGAGTCAGACACGCGACACGCAAGGTCAGACATGCGAACACCACGCTCGTGCTTCGCTATGAGATCTTTTTTCACCTCTATTATGGCTCTAACAACTTTTCTTTTTTTAGTTTGCTGCTTTCATTATCCTTTGGCCCTATGGTGGCTTATTTAATAAGAATACAGTAGGTTCGCTTATTGTGCACCTATTTGGGTGACATAGGGGCTCGCTTAAAGAGAAAACACTTTGTCTGAGACCCATATGAAAGGATGGGGGGTGGAAGAGTGTGGGGATGAAGGAAAGAGTACAGTAAGATCTCGCATCTAACGAATAATAGGTGCGTTAGATACGAATTCGTTAGATGCGAATACATAAACATATGGAGGAAATTATATTCGATACCAAAAATACAACTGAAACTCAATTGGCTTGTATTTACGGCATACAGTAATAAAAAATATACAAGAAATGTGTAAAATAATCAAGAAACGTGTAAAATAATAAAGAATGTGGATAATTCTCCTATGAGGGATGAATTCTGTATTCGGCGGCAAGGGACACACGTTATCACTTATCACACGCCGCTCCCTCACTGCCGCCAGTCCCACCACCACATCCACCACCACCATCCTCCCTCTCACTGTCTGCTGCGTCTCGTGATGCTGCTCGGAGTTTAGTTATCTTTTCGTCTGCACTTTTTTCCTTCACAATAAATCCAGCAAAGTCATCAGGAATGTCACTAAGAATGTTCATTATATCCTCCTCACCATCACTCACAGTCTCTTGTCCATCATTTTCATCAAGATTTTCCATAATTTTCTGAAGCTCACGGCGCTTGTTTCTCTGTTTTAGGGAATTTTGGAGTCCACACAGGGAAATAATATACAGTTCCTTCAAGAGTAAACGGAAATTTCTACCAGATGAAATACCAAAAAGACCATCAATGTTCAAGAGTAAACAGGGAATAATTGAGGTAAAAAGGGAAATACTGATGTCGAAGTGAGGGAATTTTCGTCAAGCAGACCTGGCAACACTGAGCGGGAGGGAGGGAGTCAGTGGGGAGTGGCTGTTTGTTCGGGATTTTTCGCTGTTCACTCAGGATTTTTTCGTTAGATTTGAAACTATACTCGTTAGATGAGAATATAGGTAGATGTCCAAAACCTCGTAAGATACGAATTCGTTAGATTAAAACACGTTAGATGCGAGATCTTACTGTACGTTGTGGGAAGGAATGGAAGGAGGCGTGATATGGACTGGCATGGATGAAAAGAGTAAATGGAGAGAAAAAGAAGGGTGTGCATTGTTGGTGTCTGGGAGGGTGTGGCAGGGAATGGATGGACATGGAAGGAAGGGAACAAGTCTAGTATGGATGACTGGGAAGATTGGTATAGTGAAGTATGCATGGGTCTGCGCGTATGCTCCAGTGAACGCGCAGACCAAGGTAGGAAAGATGAAAATGAACGAGTTATGGTATGAGGTGAATGAATGTCTGAGAAGTTTTGAGAAAGGGAGAAGGATAGTGCTTGTGGGAGATATGAATGGGAAGGTAGGGAATGAGAGAATAGGAAAGGTAGTTAGTTGGCAAGTGGGGTGTGAATGGAATAAATGAAAATGGTGAGTGCCTGGTGGATGTGTGTGCCGAGGCGGGGTTGTTCCTCACCAACACCTGCTGAGAATGGTTGAAGGGTCATCAGTTAGATTATTTCGGGGGTTTGGGCCTCTACAGCTTGGTTCGGGAACCAAGTTTATGTTCAACATCCAAGACATTTATTCTCAAACAATAATAAACAACAATTTGGTTCTCGAACATATTATGTTCGAGAACCAAATTGTTGGTGAAGGGAGTCGTTCGAGAACCAAGGTACCACTGTATTGATTTAGTAAGTGAATGATTGAGTGAATGAATGAATAAATTGGTAATTAATTAACTCTAAGTACAAAACTGATTGAATTAAATTATGAATAGATACCGGTATATTACTGGGTCAGTGAATGAAGGACTGTAGTGAAATGAGTGAGTGCATCTGACTGAAGTATTTGATTGGTTGAGTTTAGTGAGTATGAAGATCATGGTATGAATATGATAATACTAATCTGTTTTTGCATAACTGACAGTAATTATCCACCACCAATACCATGTCCATGCATTCGATTGAGTGATGCTTGAGTCCTTCACAGGTGGGAGTGGAGCCGGTGAGGGCAACGCACGGGAAGTGAATCACCAGGTGATGTCTGGTCTGCAGCAATGCTTCTCACAGCTGCACCTCCACTCCCTTGAGATACAGGCCCTCAGCAAGCATCTACAGGTGAGACCACACCAGAGTTTGTATTACTATCCTCCTCCAACTCCCAACACAGCCACACTCTCACCCCCTTACTGTTTCTTCCCACCCCCACCTCCACCCCCATACCTGTGAGGTGGGTTAATTGGTTAATGGGAAGGTGGGATGATAATTATGTGGGTTAGTTAGACAGTGGGGTATTTTGAAATATGCGGGAAATGGGACAGTCTGCCATTTCCTGCTATTGTAAAATTCCAGTGTTTATAAATAATCAGTAAACCTTTTAATTTCCCATAAAAATGTTACAAATTGAAAATTTGCACTTCTGTTGTACAGTAAACGGAAGACTGACTTGGAATGTCGTTGGAAGTGGGAGTGGGTGTTTGTAGGGAAGAGAGCAGTGAGTGCAGGATATTGTAAATTTTGGTGGGAAATATCTTTCTGTCCATTATATATAATCACGGTGCCTGCCTACTACCTAGTAATTCTTAAGAAGTATTACAGTAGTATCAAGGCTTGTGGCAGTGCTTTGATGTTGCCAGTAAGGAAAAGTACACACTTGTTTTTTACTTTTCTTATTTTGTTTTTTTAAATTAATATGGAGAGGCTGTGATTCCTTTCCACAGTGATTGGCCACAACATCCCTTTTAATACCACATACTGTGATAGAATAGGGATGAAATTTTTTAAATGCATACTTGTATGTAGGATTTTAAATTATATCAAGGTAAGGTATTTGCATAGATTTTTGTAGTTGGATATCAAAATTTCATGGACCAAGTAGCCTACTGTACCTGGTAAGTCATAGGAAAAGATGAGGCAGTTCATTTAATTTTTATTATTGTTTAAAAGTGATTCTTCTATTTGTGTTATGACCAACTGGTTTGTCCTTTTGCTTATGGCATTCATTTGTGAATTGAAGGCTGTTTTTATCCTCCAAACTGAGCCCAGAAGCACATTGCCTGAGAGTAGCATCTGTCTATTTCTTTGTGGTACAGTGTGGAGAAAGTTATATCATCCAATTTGAAAAACATCATGAGCCCCTCAATTATTGTCTTTTTATTTCCCAGCGTCATGTGTTATAAAGTTACTGGTCTGTATTTCACCTGTGTTTAATGAAATTATACATTAACATTACGTCTTGAATTATATTAGTTACAAATTTTTTTAGTCATATGTATTGTACATGTGGCTCTGGTGCTGTAGTTATGGAATCTGTCAATATCCATCAATAATATAGTGTAAAAGGAAGGTAATATACACTATATCCCTGAAAGCTTGAGCATAAGGTGGAAGGATCCCTATTACTGAAGAAACTAAAGTTATTTGAATTCTAACACTCATAATTTTGGATTCAGACATCTGGACAGCTTTCACTTGATGAACGATGTACAGTAACTGAACTCAGTTAAGTAAATATGAAGCACTTGGGGACAGAATCGCAAAAACTAAAATTACATTGACTAGACACATGCCTCTATTGAGCCTAAGAGTCCTAAGGGAATAAATGATCTTTAATGGGCAGACTGGAATCTGTGTGGTCACATTTTTTATGCCTCACAACAGATTCCATACTAGTATACTGAGTTAGTCTGTTTCTTGGCATAGATTGGAGATTTCAGTAACCCTCCAGTTTGACCACAAAGATTTCTTAGCCTCCTTAAATGTCATCAATGTGGTTTCTTTGTACCCTTTCGACTATTGTATATGTGAGTAGGGATGAGAAGCAAGTTTCATTCATTAGTATTTATATACATGTAGTATGATTATTTACCATATTGTGCCATTTATCTTCTTTTATTTACTGTATATGGAATGTATTCTGCTATCTATCTTACTTATTTGTATATATATTTGTCATAGTCATAGTTTTATGTTCATATATTATTTTACGTAGTTGTATATTATTGGTTCATGCTTAGGTTTTTCATATTTTTGCTTATCCTATTGATTCATTCTTTAGTTTAAATTTCTGTATCTGAAGCTTCTGTACTACAGCAGAACACTTGTCTGTTAAAGACTGCAGTCCAACATCTTGTCTGCACCAAATTGTTTGCTTTCTCCTGCTGTGATATTCATGATATTTATTTATGGTCCCTATTTCTGCTTTCTCCTGCTGTGACATTTGTAATCCATAGTCCCTCTCCTTTCTCTTGCTGTAACACTTATTATCTATTATCTTTGACCCTTACAGTAGCCCCATCTTCTTACAAATTCTTCAAGCATAAAAGTAAACAAGCACCTCAGCTGAGCTTTCACATATTTTCTAGTATGTCATTCACCTCTGCACTCACTGTAGTACCTCTATCCTTTTCAGTCTGTCAGAAATAGGCAAACCTTAGGCAAAATTCCCAGCACCTTTTTTACTCTACTGCTTTATTGTATTAATTGTGGTATAATATAGTTGCTGTAATCTCACATCCGATAAAGTCTTAAACCCCTCACTCTTCTTCCTCAATCCATCCTACTCCTTTATTAATGTTATATTCTAGTCACTACTATAATCTCTCATTTTTTTGTTTTTTTGTTCCTCAATCCCAGCCACTTCTTTGGTTCAACTTTATCCTTACCGTAATGGTATATTATTATTCTTTTAGTATTTTCTTTGTATAAATATAGTTATTGCTTTTGTCTGGTATTTGGTACTCAAAATGGATTAATATCTTGATTAGATGATGACTTTCCTTTTTTTTTTGAGCTTTGCATTACACTCCACAGCCTTCCTCTCTTGTTTCTCAGTCACCCCTTCCCTTATCTTCCAGTAATTGAGCTCACAATACCCACATGCTTATTACAGAAATCTTTGCTGGAATAGCCATTTTTTACAAGTCCGTTGTGGGCCACATATTTAGCATTATAACCTTGATTTTTCATGACTGTGGGCCACTCTTGGAGCATTTCTTTATATTTTTCTTTGTTGTAGATCACTCTTACAGCATTTGCATATTTTTGTTTGAATCTATGAGCCCCATTATGAGTGAAAACTACTGAGTGGTGTGTTGATGTAGTTGTGTTTTATATTTTGTCAGTCACATTGGGAAAAAATGGTACTTTTGCCTCAGTAATGAATGCTCTCAGGCTTGTTACTCAGGATAATGGACTTCTGAATAATTCACATTGATCAAAGCTACAAAAAGTTTAATTATGAATACAAGTTAAGTACATATGGAACATCAAGGGACTAAAGCACTGATGCACGAAATATGGCTGCTATATTTTCATCACCTGAGCCTGAGTGTAGAAAATATTGGTGCCTTGTGAGGAATACATTTCCCTCCAGCATTCTGTAAACTGCATGATTATTTAGTATATATATCTCTGTGAATAGACTGCAAGGACTGGCAGTTTTGTATGTACTGTATATAGCACAACATACTGCAAAATTATTTTAGTTTTTAGCTTCACTCAGTCTAATTGGAGGCAACACCACAGGTATGCTGCTCTTTTTGCTGGGTGTACATGAAATACAGCAGCATTATTTAACATCATTAGCTCTTCAGTCTGCATTTTAGTCAGTAAGTACTGTACATATCTATACAGTTGAGAGCTAACACAGTTTGCCAGATGTCTGGCAATGACCGTGGATGAATACAGTGGCTCTTTTTAGTTATGTGGTAACATTATAACTTTCCTTGGCCATTGTCTACCTCATGAAAATCTTGCATATGGCTTAGGCTATATTACAACATTGGCTTAAATGTCCTGAAAGCCATGGGCTGGGTATTGATGACCAGTGTAATGGCTGTATGTAGTGTCTGTGGACCTGTTATCATTCAGTGATTAGTACTACTGACTGCTAGGTTGGCACCTAGGGAAGGTATCTATTGTAACCTGGATAATACAGTGGCCTTGTATCCCATTGGCTCAATGGTCAGTTCGCAGAGATAAGCACTGTAGGTTACTGCCGTTATGGCACTTTTATGGAGCCTTTGTACTGGTTATGACTTTACTTGAGTATGATCCATTACTAGAATACATTAGCATGTACAATGCACATTGGATTGAAGCTTACATATTTGTGACTCAAGATTTATTCAGATATAAGATCATTTCTGAATGTCGTTTTTTTCTGCTCTCAGCTGTACAGATGTTGATATCAAATGCAGGAAGGTCTTAGTGAATAAGCATATATTTATAGTAAAAGTGTTTTACTTTTTCTTGTAGCATGAACCTCCGTTTGTCCACCTTATTGCACAGTGGACCATTTGCAAGAACAGTCCTGGACTGGGTGGGGACAATGATGTGTACAGTAGCTCCATAGGCAGTCCTTGGAGCTGTTGTAGCACATTTTGTTGTCACCCAGCCTGTGCCTCTTCTTGAATGTGCCCCCAGTCCTTGCATATGTGTCTGATGCATGCCAGGCACTGTCATTAGCCCTAAGACCATTTTTTCTACTGTACATTGGCTGTCAAAAATAAAGTAGTCTCCCAGCTGTCCTCCTCTCTCTTGTCTCCTAAAGTGGTGGTTGGACTCTGCATGTAAATTAGAATGTATAAATTGAGCACAGTTTGAAGAGGAACTTATATTGGTATTCTTTACATGGTTTTGATGCCTTTTCTATTCCAAATTGAACAGTTATCTCTTATTTCCTTGTTCTTTCTTCAGAGCTCTGTATTTATTCTTGTGGTATCATATGAACCTAAATCATGGTTCTCAGTCTGTGGGTTATGGGTTTACCCCCAAAGATGATTCGACTCCTCCCACCAACAAGTCACATATTATGAGTCACTTGATAAAGGTGATGGTGGATGTTTTCCTCTCTCCTGCCTTCCTCCTGCCACATAGGAGTAAGGATACACTACCTGTTGCTCTCTTGAGACCAAATACGAAATTTTCAGAAGTCTGTGTCCTATAATATGCTATACATGTACTATACCTTTCTTCCCTCTCTCTCCTTTTTTATATATATAGTACTGTCATTCTTCTTTGTTTTATGATTACAGAAATATGTAATATACTTTCAGTAATTTAGATAATGATGAAAATTATGTACAGTACTGTATTTTAGAGGATTTTGTAATCATAATTATGTTTACTGTGATTATTATATTATCCTCCCCTTTGGTACTCTGCTATAGGGTTAACATTTGATGAGACACTCATACATATATATTCTGATTTGTTAATTCAAGCTATTTGAATCAATAATCACAAATTTTGCCTTGATGCAAGTTTAAAATCTGACCCTAAATAGAAGTGCAGGGGACAGGAAAGGTTGGGGAATTGTGATCTTAAGGAATTAAGGGAGTAATCCTTTATTGACAGATAGGAAGGCTATTGATTCCTTCAAACCATGCACAGAAACAAACAACCCAAAGTATATGAGAAGGCAATCTTTTTAGTAGAATATTTTGGAGGAATCAGTTGCCCTCCAAATTGTCCACAGCAGCTTACTCACTAAAGTGGATACCAACGTATTGTGAAAAATGATACTGATGTCAGTGATAATTACAATATGAAGTGCATTATAAAGCTAATTACAAGTTTAAAGAATCTGACTATAGAACACTTGATCATTACTTCATGATGTGTGTATGGTTTGGTTATGACCTGGACCTCGGTAACAGAAATGAAGCTATGTCCAGTGTTGGAATATGTAGAAAAAAAGAAAAGAAAAAAGTTTGTACAAGTCAACCGTATATGAAAAGTGAAGGTGGGTAAGTTGATATTGCATGGTGTTAATGTGTGAAACAAGTTAAGAATATCTATGGCAAATTGGAGGGTTATAGATTCCTCCAAACTGTGTCAAAAAGCAGATTATCTTGGTATGCAAATGCAAGTAGAGGATCTGTTTTGTTATGGATTTTAGAGGGCTCTGTAAACTACAAAATACCCTAAACTGATTACCCTCATAATCTTTGTGTGATGATTGCTAGTAGTTTTACCATAGATAAGTCAAAACATCCAAAGTATCTGGAGAAATGGTACATTCATACTGTTGATAAAGGGTTTAAGGGTACAATCTTTTGTTGGTACTGTACATTGGATAGCTATTGATTTCTCCAAAATATGCATGAAGCATCTGCCCTATCGGGTTACTGAGGCAGCCTTTTCCATGATAAAGTTTGGAGGAATCAGTATTCTTCCAGTTCATTTAAACTTTTTAATACTTGTGTCCACCAGTTATTTGGGTAAATAGGGTGGAGGAGTACATGAGGGAGAGAAATGTGAATTAAAGGGGAGGACTTGACCAAGCAAGGAGGGGAGTGCTAGAACGGAAAACTAAAGGTGCTTCTGCTGTGGCCATCCAATTGGAGGAGTACCCTAAGGGATCAAGGTATCAGAGCTATAGATAGATAGTCTCTAATATTCCTCTAGCATCATAAAGTTGTTTATAGTTAGCCAAAATGCAATACAAAAATGGGGAACTATAGAGATGAAATAGTGAAGGGGGAACTAATAAGTACCGCAGTACATGAGTAAAGGATTTTGCAGTGCTGTATACTGTAGTGTGGTGGAAGCTGTAGCTCTTCAATGTGCCAAAAAGATATGACTATCTTAAGTAGGAAAGTGACTAACAAGAGCCAATGCCCAAATTTCAGACTCAATTAAAAAGTTCCATTACTAATTCACAAGAGACTGATACATGATCACATGGATACATACAAAAATGATAATATTAACCATTGGCAATGGTGGGCATCACAAACAAAATCCACTTCCACAGATACAATTCCATAAACTCCAAGCCTAACGTTAACCTTTTTTAATTGTAACTTTTGCACCAGTTGCTGTTTTATAAATGATACACTGCAAAAGCAATCCAGTATTGCAATTTTTACTACAAAGAGTGCAAGCACAATGGTAAATCACATATTTGTAAGAATTTTAATTTATTCATCTTGGAGTCCTCACAGCCTCATAGCTTCCATGTCTGCTCAGTCAGTCCTCACTGGGACTTCTCACTTTAGTCATTTTATAATTGCAATTACAGTACTTCATTGCAAACAAGTGTTTTGTAACCCGGTGTTTTATAATCATCTGTAGTTACTCATTTGTATTTACTTTTTTCTGATTAACATTGATGATTATGAAGTTTGGACATTTTCTGTAATACTGTAGAAGGTATATTTTTGTGTTAGCCAGAATACTTTCACAATTACAAGATATCAGATTTGTGTATAATATATTACAAATGCAGTCGGTAAGCAAAATCACAATTCCACATTTGCAGAGTTTGTGGTTTGCAAAAGTGGTTGTGAAAATGCCCAGCACTTGCCTTTGGTATATCACCTTACACAGGTCACATAGATACAGCCTTCAAAAACAGCAACAATGTAGCTCCCATTGTTCTATCAACATACAAATGCAGATCATATATATACAGCTTTCAAAAAGAAAAAGAAAAGAGCATCGGGACCTCAATTACAAAATCCACAGAACTCTTTTGTGTAGTTGTCAATGTAATTTTGTATTCTCTTGCCATACAGTGCTTCATATCTGTTAAAACTGCTGTCTCTCTTGTTCAAATCTTCGGTCACCTCAGTTTGTTGAAACCATTCAGAAGTACAAATCTGGAATGACAGGCCTCTCAGTGTTGACTAGTGTATGTGTTGTATTCTATGTGAAAGAAAATAATCCCCTGTGTTTTTAACCCATAAACACCAGAGAAACTATCTTGTTGATGTAAGCAACACAGTAGTGACATCTAATCTTTTAACAGTGGCTTGAGACTTACATATTTTTACTTTAGCTAACACCAATTAATATTAAACCCTATCATTCAGGTCTTAACCAGATCTTACAACAGTTGTGTGTAATTTGGTGACTGTGTATGTTATTTATTCTCTTTTCTCACATTCAATTAATGTACACTCGTGATACATAATTTCTGACCATAGTGTGAGGAGTAGAAAGCTTCGAATCGCCTGGTATTGCTCATTTCCCCACTCGGTACACATAATTATAGAGGCTGTATTCGAATGCAGGGTATGTGTGGTGCCTGCCGTTCGTCTCTGCAGTTCAGGGATTACGTTTCACGAGTGTACAGTACCTGAATGAATGAAATACAGTACAGTATTACCTTTTCAACAATATGGTAGGTTCCTATTCTTCCATACTGTGCTGAATTAGAGAACCCCTACTACTGTAATAATCTAGCCTCTTTCCTGGCCTAGTTTGGAGTTATTAGTAACCCTCCTATTTGTAAAAGATATTACCACCTTAAGGACCCTGTGATCATGTATGGGAATTGGAGGCTTCTGATTCCTCCTGACTATGCCACGAAACAAGCTCATATATAGGTGGTGTTTCGTGGCAATATTTGAAGGACACAATTAATTCCAATTTTCTGACTACATCACAGGGCCCCTAAGGAATCTGATGCTTGCACCATGGAAAATACGGACTCCTCCAAACTGCCATGAAACAGATTTGCTTATTATACAATGCAGGTTGCCACAATAGAGGTGCTCTATCATAACAAAGAGAGAAATCCGTTGTTTCCCATTCACCGAGATAATGTTTGTCACCTTAACATTAGTCTCACTAATTTAATTTGAACACTAACAACTTAGCAATTATTTACATAGTTTGGTAGATTTGTCTGTCATGTCATATTGAGTTTAAAATGTGCCAAAATTATTCTCATCTACTGTACCTAAACCCTTGATTCCTTATGTGTCAAAGATATAAAAAAATATTGCAATGATTTCCCTCTTATTCAAGTGCACTTCACTCCTACTATAGAGACCTGTGATATAGTCCAGAAATCCAAAGCTAGTGATTCCTCCAAACTATGCCAGGAAAGCATAGCCTTGGTTATTGCTACAGAGGCCATGCATTTCCTTTAATTTTTTGGAGAACTCAGGTGCCTCTAGTTTTCCAACAGCAACTCAAACCCCATAATTCCTCCTCTGCCTGCCCAGTTGTTGTAATGTTTTACATATTGTGTTGCAGCTGCTGGAGAGACGGGATCAAGGCGGAGGTTCTGCCCCTATTCCTGACACAGGCGGAGGAGGGGGCATTCGGGGTAGAAGGAGTGAGGAGGAAGAGGAAGAGGAGGATGACAATGAGGAAGAAGAGGATGACAATGAGGAGGAAGAGGAGGAAGACCTAACCCCCTCCCGCCCACCATACCCGCTACACCAAAATCTCCTGGCAGGGTCACGGGGTCACCCAGGGAAGGAGGTCACCAGAGGCATACCCAGGGGTCCATCCACTTACCCCCTGTATCCCAGGACCCCCAGTGATGGGGTGGAGAGCCAAGGTTTGGTTGGAGGGGTAGGGGTTACAAATCCTATTTACGGCCACCTGGGGGAGGTGAGAGACCAGACTGGAGGTACCTGGGGATCCCTGGCACCCACTCCAGGGTCGGAACAGCCCTCGGACCAGCTGGCCTCACTCATGGGGTCAGGCCCAGGTTCCGGGGTGGTGGTGGGGGGAGTAAGGGGAATGGAAGGCACCCCCTCACACCCAATGCTACAGCTGGATAGACTGGGAGGGGACCGGGTAGGACAGTCACAACATCATGACCAGCACCACCACCACTGGGCATCTCACCATCCCATGCATCACCAGACAACAGACCTCCTGAATAATCAGGTAATGTTCTGAGTACAGTAGTTGACACTTGCACTTTATGAGTGAATTTTGGATGATTTAGTGAATGAAGAAGGAGTGAAGTAATTGTCTATAATGAATAGCCTGATAGATGAAATGAATGCTGATACTAGCTTTGGTGGTTGGTGATAAGAAATATGATGATGAATTTGTCATATATTATTTTTATATTTCATCTTTATTACTGTACTGTTACTGTTTGTTTTAACATTAATTTCTTCATTCCATCAAGGTTCTTCCTGGCACACGGGCCAACAACTACTGGGACAACTTCCGCAGTTACTCCCGTCAGAACTTGCTGTCATCTACCACCAAGAGTAACACCGGGGAGCACCACACAGCAAGTACAGCCCCACATCACCAGCATCACCAACTGCATCACCTCCAGCAGCACCAGCAACACTCCACTGCATCCCCAGCCTCTGCACCCACTCATCCCCTTACCACCTCCTCCTCTGCTGGTCATCTGGGACGCCTCGTAGGTTTATTTTTACTGCTTCGTTCATTTTACTTTCTTTGTTATGGTTATTGTTTAGCTTCAGTTTGCATTATCATTCTTACTTCAAAAGGGGAGCACATTCTAACACTCTTCTCTTCATAAATCTCCATATTAAGGAGATTTCAATGTTCACAACCACCTTTGGCTTTCTTCTCTATTCATTGATCCATCTGGTAAGCAAGCCTTCTCTTTTTCTATTCATGTTGTCCTAGAAATCCTAATTCAACACCTTACTACTCTTCCCAACTGCCTTGAAGACAGGCCTAATATACTTCGACTTTTCTCTCCCCTCCTACCCTCCCACTTATATTGCTTAGCAAAGAAAATGCAGCACTGTCTTAGTGTTAATAATACTAATTTTTCCCTGACAGTCAAGGGAGAGCAGCCGTGTGGAAGACAAGCGCTTCAATGTGTCAGTCAATAACAGTAGTGGTGGAACAGGGATGATGGTGGGGGATCCTGGTGGTGGTGCCAGGGCCAGAGTGCCAGAACCCTCACCACACCACATGAACAACCACCCCAGGCCACCCCAGAGCCACCCTCGTGTGAGGAACCCTGTCTCACCCAGCCACCACGGACAAAACAAGCACAAGGCCAACAACCGCAACAAGCAAGGTTGGTTGGTGATTACCGTATCTGATTGTTGTTTACTATTATTCATAATTTGCTTTAATGTGACATCATATTCGGTTCCATATTATAATATTTTTGTTGTTGTTGTTGTTGAAGTTCCTCAAGCTGTCTATTTGAGCAGCCCCAAGCCCCTGAGGAAGGTCATGGCCTGAACCGGGTTTTCCCACAGTGCCCTCAAAGAGTTTATGTTGTGTTGTTGGCGAGTATATTGCAGTACGGTATTTTCCATAGGTGCTTTTTTCCTCATGAATAAGGAAATAAGGCTGGCACTGCTACAAGCCTACTCACGGTTTGACTTACTTTTACAGTTTCTAAAGAAGTAAATTACTGTTGTTATGAGTTCCAGTCTACCTGCATACTTGGAGTATCATGGGGTGTGATGTATAGTCCATCTCCTACAGAAATGAAAGGAGATGTGAATGGCCAGATGTCTAATACTTCCCTGACCATGAGAGCATATAGTATAAATTTTACTTACCATGTTTGGTATCAAAGTATTGTCAATGCAATGCTATGAGGTGGTTGGGGCAAATGAAGAGAATGGGGGAAGATAGCTGGGTGAAGGAAGTATTGAATATGCAAGGTGAGAGGAAGGGCACAAGGGAAGGCTATGGAAGACATGGTGTGAGGTACTGTGGAATAACCTGAGATTGAAGTGACTTGCTAGAGCAGACGTTGTAAATCGAACCTTCTGGAAGGATGCCATTAGCAAGTACAATAATAAAAGGGTAGATAGGAACAGAAATGTTGATAATTTTTGGGAACATTTCCCAACAGGAGGATTGTGGTCAAACATGGCTGAGAGGAACCCATCACAGGGTGGAGGACCCTACACCACCAGGGACCGCAGTCATGTCAACTATAACTACAACTACCCAAGGCTCAACACTAATGACAGGTGAGATACTTTTTGAACTGATGAACTGGCATTGATTGAAACCTTAACCCTTGGGTATTGGAGTTCTATTATCATTGGTTGTCACGTGTTAGTCCACTATAATTTTGTATAGTGTAATGTGTTTGTTGATTATCTTAATTGTGAACAAAATGTGTGCTTCATCTATCCCTCCAAATAAGTAAGAATATCTTGTTGTGCTTTACATTCTTGGGGTCAGACTGTGGGTAATGGGTAATTGACTAGTAATTGGTGAATTTTGTTCTATGGACCATAACTGTAAACTTAACTGAATTAGTTTTAAAAAGTAGTATTGTAATTTGATTATTACCTATATATTCGATCTTGCACTTCATTTTTTCCATGTAAGTTTATTATTCCTTACATTGCAAATTTGTTGTAGCATGATGGTTGTTGGACACATTCTCATGATATACTGATGGACTGCTGCATTCTGTTGACTTCCATCTTATACCGAAAACCTTGTTCATAAGTTTGATGGGCATTTATAGATATACAACATCTATTACCTTGTATACAACTCTTGATATAATGACACGACACCCTTCATTTCTCTTAGTGTAACATCTTCACCTTACTGTGTACAACTCTCCACCAGCAGTGAGGGGGTGACACAGGATGTGGTGCGTGAGGCAGAAGCCCTGATGCGACGTCATGCCAGCCAGCCAGAGTTCCTGCTGCAACTGTTTCGAAATGCAGCTCAGATCACAGTACACACAGACCAGCATGTAGCAGTGGCACTCCTGCAAGACCTGGCCTCTCAGCCCCACCGACCAGACCATGGGTACGTGCAAGTGGCCTCAGGAATTTTAGTTGTTTATTTTACTGAAAAATAATATGTTCCACATTTTTTCAACTAAGCAAAAGTAAATGAGCTCCTTCATATCATCATTTATCTGCTGTAAGCTTCTTAAGCATGTACAGTCTCCTCCACTGCCGCATTCATCATTCCAGCATTGTCAAAGTGTAAACCTCCAGTGTTGTCGACTCTATCCAAAACACATACCAGTATGAGTCAGTGGGAGGTTGTTTGAGGGGTGGTGGGGGCTTGGGTGTGGCGTGGTGTTCTATGGAGGCAGGGTAGGGCTGGGACTGTAAGCAGTAAGGCAGTTGTCTCAGTCAGGTGCTATTTTTATGAATGTTCACTCGGTTAAAGTAGTAACACATCGTGGAGTTATTATTTCATGTTCTACATCATAACGTTAATGATGGTTACTGCAAGTAAGAATAATATCTCGAGTGTGGAATTTGAGCACGTCACACGCGTGTTGCTATACCATTCCACACCACCATTAAGCCTCACAAGTAAAAATAGGTTTGTTCCTTCAAGTAATCATTGCAATATGGTAATTATTTGTGACCATGACACAGATTTGTCAATAGCAACAATTTCCAACATTTGATGAACATTATGAACAGTGGTAGTGGTGTACTGAGAGTTGTCATTATAAGTTGTTTCTTGTCAATTCCAAACCAAAGATAATTCACTATATATATTTCATTACATAGTGAACCTTTCACAGCCCTTATTGTTCACATTACTCTGTGATCATAGAGGGATTGGTTGAGGATGGAAACATAAATTATATCATTGAGGTGTTGGATGCTTCATATGTGTTGGAGTTGTTGTTCTTGAAGTTCCCCAAGCTGTCTGACCGAGCAGCCCTGAGCTCTTGAGGAAGGTTATGGCTTGAACAGGGCTTTCCCACAGTGCCCTCAGTGAGTGTATGTTGTGTTGTTGGTGGGTGTGGGCGTTGCAGTCTTCCATAATGTGTTTAATAGAATGAGGTGCTATGTTGCATCCCGGACAGGTATCTACAATGGCTCCATCTAGTTTCTTTTGATATGTCAAAAGGGCCAGATGAGGGAGGCAGGCAGGCAGGCAGGCAGGCAGGCAGGCAGGCAGGCAGGCAGGCATATGTGTTGATTTTGTTGGTATCCTCACTCAATCCGTCTATAACCGTTTAGTAATGTCAAAACTGAAGTTCAATATGTAATGATAAAATATTACCTCGGTCGGAGCAGTCAAAATTCTTCATAAAATATCAACAGTCATGACGCTACTACCGATGTTCACAATGCTCGAAAAATTATGGAATTTGTTATAATTGATAATTGACAGTAATACAGCCATCATCACAAAATCTAACTTGGAGGGACCAACCTATGGAAATGTGAGACCTGATTTTGTTGTGGTATGTTCTAGGAACATAGTGATGTTTTTAAACTCCAAATTCAATATAATTTTCTTATTATGTGCAGTAACTATCATTCACATTATGATGCAGAACAAGAAGTATTAATTAAATCCACTATGCGCTGCTGACCACTGGCTTATACTAAACATTCATCGAGACATGGCTGAGACTTGCTACTGCCTCACCAACCAGCATTTCTTATACTGTGTGAGTGCATAGTACAGGTATACTGATAACAAACAATAACAAAGGACTTTCCTAACCATCGCAATGTTGTGTTCTACCAATGTCATGTTAGTTATGTAATAAATATATATAGTTGACGTATAATTTAGTACAGCATTACTACTTACAGTCCCCGCACTAACTTGCCTCCGTACAACACCACACAACTCCCATGCCTACACCCCTCCATTACCCTCCCCCCACTTGCACTGGCATGTGTTTCAGATATACGAGTCGAAACTGGTAGTTCACACCTTGTGTGGTACACTCATTGACAACACTGGAGTGATGAACGTGGCAGTGGAGGAGACTGTACAGTATACTATATTGTAAGACAAAATAAATATGTTACCAATATACACGCCCAACAGTATGTGTAAACACGTGGTGTTGATGGTTTGGGCATATGGAAGAATGGGTGAAACTAGATTGATGAAAAAGTTTAATAAGAGGGATTATGAGAGTCAGAGAAGACAGGGAAGATGGTACGATATGGTGAGTGATTATGTATGAAAGTGTGGATATGGAATGGATGAAGCAACAGTATGGAGGAAAGGTGTCAGTAGAGTGGATGTTACTTACTTGTATCCACCTTGGCTGGAAAGTAGGAAGAGGTGTCTGTTGATTGGAGGATAGCTATGGGATATTGATGATAATGATGTGTACTGTACATATACATGTACGGTACTTGTTCATATGCATGTGTTCTTGTTCATGTACTGTATATGTGTTTGTATGTGTACTAGTTCATGTGCATATGTTGTGTGTGTGTGTCTATTCATGTGCTTATATTGTGTTTATACAGAAAAAAACATCAAGAAAATACTAATGTTTGTTGGTGTATTTATGTCCAGGGTGAATGCTAACCGGCGGAGCAGCAGTAGCAACAATGATAACACAAGCCTGTCTCTACCTGCACCCCTGAGGGACTCGTGGCGTCCCCAGCCCTCACATCCACACCCTCGCAATGTTCTTCCTCAGGTACTGTACCATCAGTCCTAACACCCTCACCATCACACCAGCCCTCACACCTTCACTCTTTCAGAATTTTACCCCAGATACTGTACTATAGATATTCACTTACTGCAGGGAGGATATGAAATCTTTCCACACCTGCACACTCACACACTGTCTTACAAGGAACTTCAATTCTGCAGGACAGCGGTAGTGTGATGGGAGGGTCGGGGTCAGGCTCTGAGGTCAGCAGTGGTCTAACTTCAGAGGACGAAGATAGTCGGGTCAGTATCAGTCATAAGTTTTATTTTGTTCCTTGGGATTGATGTGTACTTGTTCACCAAGGGGATGATTTCTATGCCTTAGATGCCTCACAGCCATCTTACCAATCAATTATCAGCAGCCCATGATTGTCACCATAACCCTCTGTTAAGTCTGGGTTAAGTCATTATGCAAGTCAGTTTCATTTCCCTACCCATTACTTTACTTTTTCATGCATGTGGCCTAGAAATTATAATTTGTCAATTTGAAGTGCAGAGGCAAGTGAAATCTATGAATTATTGAGGTTATTAAGAAGCAAAGTTGTTCTGTATAGGTTTACCTTACTATATTCACAAGAATGATTGAGTTGCAGGTATTGGAAAACAATTGGGAAGATGGCAAGTGGGAAAGTAGTTACTCTCATATGGGCAAACTGGAGTCTGTTGCCCTCCAGACAGTGCAACAAAACAGAACCCCTATTTGTATATTAACAGTGGTAACCAGCATTGTCTGGACCGGAAGAGCTAACACCCAATTTTTATTTTTTCTAGATTAATGTTTTTACCAACAGGACTAAACCAAAAATACACACAACTTTTGTACATTCTCAACTTCATTACATAAAGTGTTGTGAATTGTCTGTAGAAATTATGGCTTGGCTGGTACATCAGGTTCTGAGAATTTTAGTATTATATCATCTCCAACCATGGAGGTCAACACAACCTATCCTATGTTTTTTCTCGTACCAAGTTACCCGTGTGGACCACTATTTAGCCCCCCTGGGTTCAACCATTTAGTTGTTCATAGACAGACAGGTGAACAGACAGGCAGAAAAAGCACCCCATAGTAGCTTAGTGCAGGGGAGTGTGTTTCCTGGCATAGTTTGGAAGAATTAGTAGCTCTCTAATTAAACCAAACAGAATGTCCCCCTCATTATAAACCTGGGGGATTATTTTGTCAAGATTATATGACCTTTTTAGCTGGGACACCCTATATATTCAGTACTGTACAGATACTTTTTTCATTAGGTAAAGAATTTTTCATTAGTGGTATGCATTGATAGTTTTGGCAGAAATTTTATAACTTCTACTGTTATACTTTTGAAGTTTAGGAGGGGCTGTACATTTTATATGTATCATATTTTATGGTACTGTACTGTATTTTCTTTAGTGTACTGTGTGTGATATTCTTAGAGGCCAGTAGTATGTACTTATGTACAGTATTTTCAGAACTTCATAGTATTATTGGTCTATTCTAAGTTTTGGGACATGACCTCCATCCTCTTATTGGTCTGCATTTCTCAGTAAGAAGGGCTACAGCCATAAAATCCTGCCTTACACTGACTCATGGTGGGCTGGTAAGCTTGTCAGTCAGTATACTGTACAGTACTGTACATTTTTCAACCCAAAACTTTTTAAAGACCTTAAGCACTTGGTGTCAGTAAATCTTCAGTCCTACCCAAGGATCTTGTCATTAACAGTATAATTTGCTCTCTTTCTCACCTGTCCTTCCCACTGCTAGCCCTTATACCGCAACGTCAAAAACCTAAGCTTGAGTCCTGGTGGGCGAGGAGTTGGTAGTGGTGGCGGTGGTGATGGTAGGGTAGGAGGTATGGTAGGAAGAGGTGGCAGTGGTAGTGATGGTGGCAGAACAGTACAGGGAGGAGTCAAAGCATGCCCCCACCACCAGAACCACCACCACCACCATCACCACCTCCACCAACAACAACAACAGCAACAGCAACAGCAACATTACCCCAAACAACAACATTATCATTATTCCAAACAACAACAACATTCCAAACACCACCAGTACCCCCAACAGCACCACCATTACCCCAGCCAGTACCCTTCCTACCTGTACCTTCACCAGCAGCAGCCCACCACCACCACCAACACCACCAACACCCACAACATCGTGTCCACCAACCAGCAGGGCAGCATCGCCAACTCCAGTCGCAGTGTGGCCAACTCGGAGAGCTCCCTGTATGATCACCTCATCTATAATGAACCCATCCCCACCGATGTCAACAGGAGGGAGGTCAGTCATTCACCTACTTGCAAGAGGGGTGTATCTCTTCCATTTTTCCCTCCCCACTCTTCTCCCTTTTTCTCTCCTCCCATGCTACTGGTCATGTTATGGTGTAAGATGTGGAGAATTTCATCCTTTGTCCTCTCTTTCCACTAGTCATACACCCATGTAAAATGAGAATTCAATCCTGTACCAGTCCTCTAAGGCTTTAACTTGTTCAGGATCTGATACAGTACCTTAGTCCGGAGTTGTAGTCGTAGTAGTTGTTGTTGTTGTTGTGGTTGTTGTGGTATTAGGTAGCGAGCTCGGCGTTGTGGTGTTCTTAGGTAGGCTAAGTGACTTCACAAGTTTCTTTAGGCTTAATTTATTTATACATACTTATCTCTATACAGGGAATTATATTTGATGCCTTGTCTGATATGCCTGTGTCTCTCTCTTATGGAGACAGGTTATAGCCCTGGGAGTCAGTTTAGGAAATCCTACATATTAGTTCAACTTCACTGCTTATATACATTCTCTATTGGAAGATGCCAAGTCTATTCAGATATTATTATTACCTTCTTGAAAGGGGTGGAGTTCTTGTCTAAGCTCCACCCAATTCTTCTCTCTCTCTCTTTCTACTTTCTCTCCCTTTCTCTCTCTCTCCCACTTTCTCTCCCTCTCTCTCTCTCTCTTTGTTTGTAAAGAGATGACAGCTAAATAGATGAGCTCAGAGGGGAGAAGGAGACCCTCCTTGTGGTTTGGAGAGGGGAGTTGTTTCAAGAGGGCGTCTGGTACATGTTGTTATTCTACTGTACAATCCCCAGATGCGTAATCATTCACCTGATTAAATTTTTTACCCCTCTTGTCTCCTTATATTTTATTTTTTGCCTTCTAATGCATTTGTACAGTACAGTACTTCACTTTATGCATATAAAAATGTGTAGTATCCGTATATTCTCTCTCTAACTTATGGAAGGATATTTGGCTAAAGTTATATTTTTTTATAGGATTTTTACTGTACATATAAATGAGGAATAACTTTCATAATATTTTCATTTTGATGGAACTTGATACTTTAATTTTATCGTGTTTTGAGGGTGTTGTGATCAAGCCGGATAAATTGATAGCAGTCATAATTGTTTATGCCTCCCAACTGTGCCTAAAATGTTATTGCCTAAGCACACTTTAGGTCATTTGTTGTAGGATGACTTAGGAGAATTTGTAGCTCCCAACTTGCCAACAAATATATGGCTCCCTTAACCAGTGGTGGTGTTAGTGGCGGTGGCTGATCTTATTGTCCTTGAAATCTAACCATTTATATTTAACACTGGCCAGGTGGTTGAGGATTGGATGTGTCGTGGTGCGAGGGAAGACGTTGTGGAAGGAACTGGCAGTGGTGTTGGTGGCAGCGGTAGTGGTGTTGTTAGTGGGAAGCTCCTGAATCAGGCTGATGCCGTTGGATCATCACCGGAGGACGCCCAGAACATAACACACGTGAGTCATGTCGTATGCTCTCCCACTAGTTTGAGTATATATTTTTAATTGCTCATATTCGTACTGTACTTGCACATGATTGGTGGTCTGATATTGTTTCCTTCCTTACACATATACAGATATACTCAGAGATGTAATTGGTGTTTGATATGGTTTTCTATTCATAAAAATTTACCATCAGTTTTTAGCATATTACTTGGTGTCTGCAGGCACATTATCTCTGAATATTTGAGGTTTGATTTCACCAAAATGACATTCTTATATCCTTCTCTCCATTTTCCAGCCGCTTAGTAATGACACAGAGTACCTTACATTTGAGACTTTGGTGGCATCGGCAGTGAGGGAGGGGGTGGAGGCACTGCAGGGGGGTGCTGGGGAAGGTGAGGGGGGAGGGCTAGTGTCTCCCCTCCTCCTTACCTCACTGCACCACAGTCTAGTTGCTCAGGTGAGTCCCAACCCAAGCACAGGTGAGCAATAGGAAACCATTCAGGAAGGAGCATTTATTGATGATATTTTAATACTGCATCTTCAGGTTTAAGCAGCAGCTAATGTGATCAATAAAAGTTTCTTAAATGATGTTTTCTTACTCATTCTATCAAGATAATTATGTTATATATCACATTTTGTTAACTTTGGCCAACTTTCCCCCTTACTACAACTTATCTTCCTTCATATACAATGTGTTTAGGCATCTTAAATGAAATTGGACGATTTTGGATCCCTCCCACTTGTTTTTCATATGACAGGTGACATTATTACTCATTTTCTGTAAATAGGAAATAAACCAATATTGCAACGCCTTGTGTTTTAGTTGAATATCATTGGCTTTCTATATACCATAACTCACTAATGTGCATATCAAGGGTATTTGTACACTAAATATTACAACTCATTTTTCACATGCTTATCAAGGATTGTCCTTGTTCAGTACTATCTTTTCACTTGCCTCGCTTTCCCTTGATCAGATCGAGACACAGGCTCAGTCCTTGCGTTTGCCTCGGAGCTTCCTCTACTCCATCGACTCAGAGCTCAAGTCTGCGCTGCAAGCCTTCACCGGGAAGTCGTAAGTGTGGCTTGCTGTTTCACAACTCTTTACCTCCTCTCTCTCTCTCTCTCTCTCTCTCTCTCTCTAAATAGAAATATAATAGTGCTGCCTTATGTTTACACTGGATTGGTCCTCTATCAAGGTCTGCCTATAAGTTATAATTTGTGTATCATTATTCTATTAAGGTATATCTTGTGTATTGGTGTAATATCAAGGCATATCTACAGTATTGGTGTTATATCAAGAGTTTACTGTACACTATTGATACTGTATCAGCAATCTATTATAATATACAGCAACAATGTCCCCCTTGCAGAGTGAGTGAGGCGAGCAATGACGTTCCCTCGGTGATATCTCAGGTGTTGTTGACTCAGTACTGCTCCGTCCTGGTCCAGCGCCTCAGAGACAACAACCCTGCCCTCCCACACACTCCTACCAAGCTCCTCCCACAGGCTAAGGTAAAACCACTGCCCTTCCACACACTGCTTATAAACCTTATGCATATGTGTATGAGTGAAATAAAAAAAATTGAGAATTGTTCATGTGGATAATTAACTAAATCTAATATAAAAATATTATCAGATTAACAACTATTTACTACTTTTGTAACTTGTCAGGACAGTTGGCAGTAGTAGGTTTGCACTAGTTACTGTTATACTTTTCTTTTACTGATACGTAATGGGTAAGGAATATTCTCAATCTCCCAGGGATAGGGAGTGAAAAGTCTGATTTGCTGCAGGCTAGTGACCCTTGCTATATATGGCAAAGGAGTATATGATTACCCCTTACCATTCAACACCCTGATGACATACTCCAAGAAGGGAACAAGGAGTCAATTATTTAACTGATTGATATTTATTTATGTTTATTGGAATCAAACAAGAGTGAGTGATTATTAATTACATTTACAAACATCAGTAATAATCTTAATTTCCAGGGTCGTGACATCAGTGTGGAGAGCCTTGCATCATCTCTGTCTGAGTACCGACAGGAGGCTACCACCGCCACCCAAACTGACTTCTCCCTTGCTGGCCATCACCCTCCCCCACCACCGCCCCCTCATCCTGCTGACCCCACCCAGCGTCCCCTCCACCACCCTTTCAGCCTGACCACCCCAACTTCCACCCAGCACTCGCAACCACACACCTTTATTTCGTGCAGTCTGTTCCCCACCTCACCCGGGGCCCAGTGGCAGCAGGGTCCCCTCTCTGCCCCTCTCCCATCCCCAAATGACCCCCCAAGCAGTAATGGGGAGTCTGGAGTGGAGGGGATGGGACCTTCATTACTCCCCTCAGCACCCTTTCCTGCACCACAGAAGCCAGATGCTGCTTCCTCTTGGTCTGGGGAGAGGTGAGGCCTTTCAGATTTTGATACATTTATTGATGGATAATTGTATACTTATCTGGTAATAATGCGATGCAGTGCACATAGTTCATATGAATCATTAGGAGTTGTACAGTATTCCAGAAACCTACTTTGTTAAAGAATTTTCATTGTTCATGGAACTATATCCAAGTGGGAACTTATCTACAATTTATCAATACCCATATCTTGTAAAGCACACATAGTTATGGTCTCATATCAGTGGGAAGGACATGATAAATTTTTGCAGGGTTAGGGACAAGCACTGTATATAACTAAGTTCCTGAGCATTGTGTGTTACAAGGTAAATATTATAAATTACATGGTATTTCATTACTTCTTTATAGACAGAGGTATCTAATGCACCTGTATTCTCCCACAAGGTGTGGCCAGGGTACAGAGAGTTCAACCCCAACCCCAGCCGGAGTGGAGCCTTCACCCAATGGGCCTGGAGGGGCTGTGTGGGGTGAGGGGGAGCTGGAGGATGGCCTGATAGATGAGCTTGGGGAACAGGGCCTGGCTGTCCATGCACTCGCTGAGGCTGACCAGAGCCAGGGTGGGTCAATGTTGTGAGGCCTCTCTTGGTCGAGTCCGGTCCTTATTCTGTTCTACTCCATATAATTATACAATGTATTGTACTCAGTTCTGTTTTGTGTATTATTCAACTGTGTAATACAGGCGGGTCCTGCTTAACGAGTAACCATTTAATGAGCACTCAAATTCCCAACTTACGAGAATTGATTCAAGCATTGTGCCACAACTGTCCTCCAGTAGATATGAAACGAGTCAGGCGCTAGCCATTATAATATATAAACTTCTCCAGATGCTGTAGACACAGCAGAGGGAGACTGGGAAGACTCTCAGGCAGAAGGTATCCAGGCAGCAGCTGGTGGTTGTGATGGAACACCAACGGGAGTGGCAGCTTCTGGCTGGCTACTGCCTCGGGACAGTCCCACCCAGGTCAGTCTTTCTTTTCACTGAGACAGTTTATTAAACATGGAAAGATATACAGTATAGTATTTATCAAGTGTGTGTTTTTTTGCCTGGCAAGTTGCATCTGTTCTGTGTCATCTGATATTATACTTTATGTTCATGTTTGAAGGGACCAACACACCCTGGGGAGGAGTCCTCTAGGTTACCCATTCCTTAGACAAATTACTCACAAGTTTTTGACACATTATCATTCTGTCTCTCCTCTCTGACAGGTGTCCCTCAAGACCCTTGTTCTGTGTTTCTACCTGCCGTACCTCGCCTTTCTTCTCCTCTTTTAGTCGACTCTGTAGTACTCAGGGTCTCATACAAGAAACTAAATTTGTTATGTGATGGGGATGTCCGATACAGTTGCTCTGTGGACTCAAATGATGAAGCCATTATAGCAGGCATTTTCATCATCTGGCCTTTGACTTGTCATTTATACGGCTCTCAAATATTTTCCATCTGTGTCGTTTATACCGATGTCAAATTATTTCACTGTACAGTAATAGATTTTATATATATATGTTGTATACTGTATTACTGTACTAGTTGCATTCTGCACTTATGAGTTGGCAGTATATGATGCATTTCAGATTTTACAAGTGAAGTGAGAGAGGTAAAACAAATAGCCATGCATATTTGAATTAAAATCATGTACTACAGTTGATGAAACATCTGCTTTTTGCCACGAGATGACACTAAGAGAAAAGTTATGTTAACTTCACTTCCTCCTTCTTCGAAGCTCTCATGCATGATACTTGTTTTAGCTGTTATATGAGAAAAGTTATGGGTCAAGTCAGTGACTGGTGTGATGACTGTGTACAATGAATGGAGCCATTATAGCAGTCATCATTATGCCTTTAGTTCTCACCTTCAGTATGTGTAGAAAATAAATAACGTAGCTTATGATACAGTAGATAGAGTGTATTAAATTATCTGTGGCATGTTCTTGAAGAAGTTTGTTATATTCAGTTAAGTACGGTATACTGTACTGTGCTGTAATTAGGTTCATTCAAGTTTTAATTGATCTTTCTGATATGTATGATGAAGGTAAAATACATCATGTCACACCTTATTGCTTTCGTTTTCATCTCGGTTATTAGTTTAGAAGCGTTTGATGCTGTACTATAATTATTTTTTTATTAATTGGGAAGAATTTCATTTTTTAATCCTTCCTACATGGAGAGGTCCTGTCCTATAGGGAACAATAAAGCAGTGACACATCTCCATACCTAATATATTATTATATGAAGCACTCCAAGGCAAAACAAACAGTGCTGAACAGTCATGAAGCACAACCTAAAAACTATTCTCTAAGAGTGGCTAGTGTGCTGGACTCATAACCAAAAAATATAGAAATTGAATTCACTCAGATGAGAGACTATAGTTACATGCGCCTGCTTACCTACGTATGTGAACTGCTGTATTATGAGGTGTAGAGTCTGTTACCAGTAAGTATAAGCAGCAAAGTGGTGGAAGTTAGTAATTTAGCTATACTTTTTCCACTGTGTAATATTATCTTGTTACATAAGTGGGAGAAGGGTGCCTACATGACAGATTGCATTCCTCTCTCTCTACTGCCTTGTGTCAGATTGAATCATAATTGACGGTGTTGTCACTGCAATACATGGTTGATGACTTTTGTTGGTGACTGTACATAGGGCCATCATAGTGGTCATATTCATTGCTTAGGCCATGCTTCTCTTATACAGCGCTTGAATGATCATGCAGTAAAGAGTACAGCTGTAATTGTATCTTTTGTGCATCATTTAATGCTTTGGATGTATTGTGTGAATATCAGTGAGGTTTGTCTTTGCTGGTAATATACTGTGTGTGCAGCAGTTTTGTTCTTTTCTCAGTGCATGTATGTATGTATGTGTGTGTATGTGTATACGTGGTTACTAACAATGTCCCAACGTTCCTTCCTCTCACCTTCCCCTTCCCTTGCCTGTCTGTCCTTTCATCCTTACACTCTTGTTATTTCCTCTTTGTGTACCTTTCATCCTTCCTCTTATATTCCTCTTTCCTACTTCCTTCCCCTTCTCACTTACTCCCTCTTTCCTTTTCCCTCCATTACTCTTCCCCTTTGTAACTTGCTTCCTTCCTGCATCCTTCCCACTTTCACTCCCACCCTAATCCTGCCATCATTCTTCCCTCTCCAATTCTGACTCTTCTCGTCCTTCATCCTTTCCTCTCACACTCTCTCTGTCTCCCTTCTGTACTTACTTCCCACCTGTGCCCCAACCCTACATCCCCCAGCAGATGGCAGCAGAGGGGCAAGTGGAGTGTGAGGCAGATACAACCGAGAGCAGCAGCAGCAGCAGGGCAGCAACAGGGGCAGGAACTGGACACTTGGCCTTTGGTGATCTTCTTGTAGCACAGGTTAGTTTTAAGTTTTGTGTTTCTGTTTAACCATGTGAGAAGAAATATAATTTGAGAAGGAGCATTGACTGCAACAATCAAGTAATTGATAATTTTCATCAGATCAAAATTAAATGTGCCTTTCCAGCAACTTCTTGCCATTTTCATATTTGTGATCCCATTTTCCTACAGAAGCTGGCTGTGTACCATCCCATGATAATAATCAATGGATGAGGTTGAGGGTCATTTGTATGCACTGTACTATATCAGCACCATTTTTCATTGACGATCTTTCCACTTGACAATGGTACTTACACTCCTTCACAGGCTGCTGTATTATGTTTGATAATTATAGTTATATCTTGCCATACTTTCATGGCTTGTTGTATTTCTGTCTGTTCCTGAGAGTGTATACTTCTGTCTATAATTATCTATCTATAGCTCTGACACCTCGTTCCCTCCGGGAACTTCCCTCAAGGGGGTGGCCACGGCAGAAGTGTCTCCAGTTTTCCCAGTTCCAACACTCCCTCCTTACTTGGTTAAACCCTACTCTGCCCCTCACGTTTCTCTCCCTTACATATTCTTCCACTTTGTTCTGCCAGCTAATAGTGCATACTTCCCCATTTTTACCTTTGCATCCAGATGATCTATTATTGAATGTGTAACTATATAACTAATGCCTATAGTATGTACTCGGTTAATTCATTTAGCATTGAGACATTTCACTTGGTGTATGTGAGAAAAGGTCCCTGATGGGAAATAGAAAGGGTAAGATATTAACATTATTGGATGGATAGAGGTACAATATATATAATGTAAAGAACATGAATCAACGTGTGAGCAGCAGGAATATACTTGTAGATGGTTGAACAATGCATTTTGAATAGAGGTTTGGCAATTTATTTTAGTTTAAATTTGAATAGAATTTAGAATTATTATACAAGTACCCTGTGTATGCATCTTGCAGGGTGGTGGGAACAGTAATGGTATGAGAGAGCAGGAATTGGATGAAGTGCCCACCAAACTGCTGAGTCCTGAAGGAGAGAACCTGCCCCTACCACCCTCAGCACCCACGACAGACCACCCCAAGACCACACCCCCGGTACCCCTCGGGCCGCCACATCCACCACACTCACCAGGTAAGTCACACTCGCTTTCCAAGTAGTAAAAAGTGTACTGTATTGAGGAGGGTACAATATTTTGGTCCTTTCATGCAGGCACGGAATGTTGTCAGCTTCCTCACTTTACTTTTTTCGTATGTGTGTTTTTTATATATTCTAAGCTGAGATTTAAATTTCAAAGAAGTTAAGTTCTACATTCTAGGTAATGAATTCCATTTTCATAGGAAGTCAACCTCCATTTTTCTAGTAAGTGAAATTCCATTGTTCAACACCATTATTTTTGTTCATATGGTCTTGTTTCTTGGCATACTTTGGAGGAATTATGGCACTCCAATGTAACAAAAGTGAATTACCCCCTTAAGTAAACAGTTTGCTTGTACTGTATGTTCTTATGTTGCTTGTTATTTTTGCAGGAAGTGAGGGGTGACGTAGGCAGACATTCCTATGTCCCACCGTCACCCAGCAGCGGCGGGCAAGATCCATAGGGTGCTGGGGGGGGCAAGGGGGGGAGGGGCTGGTCACTGGGTCAGGGTGGGGAGGTGGAGGGAATAACAGAGGTGAGTGGGAGGCAGACAATGAGGAGGGAGAGTCAAGTGATGAGGAGAGTAGGGCTGCCAGACAAGTATGTATGGTCAACAGTCCTGTGCTCATGTTAGGCTCCTGTGTAGTCAGTCTCATCACTGTTCTGCTATGTAAGATAAGATCTGGCCAAAAATAGAAAAAACAACCAAAAAGTGACAAAGTTAAAATGAATTCAGGGTAAAACTATAAATTTAACAAAGAGAAATTAGATAAATAGGTATAAGTGGTTGTGGGTACATTTGGAAGAAAAGTCAGGGGCTGGTCTGTTACATTTTAAGTGCTGAGCCTTCTAACTGGTCATCTTCAATACCCGACCCTTGACATTTCTTACATATAGCTCACAATTCAGTGGTTCTGCTCTGTAAGGTGTAGTCAGGACCCAAGTAACTAAGGGTAAAGGAGGTAAAATTTTTCTGTGATCAAAAGTAATTGTGGTGTATTACTGTAGAGAAGTTTTATTCTAGGGTGGCTGATGATATCGGAGGCTGAGACAGTGAGTGAGATTCAATTTATATCGGTTGTATTTTGTTAGATATGACGAGCAGAAGTACATGTAACTGTAGTCTGCTACCAAAGAGAGAATTAAATCTAATCAGATACAAAAGTGTGAAAGATTATACAGTACAGAAGTTTTATTAAATCAAAGGCATGTCAATATCAAGAGGTTCAATTTATTTGGTTGCAGTAGTTGTAGGAGAGAGGTGTTATTGTCTTGGCTATGCCCTGCAAGATGTGATCACAACAAAAACAACCTTGAGATGTAATATTGCACTAACTTAAATATGATACAATTTTACTCTGCCAGCTTCCATCTGGATGAGTCACTTTTCCTCTTAATTAAGATGCATTGGAAGCATCAGAATGCAAGGTGAAATATAACTTTGGCTTCTTGCTCAAGAGCTTTAATTCTGTGCTGGTAAAATATACCTGAGGCCTGTATAGTTAAAGGGTAATGGGTGTAAAGCATTGTTAAAATTGGAAGTACAGTTGCCTCAAGGAGTTCCTACATTATACCTCTTGTGTTGTCTCCTGTCAAAATGTAGCAGCCATCATTGTATAGGCACATTCCTGAAGAGTGACGTGTGTTCATTCAAGAGTGAAAATCCCATTTATTCACTCTTACCAGACATTGCCACTTTTTGACAGGAGTTAACACAGAGGTTCAGGGAACATCCTGAGGCAATAATACTATCAACAGAGTAATGTTAGTTTGTGTTTGATCATACATTTTTCTTGGGTAGTCCATTACAGTACAGTACTCATTACATCAGTCAGTCATAGGTGTGAAGTAACCATTAGGATCCCTAGTTGTATTTAGTTTATCTGTGCAAACATAGCTAATTTCTCAGTGTCAGGTGCAGTTTGCAGCATAATTTCTCTTCAGTCTTATTATTATTGTCCTCAAGTTAAAAGGAGTAATCTCCCCAGGGTGAATATCAGCAAGCAGACTATTCATTCCTCCACACAGTCCCAGGAAGCAGATTAGAATCTCAGTATATGTGTGATAGATCTGTTTTGGAGTTTAGTTTGGAGCAATCAGTTGCTCTCCAATTTTTGTGCAACAGATGATCTCCTTAAATAATTATATATTCAAGAAAAATATGGAAAGTTAACAGTTGTAAGGTACTGTACTTTATCTATCAGTGTTCAAACATTATTTAATGAAAAGCTGGCAAACACATTTTGAATACACCATTAGGTAAATGAGGCTGACGATGTGTGTAAATGTATACTGTACATGGTCAAAATACAATTTTGGTGGATCATATTACAAATCCAATAATACACAAGAGTAAAGTGCATTTATGCTGTAGGCTGTACTGTACATTTAAAATCCACTCATTGTATTGAGGCCTCTTTGAAGTTACAATTTGCTAATGAAGTACTGAAATCAATTCAGTAATCATTCCTTCCCTCCATATGTATGCAAGATATGTCATGGGTCTGGTATTTTATAATGACTCCATATAATTTAGATAGAGTCATTACACCAGTCATCAGGACAACCTATACTGTAATTAAATATTTGAGGAGGAGGGAGATTGGTTGGTAAATGTATAGAAAGGCAGATTGATTTTTTCAAGGCACATCCATTGATTCAAAATTTGAACTAGCCCTGGATATAAACATTGACTTGGGACTGTACAGTAGGGTTATGTTGGATACTACAAAAAGTTATTTTGTTATGGGCATCTTATGTCAGTAGTCTGTTCTTTACAGGTGATGGTAGATACCTGCTGCTGATATATATGCTGGGTGAGATAACTTGCTCATTGACTTGTAAACTTTTCATCTAATTGGGGAATGAGTTGTGCCTAACAAATTCCCGTCATGCTTCCTGTCCCACCTCTCTATCACCTTTTCTTTGCAGGGTCTTCCAGGCCTTGGGTGGTCTTCTTTCTTCCTCAGATTAAATCCTAACAAACTCATGGGTAATGAGCTTTGACCAGTCACATCTAACCTATATAATATCAGCTGTGGACATTTACAGTCAGGCAGAAAATAATAGATAAACCTGAAAAGTTGTTTCATAATATTTCATGTGTGTTATCAGTATTGACTCTAACTCATATTGTATTTGCCACCTCATGCATATTGACTAAGTTTTTCATTCATAGTTAATTCATATAATGTCATGTGTCATACATTCTGCATAATCTCTGAGTGTGTTCAGTGTCTGTCATTGTGTCATTAATACCATACACACATCCTAAGTGTGTTCAGGGAGTCTGTCACGCATATGGTGGAAAGCTATGATATTATTATATATATATACCGTATATATATATAGTCTGCACTTACTTTCTATCTTTGCTTGAATTGTAAGCAAAAATAGAAATTATTATTATTATTGAAGTATTAAAGTAACTGTGTCAATAATTATGCCTATTCAGTTCATGGAAATAATTTGTGCCAAGAACCAGACATCTGTACCTTATCTTAGGTGGTTTATTTTGTAGCATGTGTTGGAGCATTCAGTAGCTCCCAGTTAGACATCATCATCATCAGCCACATTTTCCTTCACTGTGGACACAAAATACAGTATTCATTATAGGACAGGGAGAAATGATGACAATGGGTATGATGTCTCCATGTCATGTTTACAGGGTCAACATGACAGCCATCTTCACTGCTTAAGGGGGTAATTAACTTTTTTTACATTGGAGTGCCTTGATTCCTCCAAAGTATGCTAGGAAACAAGACCAGATGAACAAAAACAATGGTGTTCTGTTTCTTGGAATAGTTTGGAATAATCATTAGCTCTAGATATACCAACACTACTTCCCCCTTAACCCCCATGACTTGCATACGGTCCACATGGGAGTTATTTGTTGTTGGTATAATGGAGAGCTTCCAACAGCCCAAACACTGCAGCAAAGCAAATCTCCTACTTGTATGCTTAGGTAGTGTGTTGTCTGGCATAGTTTGGTGGAATCAGTAGCTCTCTAATTTGTCCAAGAGAGATTGCCTCTTTACATACATACATTCCCAAGCTTCATTAAGGGACCTGTGATATATCAGGCAAATTTGAAGTTACTGATTACTCCAAACTATGTAAGGAAATGAATGTCCCCTAGGCTTTACTAAGGCAGTGTTTCCCAGTGCAGGAATCAGTTGCCTCCAATCCTCTTACAGCAACTCAGTCCCCTCAGAGTCAGTATCTCATGATTGGGCTTCCTCCATCCTGGAACCCATTTCAAGAAGGTTGAAGAACATTGGAAAATCTGAATGGAGTAGATTTGACTGGGATGAATGACCAAAGATGGAGGACACATGAATGAATCTCCCAGGCACAACTCACCAATTGCTAAATACACACAGAAACAATACAATACAATTTCAGAACACGTATGCATTCTCATACCAGTGTAATAGAAAATTTTGAGGACTTTTTGTTGACTATATCACCAAAATATGTCAAAATTAATAACAAATGTTGCAGAACAGAAAAGACTTGATGGCAGGCAGTGATGGTACCTGTTTTAGACCCCAGCCATTCTAGTATGTATACATGTGTGTGTGATTTTCACTTACCTGGCCTATTTTTTGTAAACTGACAGCAAATTTCCACAGCCGACATCACCACCTGTCAGATCATTAGCTTGTATAATTCCCATCACTGTATTCCCTGGATATTGAGCTTTGACTAATAACAGTTAGCTTTAACAATACCAGCTCTGGAGATCAATCCATAGCTACAGAAAAGAATAACCCTGGTGTAATAGAGGTTGGTCATTTTTACTATTTTGGTGTTGAAGCTATACACTTCACTGCTGGTTCAAGAGGATTGGTGGCCTGCGGAACTCAGCATGAAGCTGGATTTACGGGCCACAAGATTTAAGAGAATCATTAACTAGAGTTTATTATGATTGCTGGTGCAACAGTGGTATGATTTAACTTGATAGACTCCAGTCTCCACATTTCAGTCTTATCACTGAACAATTCAGTATTCATACTCAATACATTTGTCATACAGCTCAACAATTGTTGTCACCAAAATCATCTCATAATTCAGTCATAAGTCACTAATGTTTTGATTGTTTTTGTTCAGTTTCTTACAAATAGACTTAGAATGAAATCAGCTCTGTATACTGCAGTGCAAGATTATGAGAGGAAAGAAAACCTACTGTAATGCACATAGTAATGCTGTACATGATACCATTATAATGTTGATGTGTGCAACACTTAACACCAAAATGGAGAAATTGGCCTGGTTTCTGTGTCCAGGGTCTGTACCTCAGCCAAGTGTGACAATCAGATGTCTAAATTTTAAGATAAATTTTACCCTCCTAATTCCTTCCTGATAATAAGGTGTATTTTATAATACTGTACAGATATTTTGAGCTTTAAAAATTTTCAATAATATTAAGATCCTGTGATGTTAGTTGGAAGCAGCTAATTTCTCCACACCTATGTGATTCATTTCACTGCAGAGTTTGGAGGAATTTGCCAACATCTCAGGCCCCTTATGCGTTCTGACATTATTCATCCACATATGACCTTTGGAAATTCTTCTTAATTTGGACTAAAAATGTTCTATCTGTCAATCTAGCTATCCATCTATAGCTCTTGACACCTCACTCCCTACTCCCTTTGGGAACTCTCCTCAAGGGGGAGGTAATGGCAGAAGAGTCTTCAATTCTCCTTGTTCCAATATTCCTTCCTCATTTGATCAAATTCTCCCATTACACTCACATGTCTTTCCATTACAAACTCTCTCTTCCATTTTGTTCACCCAGGCCCAACAGTTTCACTCCCATACACCTTTGTAAACTCCCCATCCTGCATTCTCTCCCTGTGTCCAAATCACAACAGTGTAATACATGTCACTCTTGTATCCAACCCACACTCAATACTGATTGCCTTTGCACCCATGCCACATTGCTAAGTAATTATACATTCTCATTGTTTTCCCCATCCCACCTCATCATGACACATGCTCATGTCAAATAGCTCATTTCCACTGCACCGGTTTTAGACTACTGCAGCCAGATAAATACTGAACAGCATTGGTAACATCTCATCCCTTCCTTGGCCCTGCACTGGTATCAGAATTCTCACTTAGATTACCCTCTACACACACACATGTCATTGCCCTTGTATTGAAGGCTTCAATCCCCTCCAACAGGCACTCACCAACACCATAAATAATAAACACATTTCTTAAAGCCTTGTACATGCAGTTGTCTACCATCCACCTCCATCCCCTATCATGTCACCATTGCCTCCCCTCTAGTCTCTTTGTTCATCAAGATCATAATACCTTTTCCATTCTCACTTCACTTCCACCCATGATGACTCCATCCTCCCTCTTTGTAACATAATAGAATAAATCATACTTTATTTTACCATAAACATTCAACCAACTTTTGTGACTCACATATGAACACGACTAATTTCCAACAAAGAATGAAAAATGGGTTCCAAAGAGTGGCCAGGCATTTGATTTAGTTGTCTCACTGCATACCTTGCCCCCTCAACATTCATAATCATGGACTAGTTGATAATTTTCTGCATAAAAGATACTTTACTTATGGAATTGCTTCTTTATATAATCTGCACACTCCACTTGTGGATTCATAAGTGTTTTGAGTTTAATCAGTATTGCAGCAGAGGATGAGGTTGGTAATCCTCACAAATGCACAGATGTGGAATCTCATATTTGTTTAAGCTTGTGGATTGTAATTTTGGTCATCATATATTTGTTTCTGCTGTAAATTGCATACAATGTGTAAGAACTAACAGCTTTTATTATTTCAACTTGTCAAATTACAATTCCTGTAGAATTATTATGTTTAACATTCCTTTAGCATATAAGATAATCCTTGCTAGCTTGTTGTTTCAGATTCACCAGACACCCGTTGTAGGAGTGTTAAAGAGCTTCAACCTTTAGTCATAGCCATGGGTGTACAAGTTCATATCCTGGTCATGTTAGTCATGTGCTATAATAATCAATAGTCATTCTGGCTTACCACATCCCATAGGGGGGGTATGGCCTGCAGTGATGTGGGTAGTACATCAAGGGTTTTGGTACCTTTTTGACCCCAAGCTACTCATCTTCCACTTTCCCTCCTCCCTTATTGTACAGAGACTTTCTGGCCTAGCACAGTATAGAATTCATTACAGGTGAGGAGTTAACCTTATATGTAATGAATCTTATTCAGACTGACATACCCTGTGGTATGTGAAAATTTTAGGCAGCCGACAGGTGTGTGAAGGTCAACACTGTACTTTGGGTAGTATACAAAAAGTCATGGGCCAGGCAATGACAAGATGTGCTAAGATGGCCTCCTTAAAATGAATTTATGAAATTGTATCATCACTGACTGGCCCTGGCTTAATTTTTACTTCTGTGGAGCCATTGTGCTGTTATCGGTTGGTTCATAACTTCTTGCATACAGCCCAGTTTATTTTAGATGAAGCACCACCAGAGCCAGGGTTTGACACCAAGCCAATCTAGGCATCATCCATAGTACCAATTCAGTTGCTCCTGGGTAATGTAATGGGTTGATGCAGTGGTATCAACTCATGTCCAACTGGCCCATTTTTGTGACTCCCATTACACACAGATCATGTGAGGAGTAATATTTTCATTTAACCTCCAAGAGCTACATGGTCTGCATGCCTAACTTGGTAGAAAACATGTCTACAATTCCTATACTAAGGAGTTACTCCATTCAAGCTGGTGCCCAAGAGGACGCACAAACTGGGCCTGTCATTTGCTGGCTATACCTACATATGTTCATAACTCAGCTCAGTGGCATTTCATTTTCAATCTGGACCAATTTAAGTTTATAGGATGATTTGGTTTATTTTTCATCAAATATACTACTGTTTATTTGTAAAAGAACGGATCATAAATTATTTTGCCATGAAAGGTTAATAATCGTTTTTGCCTATGCCCTCTTACCTCAAACACATAATGGAACTTGTTTAATTACCATGGAGCATGATTATCTGCATATATCTAGGCATGCACCTATTTGCAGTATATATATGTAAGAACTTACACAATCTGAATCTGCTGCACTTTCCTTAAGAAACATATAATCATATGCAAAATATTTTCTGTTGTGCAAAGCTTAAATCAGCCAGAGCCCTTCCGTCTCATTAACCCACATTCCTCTGTACATTTAATTTTCATATAAAGATTGAAGTTTCTGTTAAAATTGCAATGTGTTCCCAAGATACTGTGCATTACTTTAGCATTGTTTATGAATGGACCATGATATCTTCTCTCACTTTAAAGGGCCTGTGATGTTGGCAAATTGGAGGCCAAGTCTTCCAACCTGGCTTCTGTACTGATGGAGTCCATTTTGTGCCACAGTTTTCAATAATTTGCCAACAACATGACAGACCAATTAAAGTACCCAACCGAGTGTATCCAGCTCAACCAGTATATTTTTATTTTCTGTACTCCATATTATATAAATGTAATGCATAAGTTAGTCAGCCAATAAAAATCAAAAGAGAAAATGGAATACTAACATTATTGTACATGCCAAGTTCGTAGCACCCAAAGGATTCAAATTTCCAAGTGGTTCCAGTTCGCAGATAACCATTTTACTACACATAATGGATCCTTCTCTCAACAAATGTCCTATAAGGCCTGGTACTAGTTTTTAAACTGCTGTACTGTACTGTATTTTATCATGGGAGAAAAAAAAAGAGGGCTGCAAATTTCTCAAAACTATAAAACTATCCCCATTTCATTTTACAGTATACTGGTAACATTTTTCCTGCCATGGTTTGGACGAATACGTTGCTGTTTCTAAGCAGACCCAATTTTCATCAACAAAGATGATTTTTGCTTTAGATAAAGAAACATTAGGGTGTGGTTATAACATGCCATTCAAAGTAAAGATAAATTTTATTCACTTGTTGGTTGTTGCTAACATTTCTTGTTGAGGTTAGTTTCTTGTTTTTTTATATAAACTAAAAGACATCTTAGCTGCTTCCCAACTTAGCCTTGGCCATCTTGCCAAAGGCATCAGCACCAGGCTGGTTGACCTCAGCATAGCCCGGCATTGAGGTCTTGCAACGCTCTAACCAGGCAGCCACATTCCCATACTTGGCCACATCAATACCTGCAGCCTCAAATGTGGATACTGTGGATACCAAAACATGGTCAGCAATGGTAATATTGTTACCCACTGCCCAGTTGTGTCCTTCCAGGTACCCATCCAACCATCCTATGGCCTCGTGCACTTTCTCCAGCTTCTCAGGGTTTGGAGTATCTTCCCCACGGAACATCACCGGGTACTGGAAGTGAAAGAATGTGAAACAAAATTGCATGAAGAACAGTTTTATCATTGCAGGATATAATTTTAACAATACTACCCTATCTTAACTGGAATATAAATTACATAATAAAGTGAGGCAGAGTTGGATTAAGGCTACTTATTCCCATGTAAAACTCAATTTTTGAGAAATCTTTACACAATGACAAGGATACAGTCCTCCTTCCCTTATTCAGTCTACTCACCATGCACTGTACAGTTGGACACATGAATGGGTGGTACAGCCCATGTGAAAGATACTTGTACCATTTGAATAACCAGTGTATTATCAGGTAGTTGCTTTTTATTACCATCCTCAATACTGACTTCTGCCCCTGATGTCTCCTATTTGGCACTAAGGAACTTGATATTGGCAGAAATTTGACCATCTTTCACTTGGGCTGTACCACCCATTCATGTGTCCAACTGTACATACATGCACCCACCCTACTCACCACATACTCCCCAAAGCGGTAGTAGAGTGTGCCCATATCAAAGTACATGAGGAAGTCAATCTTGGAGCGGAGTTTGGCATCTTTGGGGTACAGGTCCTCCTTTCCATATTGATTGGCCAGGTATGAACAAATGGCACGGCTGGAGGAGGGAATAATATACAGTAATAAATCAGAGTAATTTTGGCCGATTTTTTCGCCATACAGTAGGTCTGATGTCAGTACAATATTAAATTATATTTGGCAAAGTTTGTTCAAATGGTTTAGTTGATTTAGATAATAAAATAGATACAGAACTGGTACCCACATTCACTCGTTTATCTCAAATGTATGAGAACTACTGTATTGCATTGGAATTTTAACTCTAGATCTTTTATATAATATATTTTATCATGTCCACATCAGTTAGGGTTACACTACAGTACTACCTGCCATCCCTGTATAAATTAGATATCTGTGCAAGCAATTACTTCATTATCGAGCATTGAAAAATCTTTTACCACTGTACATAAATGCAAACCGGTGATGGCCATCATTAGTTGATTTTCGATCACTAATACCTGCCGTCACAGTACAAAAATACAAACAGTATTATGTTATTATTTCATCCAGACTCACCTCTCCCACAGGGCATGGTCTCCGTCAACCAAGGTGGGAACACAGTGCTGGGGGTTGATGGCCACAAACTCAGGCTTCATTTGGTCCCCGGCCATAAGGTCGAGAGGCTTCAGGTTCAACTCCACACCCACAGCCTTGGCAGTCAGCATCCCAGATCGGCAGGGAGCTGATACGTCCATCCAGTAGTAGTCCAGTGGCATTCTGAAAATATTGGGTAAATGTTTATAATTATAATAATACTTTTTCACAAGCAGCCTGACGGACACATTTTCACCCTCCACCAGCACAGACACCAATACAACCTCTGCCTAAAGCATATCATTCGTCGACAATTATGCCAATACAAACAGTATTATTTACCATTCATCTCCAGTCTCCATTGCTTTTAATTTTAACAAATATTTTTAACACATTAATATGCATGCATCAGGACAACATTTTAACCCATATACATATTTGCATTTTGACACAAAATTAGTTTTTTCATTTCAGTCGTGAGATTCTGATACAGAGAGACGTCTTCTTCCGAGTGCCTGACTTTTGTCTTGATGAAATCTTTGTAGTGAATATGTGCCGGAAATATGTTCTAGTATTTGCTGATTCAGAATGTTTTTAGTTTTGCTGTGCGAAGCAATGTTTTCGCGAGATATTGTAAATATTCATGGAGATCAGGGAGGGGGCTGGGGTTTCTGCAGTCCTCCGATGAAACCTACATACATGATGAGGTTTACCATGGCCAAGGAATGTATTCCTTGGCCATGAGGTTTACAGTCATCCACTGCCATTGACGCCAACCACCATCTGTTTTCACTTGTAGCAATGAAACTGAATACTGCGGCACAGCCGTCATGCCGTCCTCAGCACGGACAGCCGCTTGTGTGCTTACTTGGTGAATCATTTCCCCCAACAGTATAACAAAATCCAGTTTCCAGCTGATCTACTTTATACTGAAGTACGAACTCTAGGGCCAATCGATTGCATTATTAGCCGTATAGGAGTTAAGCAACAAAAAAAGGAGAAAGACATTGCTATAAAAAAAACAAAAGTAACCCAAACGTATTTTGTGAAAAATACAGTGAATCTACAAGAAGAACCTGCACACTAATATAAATTTTTTGATGACAAATACAACGCACATATTGTAGATTCTACAGTACTGTTTGTTGTAAATTATTTATTGTATATTCCATCGTTAAATAGAAAGGTAGGAGGCATGTCAGCTAGTAGTGCAGGACTGCAGGATTTGTACTGAAGAGAGGACACAGGATGCTTGAATGATCTGCCACATCACTCCACCAACCACTCTGCACTCCCTACTTCCTTCCCTTCCCTCTCCTTCAGTCTAACTCCATACTTTTCCTCCACCTTACTCCCTTCTTCCCTCCCTCCCTCACAACACATCACACTTCCCTCCTTCCAAGCCACACTCCCTCCCTCACATCATATCACACTTAACTCCCTCCACGCCACACTACTTCCCTCCCCGTCTGCCTGCTTTCATCCTACCATGATCCCTTCCTTTCTCTTCCTTTGTGACACACGGAAGCACACGTCCTGTCCCCAAGTCTGCCCTGCATCCCTTTACCGTGTTAATCTAATCTAACCCTTCGAGCTCCTTATTTACACTTCAAAACAAGGCTATCGGGTGGAGAAAATACGGATGTGATTTTATAGGATTCATATATACAGTATATTTCCCAAGCCTATCATCACGCTGACTAGACAGAAGTTATATATACGGTAGATTTACTGTATGCTCATTGGATAAGTTAGGGGATAATGATGTAGATTAGAAAAAAAAGACTGAGCAAGGACAATATGAAAATCAGAAGGAAAGGGGAAATTTGGAGATGAATTTTAAAAGGGTCGGCTTGAGATCGAAGGGGATACCAAACCCTTAAAATATTGCCCACGTCCTATAATAGCAAGGCAATACCACCTTTGTCCTGGGTAAAATTTGAGGTATAATAATGCATCCCAAATATGTTAGGAAACAGACAAGGGAGGAGAAGGACAGATAGGAGGGACATCAGTTAAGCACGAAGGAAAAGGGAGAGAAAGGAGCGTGGATATTTTTGTAGAATAGTGTGAAGGAATTATAATACTCGTAGCTACTAACGCTCTAATTCTCCTACCTACATCATGCGACCCTAGCTCTTTCTATAGAGTGTGAGGATCCATGTATTGAACTGTTTGGGTCGATGGTTATGTAATCAACCAAGGCCGTTGCAAGGGGCTGTTGTGTCCCCGACCTTGAACCTGAAGACAACTATCCATGTTCTTTTGTTGGTTATTGGTTAGTGAATATTTAAAGAACTAAGAACCTGCTGGAGACGGATGTTGATCAAACTTAATAGGAAGATTAATTAATTGAGAATATTAAATCCTAGAAGTTATTAAAGTATTGGTGGATCTAAGATAAAGATACGTCAGGAATTAATATAACTTACATAATTATTGGTAAGAATGAGGGTGAAATATGGACCTATCAAACGCCAGTTTGATAGTCGCCCTATAACTTCATTATAAGTATATAGCAGTTGTAGTTCTGCTGGTGACTCGTTGCTATCTATACACTGCCTTAATGACTAACACCATGAGTCGATAGGCATTAAAAAAAACTATCTATTCAGCATGACTGCCTAGCTGCATGTGGAGTTGTACCGTATTATGATGACTATGCTAATACTTACTGGCAAGAGCTCCATCTTTTGTTAGGCCTGTTCTCTTTGTGTAATTATACAAGCTATAATCCTTGAGCAAAGTCACGTTCATCATCATCATCTCTTGTGCGTGAGATCACCAACTAAACTAGCTCCTTCCTTCCAAGCAGTATACATGCAGCTGTCTGTACGTGTTGTCACCATCAACGGGAATATTATATGTCAACACATAATAATGCGTCTCTAGACAGTCAAAAGCCTTAGCTCAGTTAAGGGGGAAGTACAGCGTTGGTAAATCTCGAACAAATTATTCCTCCAAACTATTCCAAGCAACAGGATACCATTATTTTTGTTCATCTGGTCCAATTTCCTGGCATACTTTCTTTGGAGGAAGTAAGGCACTCCAATGTATCAAAAGTGAATTACGGTACCCCCTTAAAGGACCCTGTGATCATGTACGAGACCTACCCGGGTGGCTTTTGATTCCTCCTGACTATGCCACGAAACAAGGCTCCTTCAATGTAGGTGGTGCTTTCGTGGCAATGTTTGAAGGATTCGCTAACCTACAATTAATTTTCTGACTACATCACTGGGTTCCTTAAATAATACACCCCGTAGGAACGGTATTTATTATAAGCCAGCTAGGATGTAGGAAATATATTAATGGTTTGGGCGCCCCTTCAGACCATCCTTGCTAGGCTATCTATTTTTTAACTTTATATCATTAGTGAAGTGCAATAAAATCGTAATAGCCTACACGATAATCATTAAAATATTAAAAACTCTACCTTACACATGGAATAATACAAATAATGGTTTTTATTACATAATTATCTAGAAACCCATTCCATTACTTTTTTTCCCCGTGTTACTAGAGTTTGCAAGGCCAACGCTACTGGGTAATTAATAGTAAACACTGTGCTAACTCTTTCCATTCTATGTGAATTTCGTATAAACTTTATACAATATCAAGTTGTACGGGTTGCATTATTACCAATTAACTTAGCTCTTGGGGATGGGTGCCCAAAAAGCTCATTATGACGATTGGACTGTGGAGATAAA
This sequence comes from Petrolisthes cinctipes, assembly GCA_033782935.1. NCBI lineage: Eukaryota > Metazoa > Arthropoda > Malacostraca > Decapoda > Porcellanidae > Petrolisthes > Petrolisthes cinctipes. The sequence continues at coordinate 293,656 of JAWQEG010000798.1, read as the reverse complement.
ACTAACCATATAAAATCCTTACAAATAGTCTCATTGCCATTCCCAGTTCATTTTTTACAATGAAACCTGCTGACCTAAACCAGCCTAGCGTAACCTAACATATCCAAGGTATGAGTCAGTATACAGTTGGTAATAATGTGGACGGGTTATACTATATGTGTAAACAGAGGGTCGATTCCACAGTCGTTCATAGTGGTTTGTAAGCACGCAAACGAAATAATGTTTACCGTGTAAATGACTTGTGGATGAATTATTTAATGGATTTGGTGAGTAAACTATGCAGTGATCATCATTATCTAACTGTTTGATAGATTTTGTGAACTGTGGATACTCAGCTTTTGGAAAATAATGAAGCCTTACACGTGTGGTTGGTTGGGAAACTAACAAATCAATACCACTGTGGAATCGACCCAGAATGTGCAGGGTTGTGGTGGAGACATTGGAGTGTCCTTGAGACTGCTGACGACAAACATTATGACAAACATATGTCGCGTCTAAGTGGGGGCGATTAACTAAATTAGGCTAGCAGAAGAGTGCATGCAGTTCCGAGGAGGAAAAAAAATGTGAATAAAAGAGATACTGAAAAATATATAATATAAAAATCATCATACTATGTTTGTAAATGCACAAGTAAGGTATATACGAGACTACGGTCGGTCGGGATTGTATAAATGACAAGTGTCCAGACTGCTGTGTAGCCTAATTGAGTTCATTGGTGAGACTCCGTTACATGTATATTTTAACAGGAGTTCACTGCCTGGAATGAGAGTTTATTCTTATCTAATTCTTCCATTTTAAGAGTAATAGACTCGTAGATTATAAAGGTAATTGCTTGAATATTATGGTAACATCAAAAATTACTGCAACAACATGCAATGCTAATTCTTCCAACACGCAAGGCTGTCATTGGTAGGGATTGGTATCGTGCTGATGTGAACATTGAAGGGCAAACTGTACTGTGTGTGAATTTAGTTAATGCTGGTTACAAAATTACAAAAAACGTCCATTATTCTCCTGATATGGCAGTTTTTCTTATCACTCATTGATAAGGTATAGGTGGTCCGTTATTTACATCCTATTCATGAGTATGTGTATTGTTTCACAGATTATCGCTTCATTAAGAACAAAAGCCTTCCAATTAAGTGACAAGACAAACTCTATACTGGACAGATACCAACATACATCAATTCGTGTTTATCTTCTTTACTTTTCTTTACCCCGACGAAAATACACCGTCCCCTTCTAAGTACCGGTACCTATATCATGACCTTATAGATAACCTTTTTGCGTATAATCAAGTATTTATAGGTTGCAGATGAGTACCTACAAGTGTAAAAAATTGAAGTATGACATTTCCCGTAAAGCCCAATTAAGAACTTAAATGAGGGAATTGTTCACCTATTACTATATCAACCCACAATAGTCTTGATAATAACAGTGACTCTCTCAGGGGATGCTTTGCCAGCAGCCTCATAGATAGTTTCATAGGTACAGACCCTCCAATTGAACCTGCAAATATTTCGCTTTTAATCTCTTGAGTCATAAATTCTAAGATGTACAGTTGAGCAAGTAGAAAGTGCAAGAAAAATCTGGCTTTGGGTTCCCAGTGATTCAATGATAAAAATACCAGCCAGGACTTACTACAAACAACTGCCAGATGTTGCCATATACACCCAGATTTTTATTGCACTTTCTATTTGCTCAACTGTACCTGAGGTGTTAGTTACGTACGTGGGAGAGGCTGGCAATATTTTATTATAGTGTAAAAAATTCTATTCCGTATATTTTTTACCCTACATTCGTTATCTCGTACTGAAAGATCTCTACCCAACATTACCTTTGGGAAATAGGCTAGTCTAACTGAGAATGATCTCATTGGAAAATAGTCTAACTTGGAATCCTTTATTTGGGAATCGTCTGACTGGGAATTATTTACTACGGAAATTTTCTGAGGGAATCATTTGAGGAATAGTCTATCTGCGAGTCATCTATACTTGTGAAACCACCAAACGTGTTCGTGTGTCACTGGCTATAAGGTGTATAGCCTCGTTCCTTGTCAAACCCCAGGCAGGTATTACCAAGACCAATAAGACTTATTGGCCTTGGGTATTACAACAGCAGCAGGTGTAAAAAATCCCTTTTGTCTCAGTTCTACCAAATAACAATGGCGTGTGAATAAACGTTTGGTTACCCCCATGCACACGGGAATCAAACCTTAGACCAACCAATGTTACTATAATGCTATATTATATACGATATGAAGTTCTTTCCTAACAGCGAACCAAATGTCAGGGATTGAACACTACTGCAAATTCAAAGACCTACACAGGCCTTCAAATTGACCTTGAATAACACCAGTCAGATGGCATTTATTCCAGCCGAGGGTAAGGCGTACAAGTGAGACAACAGGCGTGTGACTGAATGACTGTCTAAATACGCAGAGGTAATGATGACTCTGCAGATTCTTCCCTTCCCCTCCCCCTCCATGAAGGTAGTTAAAATTTGTACAGTCGGGTGGAAATATGTATGTGCAGGTAGGCTACTGTAATATCAGCAGCAAGTCTTAGCATTCTACAATCTACGGGTCTATTCCTCACCACGGACCTTGAAAGTCAGTCTTTTTTCCTTGCTCCTATCCTAACCACACTCCCTCTTCCCTTTTTCTCTTCGCCTCTACTTTCCCCTTCTTCTGTCCCTTCTTTCTTAATTTACATTCATCCTCTTCCCTCCAAACATGCCAATCTTTTTGTAACGAGAGATATATATAGAAAGAAGTGGGTTAGTAGGGTCGGTAATATTGGTGAATATGAAGATAGTCACAGGGTATCAGTATATATGGTTTAAAGGGGTTAGTTTTTGTTCATGCTTGGAGGTGACAGAGGTGATCAACAGTTAGAAAAACGGAATGGAACAGAGGGGACAAAAACTGAACAAACATGCATGGACAAGGCGAAGGTGGTGAGAACAGGCAAGCAAGCATGAGGAAGGATGGGGTGCTTATGTCCGCCCTAAAATCCATGATATCGGCTGTGGTGGCAGGGAGATGTGTTGGAGTGCATGTCCGCAGTGCTGTGCTTATAGAAGTTGAATAATAATAAAAAGTAATGTCCCCTAAGAGGCTCAGCAGGTCTACAAAACTTAAATACAGTTGGCCAAAGGAATTCTTACACACACTATTATGGAAAAAAAAGAGGTCATTATTCTGGAAGTACTGTAATGAATGGTCTACCAAGTGACTGACTGCAAAACAACAAACCTAACTAATAATAATGTTGTATTGCAGTTACAGTCTTACATTTTCTATACGTTGTAAACCCTCGATAACAACAGCGTGTGTACGAATTCTTGTGGCTAACAACAGTACATGCAAAATTTCCGGTATCCAGCCTGTAAAGATGAAGGAAGTGAACGGTGAGAACATTCAAAAGTGGCATCAGCGTGGTTACAATGCGGAAAGATATACTGTAGCCAGCCAGACAGCCAGCCTTCCGGTGAACAAGACCATTCCACTGAGGCACAAGCAGTGGCAAAATTTAGGAGGCCTGAACCAGATCAATTTTGATACATTGTGAGGAAACGCTATGGGCACCAACCGACAGACTGATGTACATACTTTATTACGAAGTAGTGACAGTGATTGATTAATTGATTGATATTAGGCGCCGCAACAGCGAGGTCATATAGCGCCAGAAAAAGTGATAGAGAGGTGAGACAGCAAGTAGGAAAGAAAAGAGGGACAGATGAACTAAAAGCTAGTGGCTGAGGCCGAAGGGGCGCCCAAACCCTTAAAGTATTGCCCAAGGTAGTAGGGGTTAGGTAGCCCCACCCAGGGAGGTACTACCGCTGAGGCAATGGGAGATTCAAGGAAGTACCTGATTCCATTTTTTCCCCCAGGCCTCAGTTGCTGGTTACACATCTTCTGCCTCACACATCTATGGGGAGCCAGGTAATCCCTTACACTACACACACATCCATACAAACTACATTCACTTACACTCCTATCCTTGACATTAACATACCAACTTCTCACAACTCAACATGAAAAACAATACAAGCGCAAACACATTTTAAAACTTCATACCATGGCTGACGCAACTCTTAGAGCAAGCGCGGTGGTTTCTCGGATGACCGCCACCGGCAGGGCTGGGTCTTTGACACAGGGCCCTCCCGGTCGTCATCACGCGACTGTGTCAGCACCAGCCATGATGCATAAAACAACTGCTCGTCAGCACAATGAATTAATTATGTTTGCAAATATTCGGGGGCTTCACTCCAACATTAACTCGATACACCTACTTCTTCAAACCGAAACCCCTAATATTCTTTTCCTCACTGAATGCCAGGTCACTCCCTCTTCTGACCTGACTAACTACAACTTTCCAGGCTATATTTTAATGTCTAATTTTAGATCAAAGGGAGGCGTTTGCTGTTTTGCTAGATCAACATTATCTTTGGAGAACATTTTCAATCTCACATCACCAGATTTTGATTACTCAATTTACAAGCTAAATTCTTCAGGCTCAGTTAAATATTATTGTTGTATTTACCGATCACCAAATGCCTCCCCAGATAATAGCCTCTTTGATTCCCTGACCTCCATTCTTTCTGATTTAAACATTAATGCTGCATCTGATATATCCTTACTGGGTGATTTTAATGTCCACAATGTTGAGTGGCTCACTCATTCGGCCAGAACTGATGAACCTGGGCTTGAATGCGAGTTATTCGCAGACTCATTCAATCTCACCCAACTCGTATACCTGATAATCCAGAACATAGACCGCACCTACTTGATCTGTTTCTTACTACCAATCCCGAAACATATAGTGTAGAAGTGAAGTCCCCTCTTGGATCCTCAGACCATTGTCTCATTGCAGTCTCCTGTTCCCACTCCTCCCTACCCATCCACTCTGAACCCATCCGAGTGACCAAATGGCACTATGATGCTGCAGATTGGGTGGGGTTCCGAGACTTTTTAATTAACATTCCTTGGTCATCATTTTACTCTACTGACCCAGATAGCTTCCTGAACCATATTACTGACTTTATAAAAATAGGAATGGAAACATATATCCCTCACCAACAATACTCAAAAAGATCTAACTCTCCAAAATGGTTTGATCACAGCTGTGCCAGAGCTACAAAACAAAAATCAATAGCCTATAATGCCTATACAAAGTCGAAAACTCTTCAGTCATACAATTATTTCAAAATTGTCAGATGCCATGCTAAAGCTGTAACTAATTTAGCCAAATCTAACTTCATACATAAACAAGTCAATAAATTACTGAATAATCCTAATGATAATAAGATCTTTTGGTCAACAGTAAACTCATTCAAATCTAACTTCAACCATGGTTCATCTATTCCCCCTTTAAAGAATAGCAATGGAAATCTCATATGTGATCCATGTGGTAAAGCAAATCTTTTGGCCAATATCTTCGCCACAAATTCAAACCTCAATGACACTGCTCAAAACACTCCCATTTTGAATTTTAACTCCCCAGAAAGTCCACCCTTAATAATTCATACAAGACAAGTGCGGACCATTTTGGAGAATCTATCTATCGACAAAGCTTCAGGGCCAGATGAAATTCCTCCCACTGTATTAAAAAATTGCTCAAAAGAATTAGCTCCAATTCTCTCAAAATTATTTCGTGTATGTCTCCATACCTCGTCCTTCCCAGCCGCCTGGAAAGAAGCCAATGTACAACCAATTCCCAAAAAAGGAGCTACCGCAAATCCATCAAATTACAGACCAATTGCCATCACGTCTACTCTCGGTAAAATATTTGAAATAGTTCTTAACAATCACTTTGTAAAACACCTTGAGAAAAATCATCTGCTAAATGATAAGCAATATGGCTTTAGACAGAGACGATCTACTGTGGATCTGCTCTGTTATTTCACAGATAACATATTCCAATCAACTGATAAACATGGAGAGACTCACACAATTTGCCTTGATATATCTAAAGCCTTTGACAGAGTATGGCACAGATCATTACTGTCTAAGCTTCCACATTATGGCCTTCAATCTTTTGTTCCTCTAATTAATTCATATCTTAGCAACAGAAAATTACGTGTGATGGTAGATGGTCTGTATTCCGACTTTCATCCCATTAATGCTGGTGTTCCTCAAGGAGCGGTCTTGGCTCCAACTTTGTTCCTCATTCATATTAATGATCTTTTGTCAGTTACTCAGAATTCAATTCACTCCTATGCTGATGATTCAACTATTCACAGTTCCTTCTCATTTAATGATAGTTTTACTCAACACAATATTTTAGAATACAAACTTGCCACTTCAATTTCATTAAATGAAGACTTAACGAAGATCTTTGATTGGGGACAAAACAACCTAGTTTCTTTCAATGCAAATAAAACTAAATACATCCCGTTCTCAAATAGATCAGATAATCAAGATTCTCACATTATTTTCAATAATACAAATATCCCCAAGTCCCACAGCATTGATCTCCTTGGTGTAACTTTAAATGAAAACCTCAGTTGGACTCCCTATGTAAAATCCATTGCCAAAACTGCATCTAGGAAGATGGGACTATTATACAGAGCTTGTAATTATTTGACTGACGAGCAGATAGCAGTAATATATAAGAGTCATGTGCGTTCCCAGATGGAATATTGTTCACCTCTGTGGGCTGGTTGTGGATCGGTGGTGTTAAGACAATTAGATAAAATTCAAAGCAGAGCTATCAGACTGATCAATAATCCTATGATCACTAATGAATTCCCTCCCTTATCAGTACGTAGAAATGTTGCTTCCCTTGCACTATTTTATAGATACTTTTATAAGAAATGTTCGGATGAACTTGCCCTGATTATACCACCCCTTCACGTCTTCCCACGGAGGACTAGGGCAGCTGAGAATGCGCATGAGTTTACACTGACTCCTCCACGTTGCAGGACAACTGCTTACAAAAATTCATTTACTCCCCGTACTACTTCCCTGTGGAATTCTCTTCCAAGGGAATGTTTTCCAGCAAGTTATAACCCCCAGCAATTTAAATCCAGTTGCTTTAAATATTTTATGAGTGGAGGATGCCAATAGGCAAATGGAACCATTTATTTATTTGTTTCTTCCTTTCCTCCACTCACTATATGTAAAAAAAAAAAAAAAAAAAAAAACATCACTAATGCAGGCAATTCCCCCCTACGGGAAAGTAGGGACAGTGAATTATTAAGGTAAACTATATATGGCTGGAGATAAGTGGGTAGTATAGGCTACAGTTGTTGATAAATCGAGAGCAATGGATTCCTACAAACTATTCAAAGCAAAAGGCCACCATTATATTTGTTAATCTGACCCCGTTTCCTGGCATACTTTGGAGGAATGAGAGCGCTCCAATACTTCAAAATTCAAGTTCCAACCCCAGTATAAACGGGACAGAAAGACAGCAAAACTATGATGATGATTTACTTAATGTTCATACTTGACTAATGTTTTCATGGCGCTTTATTTATACAACCCTAGGCTTTCATTTTCTCTCTTCTCCCCCCCCCCTCTCTCTCCCTGTCCTTACATTCCTCCTTTCCCTCCCCTACTTCCCCTCCCCACACACCCACACACCCACCCAATCCTTTCCCAGGCCAACCACGTATACGGACGGTCTTTCCTCTCCCCCTCCTCTCCTTCCCTATTTATACGAGCTTAAAGAAAATAACCAACTCAAATAATACAATCTTCTTCCCTCCCCACCCCCTCTGCTCTCTCCCTTCCCCCTCTCTCTATGGTATCCATTCCGCATCCCACCGGGACCCACCCCTCTGCTTCCCTCCTCGCCTTACCGCATTTCCCTCTTATGACGGCTCACAGGTAGGCTACAGTCGGCCTCATGAATTCGTATACACCACTATGACATCAAGGGCTCTTAACAATTAGGAAATATAGTTAAGTAATTTCATAACACCAAACTAATATAGTAATGTTATTTGATTAATACTCGAATCAGTCAGCAGAACAATCCCTACATTTTGAATAGAATAAAGACACCTTACAACCAATGCTCCGAATTCCTGAGGCCGACTGTAGCCTACCTACCCTACACAAGATGGGGAATCAGGATGTGGGACTTTATTATGGGAAAGAAATAGCTGGCTAAACCGAGGCTGAACACTGCTATAGACTATAATATATAAATTGAGTACTCTGTGATCGTGTATGAAAAGTGGAGGCTTCTGATTCTTCCTGACCATGCCACTAAACAAGCTCATTCCATGTAAGTGGTGTTTCGTGGCAAATATTTGTAGGACTAGTTTATCTTCAATTTTCTGACTACATCACAGGGTCCCTTAAGTAACGCTATTCCATCGATACAAGTTGAATGATTTCAAACACTTTAGATCTATATGGGCTAAACTCAGTGTAATAAAAGTGCATGATGTGTTTTTCTAAGTGGAAGGCAAAGAGCAATATAATCATCATATTGTGAAGCACCCAGGCGGCACTGAAAGAGTAGGCTAGTTATAGAATGCAGAAAACTCAAACGCAAACTGAAAACGAGAGTAAGAAATATACCGGTAGTTAATGTTGATTTCATCTAATGTGGCCTCAGATGGAAATGAAAGTTGATGCAATAGCTAAATAATTATGCCATAAATCCAACTGTAGACATATAATGCTATCACCCCATGAAAACTTGTACACGAAAAAAAAATATATATATAGAAAGAAGATACAATGGTCACAAAATAATAAAGCCTAGTGCTGTCATTGACCACTTGTTGACGAAGCAAATATATAACACCAGTCTAACGTTACTCTATGATCCTGTATGGAAAAAACACTAGTAATGAGAGGACTCAATGTGTACTATATGCTAGGACTATATAGGCTACAAATACTAATGTCAATGGGAAATATCCACACTACTTACTATAAGATATAAGTAGTGTGACAAAACAAACACTAAAACATACTTCACAAACTGCACATTCACTCTATTGGACAATCTCAACGCTTTGGTTTTATGTTACTTCGAGAGCCTCTTCAACACTTAAGTCTTGTAATACTTGTTAAATTAAAATATATCTTACTTGTATGATTTGGTGAAGCTTGCGAGCAACGACTCGGAGGAGGAGGAGGACAGTATTTGTGCACCCGACGTGTAGCCTGGCAACCTCACAAGTGTTTGGCGGCTGGCCGCTGGCGTCCCTCGTCTCTGGCAGAGTCCGCCCCCCGGCTGCCAGGCCTGCCAGGGAGGGGGGAGAGGGAGGCAGGGATGGGAGGGTGTCACACGTCATTACACCCCTCCCTCCCTTCCCTCACACTCAGAGACCATAACGAAACACCCACCAAGCACCAATTATACTCTTCCCACAGGACACTTTAAGCTACCCTGCTTGTAAAGTTTTCTTTGCAATGATACTTCATTGAATATAGTGTGTGTATATATCTATAGTTAACAAACATCCCAGCAGACACTGTGTAAAAGTAAAAGTAGAAGAATTGGGTTCGATGCACCAACTCAGAAAATCTGTAATGCTGGCGAAACTATCCTGGCTGGAAATAAGCCAAGTGGACCGTGCATCATGCATGGCCTTGACAAGTGTTTGCTTTATAGTTACTGTAGTTATTTATAGATTATTTCTTTTTTTGCGAGGTTTGTTCATAAATGTATACAAGTTCAAGAGATCGTACGTGAGCATGATAAATGATAAGTTTTGCATTACTTTGCATATATTTGTTTAATTTTCACACACAGATTGAAGTTTAATTTCCATATAGCCTACAGAACAGATTATTGTCAAACACCTATACAATAATAGTTAGACAATTAAAGGTATATTCTGTAGCGAGTCTTTGGCAACCCCCATACTTCTTTTCATCTACGGATTATTATCAAACACCTAATAGCTATACAGTAATAATTAGATAATTAAGGGTATGTTCTGTGGTGAGACCTTGGCAACCCCCTCACTTCTTTTCATCAGGCAGTGAACCATATAATTCGTAAGTGGCATTAATTGGCGATTATAGAGTGTATCAGACCCTTGACTTTGCCGACGATGCTGCATCCTCGTTCATATTGAAATCTTGCATGAGGATTAACAATTGATTGATTGATATTAGGCGCCGCAACCCTGTATGAGGAAACGAAGTCATTGATCCGTCTGTCTGTACCCACTCTACAGGACCAACAAAACAATATAGCCTACTGTAGCTCCGGGATTACGGGAACTTTCAATTGTTGGGTGATGGATAATAAACAGTGTGTGCATTGCTTGTGGTGAAAACATTAATTAAGATCTTAGTTATTTATTAGCTTTACTTCGATCTCCTGCCAGCGTAATCCTTAGCAGCGGTGATTCTGACGAGGAAGTCGCTATTATAGACGCCGTAATTGTTCTGCCTGCTGCTGGCCTTTAAATTTATATGGTAAGGCGTTATTATGGAAGCACTCATCAACAGGGTATAATTGTCGGTATTTGTTTAGGAAGACTAAGTTAAGATTATAAAGGGTGTACAGTCACGAGCACTAATAAGTATACAGCTTTGGTTGAGGCTTTGAACTAATTCCAATGGAGATCTTATTGTGTACTTATTTACTGTCTGTAGGTATTCGAAGCACACCTGTTGGATACTTATTAGTGCTCGTAACTGTACAAGGCGATGGTGCTAATATGGTCTTGCATTACAGGTGTCATATATAGATTCTTAAGAGGGAATCTGGTAAATCTGGAACAATTGATTTCTTCAAACTAATCCAAGCAACAGGCCACCATTATTTTTGTTAATCTAGCCCTGTTTTCTGGCATACTTTGGCGGAATCAAGGCACTTTATTGTACTAAAAGTGTATTACTTCCTTAATATATACTATGTTTACGGTTTCCTACTTAGATCTGCATTCTATTAGTTATATGATACTTATATCTTTACCGAGGAATGTTATCCATTTGCACATGATATTTAAGATGTCTGTAAATTTGAAACATATAGCCTATACACACGGTAGGGATTTTTGTTTTTGTGCTGTTGTTTCGACCAAGTGAATGAATTCGGAATGTTATTCAGCTTTAATATTATTCATTCATTACTAAAAAATGTTTTAGTAATGTTCGAAGTTAGTTTTTTTCTCGTACAAAATCAAGCTTCATCAGTTATCGAGGGAATTAGGATGTACAGTCACGAGCACAAATAAGTATCCAGGTGTGCTTCGAATACCTAGAGACAGGAAATAAATGTACAATAAGATCTCCATTGGAATTACTTCATTGGTGAATTGGGCTGTTCAAAACTTAGTGCTCGTGGCTGTACAGTATACGGTAATTGTATAGTTTGACGAAATCTTCCCTTAATTTAACACATCAAGATCTGACCATGATTTTATGTAATTCACGATGACTAGTATTATGAGCTTCACTTACTCCACCCTTATATTATACCCTGAGTCATTCTCCACATCCTTCCTTTGTTACGCAACTCATTCCAGCCGTCTGACTTTACCATCCCGTCTCACATTCACCTTCCTCGACTACTATCAGCATTTGTCTTGTCACGATATAATAGTAGAGTTCTCAGCATGAATATTGTCCTTCACTCAAGAGGGTTAGACGAGCCTTAACTTATACCCTTCCACACGTTGGTTTATGTCAGGCTGAGAAACGGTGTTATCATCATTATTTATAGTATTTGATTCGTAACATTTTGCTATCCTGGCCTTTGATGCCTATATACTTTATAGGATCCCTCCAAGTCAGCCTTTAGATACATTCTACCCCAAGTACTGTAGCCTACCTCCCAGCTTCAGTCATGAGTTATTACATGTGGCCTTCCTCTCGGCCTCTTCCAGCTGCATGCATGGGATTAACACTTTCAGAGATAATTGCATGGTTGACGCTCTGTGCACTGTCAACCTCATGGAAGAAGCCGCATAGCTTACACTTAAAGAGTGAATACATGTGTTCTTACCATTCTTGGGTGTTCAGAGGTCTCACTGCAAGGAGTATTATTGTTATAACCGTCCAAGGGGTGAACCAATGAGGGAGGAAGCTGCAGGGTTCATTAATCCTGGGAGGAAGCAGGTGGTAAAAAGAGTATGTATGGTGGAGGCTACGTGCGTGTTACCAAGGTCCAATTCAAGGTCATCTTTGTGGTGTGGATGATCTATAGCCATGGTTTAAGAGAACACAAGGTTCTCCCACCCATGGTTTAAGAGAACACAAGCTAGGTTCTCCCACACATGGTTTAAGAGAACACAAGGTTCTCCCACACATGGTTTAAGAGAACACAAGGTTCTCCCACCCATGGTTTAAGAGAACACAAGCTAGGTTCTCCAACACATGGTTTAATAGAACACAAGGTTCTCCCACAAGCCTGTTCGTGCATATTTTTTATTGTGTTAGATGACGTCACATTTCAATGATGCCTCAGAAATCACTTCTGTGAGTAGTTGTGCATAATCTTTTTATTTCATATAGGTAAAAAATATTTATTTTTGTATATACAAAGAACACATAGAATGTGGATACACTGTAAAAATTAATAATTAAATATGATTTTTTTTTTTTTTTTTTTTTACATTGCACTGACGCTTCCACTTATTTCTTGCTTCCTCATTGCTCGGAAATCTATGTTAAATTATTCTATTCTCCTTATCTCTTCTACTTCTACTCCTACAGCCGCCTACTGTATAGGAAGGCACCATATTTAAAATAAAATGTATATTTGCCGTGATCAGCACTCGTCCACGGCCGTGATAGTTGACTGTGGCGAGCACTCCAATTTTGTCAATTGACAAGCAGTGCTCAGCAGAGTGCTGCCAGCAAGGATGAAAATTTCTTTCAAGATGAGCTCCAGATTTCTTTCAAGGTACAGGAAATTTCATTAATTTTTGAAGTAACATTTTATTATCTTCTAGACTCAAGCTGAGGACTTTTCAGTGTATCATACAAGAAAGTTAAACTTAGAAAACGTGTTTATTACATGGTAAACTATAGCAAAAAATATTTCCTTGTACTTTTCATACCAGTTTGATTTAGTTTAGCACCTCTGAAGCCTAGACATTGAAATCATCATCACTTTCTGAAGCTCGCAGAATAGTTATTGTGTTTTCCAGCTTTGAGAGAAAATCTGTGTAGGCTATCTCTTGTAGCATCGTCCATTCTTCACGTGGGAGGTTTCCACGAATAACAGTTTGCATTTTGAAGTGAAATACTAGCCTGCTTCGCTGGAATCCTGTTTGACACACTACTATTTTTAGGATGAACGTGTCAAGTGAAGATCAGACATGGATTGGCAAAGTATGCAGAAATCTGGGAGAGTTAAAGACACCGAGTGAAATTTTTTTAAAGCAATTACAAGAATGGAAAAAAAGTTTATTTCGTTTCATGGTTCCAATATTTTGAAGCCTGAAAAACATTGTCGGCAATTATACAGTCATATGGAAATCTTTCACTCCCAAGAGATGTAATTGAATTATTTGTTAGATACAGGATGTACTTTAGTATTAGGTTACTAAATAGGAAAATCGTTGATTATTCAAGAAAGGTCAAAGCTTAGAAATTAAAATTTGGGAAATGAAAACTGGTTATACTTTAATTAATGTAGTTCTACACTCATTCGTTATTAGTTAATCAACAACCCTTATATATCTAATGAGTGCACTAATATTAGCTGTAAATATTGCAAACTAGCTGACTACTAGTACAAAAGCTGATCACCATAATTATATAAATGTCATCCCGTCATAAAACCCATTTTTTATGTCCAATGTCATCTTCGTGCAGGTGTTAATTTTTCATATTTATTTTTTAAATTTTTACAGTGTATCCACATTCGATATGTTCTTTGTATATATAAAAATAAATATTTTTTTACCTATATGATTTAAAAAGATTATGCACAATCACGTAGAAGTGATTTATGAGGCATCACTGAATTTTGCCTCCGTGTGACGTCATCCAACACAATAAAAAATATGCGCGAACGGGCTTGTGGGAGAACCTTGTGTTTTCTTAAACCATGAGTTTACTTCTCTTCCCTTTCCGCTAGTCGCTGCTCACACAGCAGTGGTGCCATATGTGGTTGCTGATTTGTTCTTACATTCAATCCTTATTTCTCTTAAACCATGGTAAGTAGAATAAATACCAGCAAGTCTCATCTATATCTCTTATTTGGGTATTATTCAAGCGTTTGTCCATAATCACTCCCATTAATTCTTTTCTGTCAAATATATTTCTTAATACATGTACATCATTTCCTTATTGGTTATTTCTGTCGCAAATGCATTTGAAACAGTGAGGAAGCTCCTTATGTATCTACCTGGGTGAACAGACTCTAGAATACACGGTACAGTTTATTGGTAATACACAGGTGAACAGTACATATGAATATAGGGAAGGCCAGCCTGTCGTGCAGCGTCGTGGAGAGTCAGTAGTTGCAGTGGAGCTTGTGTAGTAGTGTAGAGCAGGGGCACAACGTGTGGTCAGAGTGGGAACACGTGTGTTGCAGGTGTGTGTCGACGGCAGAAGTAGGGCAAGACCTTCCTCTGTAGTAGCTGGCTGGATAGTCTGCCTCTGAAGGCTCAGCTTCCCCTTTTTATCCTCTTGCTTCAGGTTCCCGTAAGTAGCATGCCCCACTTGACCAAGCGCATTACCTGACCTGCTGCACCCATCTCGATTCATACCTGGAGAGAGCAGGAAGCCAGTGGTTGCCCTCCCAAGAGCGGATTAAGCTGTGTCAGGGGACGGGATTAACTAACTCGTCAGACTGTGGCTTGTCTGGGGTCGGGGAAAGTACAAAGGAACAAGGTGTGGCATACTCGCACATGGAATATACAAATAAATAAGGAGTGGTGCATATAGCGCCACTACACATTAAATGCAACTACCGTTGATTAATTGATTAATTTTCTGCTGGTATATGTTCTGGCCACATGCGGCATACCTATCCACCCATTTAAAACACCGCCACTCTCGAATAAAAAACTACATAGACGTCATATAATACCATTTCAAGTATTTACATCCAGAGCCAATAGATTGCTAAGGTTAGGTCCCGGTAGTTTGCCGCGGTCCTGATGAGGCTAGGTCAGGTAAGGTGAGGTCTACCTAATTCTATTTAATGTGTTGTGGTGTTTTTCAGATGAATCTGTCTTTCAAATATGGTGAAATGAGGTGTTTTCGGAGATTGGGTTGGGGGAGGGTGGGGTGATACCTTCTAAAACATTAATTTGCAACGGATGTGAACAATAAATTAGTTAAAAATACATTATAAAACATTGCATTCTGAAAACCTCTAGTCGAAAACAAGTAATGGACAAACGCTTGAATATTACCCTTATTTGTATTACTTTATAATGGCAAAGAAGCCCTTGTGTTACTGCCCGGAGTGAACAGACTCTAGAATACATGGTAACAATTTATTTGTAAGTACAGGATAACACACACAAGTAAATATAGAAGGCCAGCATACCGTATAGCGTCTTGAGAGGGCCGTAGTTGCTGCAGGAGAGTTGTGTAGGACTGAAACGCACACATACGTGTCCTCGAGGTGGGAACACGGTGGGAGGCTTGATGCAGGAAGCGGCAGGTACGACGGCAGGGGCAGGTGTTCCTTGGTCTAGAGCTAGTGTGGAAAGTGTCTGTACAATGGCGGAGCTGCCCCTTTTATTATGTTGGGCTAAGATCCCGGATGTGTGTGGGGGCGGCGTCATCACGTGATCGTATGACCCTTGGTGCAGTCTGGGAGCAGATATTCTAACCGCTGCTCCAGGGATGACCAATGCAGGAACAAGGAGCAGTGCAGGAGTATACGTACTGTGTTGTTTGTGGAGGCGAAGTAAGTACAGTATATATTGTTCACTGTTGAAGAAATATAGATTGCCCCACAGACCCCTGGTACACTCTGGTCGCAGTGAAAAAACAAATTAAAATAAAGGAGGGGCTGGCCCTATATGCCTGGGCTACCGAAGCACATCCCAGGGAAATGGGACCAGAGCTTACTGGACCAGGGAGTCTGGGGGCCTCCGACCGCCAGGGAGATTGGGAAGAAGGTCTTTGATACCACAGCCAGTGCTGTGGGCCCAAGTCCACGTTACCACAAGAGCTACAAGTGGGGCCGCACCTTCCATGAGACCAGCCCTGAAGGGACTATAAGGGGGAGGGAGTTTATACTGCTGCATGCAAAGGGAAATGCATCCCCTGTGTGCTGGTGGTCCACACAGCAATAAAAACAAAATAATAATAAAAAAAAGTCTCCGGTTGCAGTACACCTCACGTGGATTTTTAATCCATGTGGGCATATCTCGTCAAATTCACTAGAAAGTGACCAGATCCTACAACAATCTCTATTCTAGCCCTGTGGAGAATGACTAATATTCACAGAGATTAAAGTCAGCCCCCCCCCCCCCCCCCCCGGGCAAAATATAGATTGTATACTGTCACAGCTCAACTTCAACATCAGAATTTCCCTTTTTACCTCAACTTCAACATCCAGAATTATTTCCTTTTTTCCCTCAGTCAGGTAGGTTGATAACTTGAAATTTAGAGTTAATTTTAGACGACGACAACAACAACACAATCTCCGACCTCGGTCAGGCTCGGTGCCTCTGTAGTCGCCATGTTGATTTTGTGTTCAGTCGGTATTTACACTACCATCACCTGATATATTGGTAAATTAATTGATAAGGTGAGTATTGTGTGATGACTGTTAAAGACAAAATGTTATAGAAAATGAAAATAGATGTAAGGGGGTAGTATAGTGTTGGTAATTATGGTAATATAGTGTAGAATAAAACGTAGTATATAGTATAATGTATAGTGTTGGTAATTCTGGTATTATAGTGTAATGTATAGTGTATTTTATAATGTATAGTATAGTGTTGTTAATTCTGGTATTCCAAGCAGCAGATCAACGCTATTTTTCGTCATCAGGTAAACTGTATTTTTTCCTGGCATACTTTGGAGGAATCAAGATACTCCAATATATTATAAGTGTATTATCCCCGTAATCAATAACCCCGAGTTAGTTAGCATCCCCATCTGAGTAATGTAATGCTAATAACAATAATAATAATTGCCCCACCCTTTTCCTATATTAATTGTATATCCGCTGTATGCTGTAGTTATAAATAGTTACATTGTTAGTTAGTTAGCAATTTTTCATATGTTCCCTTTTGTGCTTACTCTCCCACCTCTCACTCACCTTCATCCGCGGGCGCCATATGACCTCGCTGTTGCGGTGCCTAATTTCTGTCGACAAACAATCAATCAACCCACCTTTCCTTCAATGATGCTTGCTTGTACTGTAATATCAAATACAAAACTCGTGTCGTGAAATCTGTGGCTGTATTCAAGAACATTTGTGGTATATACAATGGTGTGGTACTGGTACGATGGCTCCATACAGAAACAACAGAACCATCGTACCGGTACCACACCATCGTCAACACCACAAATTAATATTCTTGCATATGGGGGCTGGTGAAAACATAATTTTATGGTAGAGGGGCTAACCCACAGAGCTACAAACATAGAGCGCTTAACCCCCCCCTGGCGTGTCACCACCGGAAGTGGGTTGGCGGCCATGATACGTGCCCTTCCCCTTATAACGATATGGGACGTTATCACCCAGGATGATTGAAGACTCGCTGTGCAGTACAAGGTAGTTTATTGGTAGGTAACACTTGGGTAACAGGTTGTGGTGAATCAAGCAGCGTGGTGTGTGAGTGTGTTTGGCTCAGAGTAGCGAAGGGAAATGGAGAGGTGTTCGCGTGTCTGTAGCCAGGAGTCAACTGAACTCTGACCCCTGTGTGGGAAGGCGTGGAAGCGGGAAAGCGGGAAAGCGCTGGGCCAAGTGATGATAGAGAAGCGCAGTCTGAGAATATGTGTACAGCTTGCTTGATTCACTACAGTACCCCCCCTCCCCCCAAAAAAAGAATTTTGAGAGGAGTGAGGGTAATAAAAATAATTACAATTGGTACACATGTGAGGAATGGCCTCACTAAAGACAATATATAAAGAAAATAAATACACATATATATACATATATTAAAATGGGGACAACCTGGAAACATACTCCTGAGCCATGCTTGCTGGGTAGTGTTGCACAAAAGAGTACGTGTGAGGTGTGGATTGTCGTATGGTCGAGAAAGGCAAGTGTGTGACTTAATAGTAGGTGCAAGATGTGTGAGGCTGGTTGTCGAGTAGGTGCATGTCTGTGTTGGCTAGCATGGATATATATTTATGGGGTCGCTTGATGGTACGTCCTGCGCGTGTAGTAAACCCTACAGGTACCATGTCTGGCTCGTTCTCCCGTGGCAATATCTGTGGTGGTGGTGGTGTGACTAGGCATGTAGGTGTCCGTGGCCGGCTGTGGGGGCTGACAGGACGAGGGGGAGTGGCAGGTACGACATGAATAATAGGAGGCTGGTCCTGAGGGAGATTAAGAGGGATTACACATATAGAGTCATTTGGTAGAGGGTCGGCAGGCGTGGGGGATGGGTTGAGTGAGGCAGGTTCAGGTATGGGATTAAGAGGGGGTGCGGGTGGGGGTGTAGGTGAGGCAGGTTCAGGTAATGTAAGAGGGGTAGGTACGTTAGGGGGTGTAGGTGGTGAAGGATGGATAACGGTTGCATAACGGTCGGGGTGTTTAGGTGTCCCTACGATTGATGGTGTGTGAGTGGAGGTTGAGGGTTGTGATTGTGTTGTGTGAGTGGAGGTTGATGGTTGTGGTTGTATGTGTGTTGGTTGTGGGGAGATGTCCTGGGTAGTAGTGTGTGGGGGTCGTGATGGTGAAGGAGGGGGAGAGGTGCGAGTGTGTGGTGCACCAGTGTGTGCCGGTTGGGGTGGAGGTGGGGGTGAAGGTGTGGGTGTTGGTGTAGTATTGTGTGCGTTGGGTCGGTTGTATGATGATAATGGGGGTGGTGAGGGTATGCCTGTGTGTGGGGGAGGAGGTGTTGGCTGAGTGGTTGGGGAATGGGTGGTGATGATTGGTGGTGGAATGTTGTGTGTGTTATACCATTGTTTGTACGCTGTGATGTGAGGCTGTGTGTGCGTGAGTGGGGTAGGCATAGTAGGGGTTGGCAGCAGAGGGCGCCTTGGCTGCGTGACGTCGTGGTGAGGTGGTGGTGGACGTGTGTCCTGCTGCTGCTGTTGATGTTGTCGCCTCGTCCCTCTTGATGACCCTATGTGGTCCGGTGTACGGCTGCTGCAGGGGGGTCCTGTGCGCGTCCGTCCTGAGGAACAGTTGTTCTGCCCTGCGGAGTAGTGGGTGTTCATAGGTAGGGTGGTGTGACTGTTGTCTTGTTGGTGTAAGTGTTGGTGTTGCCATGATCCTCTTCAGACGTGGGAGAAAAGATAGGTTGGAGGTGTCTGCCGTTAGGTCTACCACTTGGCTGGGCAACCTCAAATCCTCCCCGAACGTCAATTCCGCAGGTGAGTGGTTCAGGTCCTCCTTGACCGTCGACCTGATGGTCAGCAGGATGAGAGGCAGTGCATCCACCCACTGTTCAGGCTGTATCGCCCTGAATGCCTCCTTCAGCCGGCGGTGGAACCTCTCGACCATACCGTTGCTGCAGGGGTGATAGGCAGTGGTCCTGTTCCTGCATGTCCCCAGGAACTCTAGCATTTCTTGCCACGCCCTTGACTCGAACTGAGTCCCCTGGTCCGTGACGATGCACGCCGGAGGGCCGAAGTTAGCCACCCAGTCCTGGAGAAAGTGTCTTGCCGTTCCTTCTGCTGTAATGTCAGTCATGGGGGCTGCCGTGCACCATCTTGTCATACGGTCGACGCACGTGAGTAGATATCTGTATCCCCGTGATGTAGGGAGTGGCCCCACGATGTCTACATGTACCGTGTGGAACCTTGAAGGGTGTGTTGGGAAGTCATGTATCGGTGGGCGTGTGTGTCTACCAATCTTGGAGCGTTGGCATGCCGTACACTCTGACACCCACTCCTTAATTTGCCTCCTCATGCTTGGCCAGACTGCACGACGCGTGATTAACCTCTGGGAACCTCTGGGCTCGGCTGCTGTCACTTCCTCCAGCTTCAGACCTGTGTTACCTTGCAGTAGCTGGTGTAGTTCCTCGTCTGTTTGTTGGGCTGCAGCTATTTGTCTGATGTCGAAGGGATGGCCTAGGTGTAGCCCGGGATAATGCATCAGCCACTGCGTTGTCCTCACCCTTTACGTGCCTTATATCGGTGGTGTATTCTGATATGTATGCCAAGTGACGGGTGACTCTTGGTGACCAGTTTGTCCCCAGCTGCTTCATGGCAGTCGTGAGTGGCTTATGATTAGTTCTGATGTGGAATTGCCGTCCCTCAAGGAAGTGGCCGAAGGGACGTACTGCCTCGTACATTGCCACGAGCTCCCTGTCAAAGGCACTGTATTTCTTCTGTGGTGGGTCGAGACGCTTGCTGAAGAACGCTATTGGGCGTAACGTCCCCTCGACGTCTTGTTGCAATACTGCCCCAATAGCGTCCGCTGATGCATCAGTGTAAATGGAGGTAGGTGCGTGGGGCATGCTAGCAAGGTGGTGCTGGCGAGCCTGCTCTTGATGCTGGTGAATGCCGCCATTGCCTCGTCATTCCAACTCAGCTTTTTCTGTGAACCCTTGTTTAGTCCTTTGATTAGGTCATGTAGTGGAGATAGTGCTTCTGCAGCGTGAGGGACAAACCGGTGATAGTAGTTCACTATCCCTAGGAACTCTCTCATCTTCCTGACGGTGTTGGGTGGGGGAAAGTCCCTGATGGCCTCGACCTTCTGTGGTAGTGGCGTGATTCCCTGTGACGTCACCCTATGGCCCAGGAAGTCTACTTTATCAGCCCCCAGCACACACTTTGATGGGTGAATCTTCAGTCCATATTCCTATAATTTATTGAAGAGCTGTCGAAGGTGTTGGGCATGATTGTCGTGGTCACTGGATGCCACTAGGATGTCGTCGATGTATACCACCACGAAGTCCAGGCCCCTGACTACCCTATCCATGAACCGCTGGAAGGTTTGGGCAGCATTTCTCAGGCCAAAGTTCATGGCAGGGAATTCGAATAAGCCGAAGGGTGTGGTAATGGTAGTCTTTTTAATATCTTTCTCTGCTACGGGAATCTGGTGGAAGGCGCAGACTAGGTCGATCTTTGAGAACACAGTACACCCCTGGAGCTTGGAGTGGAAATCCAGGACATGGGGTATAGGGTAACGGTCTGGTGTCGTTACGGCGTTGAGTGCACGGTAGTCACCGCATGCCCTCCATTCGCCTTCCTGTGCTTTGGGCACCATATGGAGTGGTGATGCCCATGCTCTGTCTGATGGATGTGCTATCCCTTGTTGCAGCATGACTTGGAATTCTTTCTTTGCTGCTTCTAGTCTCTCCGGTGGCATCCTTCCGGGTCTGGCGAAACATGGTGGACCGGTCGTGACGATGTTGTGGCGTACTCCCGGATCTTTGGGCTGACAATCGTTGGTGGCCGACAGTAATTGAGGGAACTCTTGGAGCAGCTGGTGATACTCGCTTGTCTTGGAGATGTGGGTGATGGTAGGTTGTGACTGGCGGCATGATTTGGTTTGTATGTGCCGGCCCGTTGTTTTGTGTAGCAGCATCCTGCCTTTCGTATCAATTAACAAATCATGTGCTGCCAAGAAGTCCAGCCCTAGGATTGGGTACTGTACATCTGCCACCACAAATGGCCACACAAACCATTCCTCGGTGATGAGGGAGACGCCTTTACTTCTTGTGCCATATGTAGCGATGGGTGATCTATTAGCTGCCAGGAGATCGTACGTCATGCTGGAGGGTCGATGTTTCTCCCGATGAGTGGGAAGAAGCACACTGACTTCCGATCCTGAGTCCACTAGGAACAGCTCCGTCGTTACTAGGTTCTCCACCCACAGGAGAGTGCGGCTGTGAGGTTCAGCGGTGTATGACCTGGGGGGGTATGCCTGTGGGTCCCCAGGTGGATGTGTGGTGTCTCCGGGTGTGGCCGTCCGTGCAGGAGTGTGTCGGTGGAGAGATGTGGCTGGATTCTGGGTGGTAGTACCCTGTGATGTGGTGGCATCGCTAGATACCCGTGGAGATAATGCGGTGGTAGCGGAAGTGATACGTGGTAGTGGAGTGGTAGTTGTGGGATCGTTGGTGTCGGCAGCAGTGACGTGTCTACTCTCACGCCACCGCCTTAGTAGTTTCCTTGGTTGTCGAAGCGGTCAGAGTTAGGTGTGTGACTAGGCCACTGACATGGTGCTCGGCAGTTCCTTGCTTGCCTCCCGTAGTGTTGATGGTACACGCATATCTGCATCTGTTGCTGTTGCCATGGTTGTCTGACTTGGGGCGGTGGTTGATGTTGAGGCGGTGGTGGTAGAACTAGTGGTCGTGATTGTTCACGTGGTTGTGTCAATTGTTGTTGTTGTAAAGTGTCTAGGTTTTTATGTATCTCCCTCGTTAATTGTACTAACTCTGCCGTATTGCCGCATGGTTCTGTAGGTTGTGGTTGCATGGAGGAATGCTGAGGTGGTGTGGAGGTGGTATTTACTGCCGTTGTTGTGGTGTTTAATGGGAATCTGTTGCCACTCCATGGGCCCTCTTGCTCGATGTGGGCGTCCATGAGAGAGTCGGCCCACTCTCCATATTCCTGGAGTGTGAGGTTTGGCTGAGCGATGAGGTGCAGCCGTAACTGGGGCGGCATCAGATTAGTGTGTCTTGTTTTCAGTATGAGGTCTGGGAAGGGATTACCTGCCGCTTGGTTGAGCCGTTGCATATGTCTGAGGAGTGCAGATGGGCTCCTCCCGTCCAACTGAACGTTTTCCAGGGCCTTGAAGTTCTGTAGGACGGTATTTCCACACGCCGTCGTGATAGCGGCTTTAATTCAGACCCTCATACTGTGACCCAGACGTTAGTGTACGAAGCGAAGGAGAGATTAAGGCGAATATATCTGTTGGGAGGGCCCTGATGATTGCCCGATATTTCGCCTCATCGGAACTATTATCTCCTCTCCAGATTTCCTCTGTGTGTTCCAACCACGCGAGTGTATCAGATGAGAATGGAGGGGTGAATGGAATGGATAACGTGGGTATGTGTTGAGTATTATTCGTGGTGTTGGGTAATTCAGGTGTTTGCGCCATATTGTTGGTGAGATGTAAGTTACGCAATGCGGTGTGGAGTGGATGGATGGATGGAAAGCGGGAGCACGATGGGGTATGGGGGTAAAATATATTAGTCCCCCTGCGAAGAAGGAATCGAAGAAAATGGTAGGAACTCGGGGGAGTGAAGAAAATGGTAGGAAATCGGGGGAGACTGAGTCAGAGTGGGCCGTGATAGAGAATTGTGGTAATGCTGAGGTTAGACATGAGAGCGGCGAGCGTGGGTGAAATATATTAACTAAGGTAGAATGGCGGGGAATTCGAATGAGACCAGGAATGATATTTTAGAGAGCGTGGAGGTAGAGTGTTTTGTTTTCCTATCACACAGTACATATAAATAGAAAATACATATAAATTGGGGATATGCGGCAATGTGCCGGAAAAAAATTGGGGAGAAGAATCACTGGGGAAGGTTAACTGAGAGAAAGATTGGAAAATAAATGTTGATGTCGAGTACTTAATCCCTTTGTGTAGAACGTCGGTCGCTGGCGAAGGGTGCAACACGTGGTTCCTCAAGCGCGACCCTCGAGTGGAGTGTGAGAATGTGGTGAGGGGTTAGGGCAATATAGGTGGGAAACACAAGAATTATGTTACGTTAATTCAAATGTGGAGGGGTAAGAGCACTGGGGATTTAACACTGACTTATACTATACACAACAAACAAGGAAGGGAGGGCAACGTCTGCGTAAATAGGGGAATGGTGACGGTGTAGTATGGGGTGTAGAGTAGCGTAGAAGCGTTGTATTGTAGCCTGGGGAGTAGTCTCAGGATACCACTTGGCTTGGAGGGTGGGGTGTAAAATCTCTTCATCGTGTAGAAGGGACACAGGAGTTTGAAGTCGTCGTATGGCTTGGTCCAGGGCGGATGTATAAGGTTACCTTAGCGTTGTCACTGCACATGTGGAGATAGGTAGAGTCGTTTCAAGCTGGATGTAATCTTTCCCGAGGTCACCAGTTATAACGATATGGGACGTTATCACCCAGGATGATTGAAGACTCGCTGTGCAGTACAAGGTAGTTTATTGGTAGGTAACACTTGGGTAACAGGTTGTGGTGAATCAAGCAGCGTGGTGTGTGAGTGTGTTTGGCTCAGAGTAGCGAGGGGAAATGGAGAGGTGTTCGCGTGTCTGTAGCCAGGAGTCAACTGAACTCTGACCCCTGTGTGGGAAGGCGTGGAAGCGGGAAAGCGGAAAGCGCTGGGCCAAGTGATGATAGAGTAGCGCAGTCTGAGAATATATAGCTTATGCCAGGGTAAGATATTTCATTTATTCGGTCTTTCATTGATGATATGGTATATTAACTACATTATAGTGACTCACAATATATGAATAAGTATTTCTATCTATCTATCTATCTATCTATAGCTCTGACGCCTCGTTCCCTCCGGGAACTCCCCCCAAGGGGGTGGCCACGGCAGAAGTGCCTCCAGTTCTCCCTGTTCCAACACTCCCTCCTTACTTGGTCAAGCCCTCCTCTACCCCTAATGTTTCTCTCCTTTACATACTCTTCCACTCTGTTCTGCCATCTAACCGGTGGTCTGCCTCTCACACCAGGTCCTACAACTTCACTTCCATACACCTTCTTTACAAACTCCTCACCTTGCATTCTCTCCACATGTCCAATAAGTATTTCTTTAACCGATATATCAGTGAATGGCTGATTAAATATAAATACATTTCGGTTAATAGGTGAAATGAGTTAGATAAACAAAACTATCGTTGGCTCTCATCCACAGTCACCTTCTTATAATATATATATACAACGTACTTAATCTCTATTATGATAAGTATTTTATGTTCACATTGTTCAGTATGAATGTATGTCACACTAGAGTAATATGTGTGCATATATGCATGTCACACTAGAATGTGTGTATGTATGTATGTCACACTAGAATAATATGTATGTATGTATATATGTCACACTAGAATAATATGTATGTATGTATGTCCCACTAGAGTAATATGTATGTATGTATGTACAGCCGTGGTCAAAAATAATCATCCATATAGGAGTAACTCACGTAAGATTTTGACAGCTTCCCTCTGTTCCTTAGCTGATAAACATTCCAATAAATTGGTATAGTGCCATCGTTTAATTTAATACAAACAGTTACACACTGCTTAAAACAATAAAATAATATGTGAACATGAAAACATTACACAGTAAATTGTTAAAGTTACCCATATATGGATGATTATTATTGACCACGACTGTATGTATGCATGTCACACTAGAGTAATATGTATGTATGTATGTCACACTAGAGTAATATGTATGTATGTATGAATGTCACACTAGAGTAATATGTATGTATGTATGTAAGGTAAGTGGAGGGAGAGGGAGACAGATTACAGTTATATATATTTGTCTTGTTTAATAAACCAGTTTAAGTTTAATTTCTTTGCATAATTTTCCGTATGGACATTATCGTAGCCTTGTTAATTGATTTAACAAAACCTGCATAATTAAATAACAAGATACAATGCTTTACAAATCAGGGAAATGTCAATAACTGTGGATAGAAACATACTATACAAGTACGTACGGGAGTTCAAAGCACAGAGCTGTACACATAGAGCGATCGACTGTGGTGACACTCCTCCCCTATCTAATAACACAGGGTCGATCGCTCTATGTTTGTAGCTCTGTGGGCTAACCATACTGGATATGAATGTGATGGGGATTTCTTTATCTTTTCAAAAGTTATATTAATTCATTGGACAAGACAGCGACACATGTTTAATCTTTGATAGTATTCCTTCCTCTTTATGACCTCCCTTGTCATATTAACCACTAAGCCGCGGTCCTCCACACTTGTTGCTGGTAATGAGAATTCTCGTCACCCGCGGGTTAAGGGTTAAAGGTAACACAGTCACCAAAGTTGTCATGATAACGTTGCTGCTAATCCAATTAGGCTAATGCCGCAGTTATGATATTTGATTTTTCTTTTTTTCTGCCATCAGGACAGCTGTTACGATGATGCTTAGGGCTGTATGCAAGAACATCCGTGGTGTTGACGATAGCGTGGTACCAGTACGATGGCTCTGTTGATTGTCTGTGGAGCCATCATATCGGTACTACACCATTTAATTGTATACTGTATACACCATGAATGTTCTTGAATATATTTGCTAACCCTCTTAATGTGATCCTTTTCCCTGCTTCTCTTTAGCAAAAGTAGATATATTGGGTGAATATTTTGTTATTTGATTATTTTTGTAATTATTTAAAATATTTTCTTTGTTAATCCTTATTACATTGTGTGCCATAGTACCGGTATAGCACTTCACGTGCCAAATCTGGAACACATGTTAGGGTTGCCAACCCCTCACTTACCATCTCTATATATATTCAACGTGACAGATAATCTTGGGTAGTACGTCTTTTCTGACAATCAACAAATTAAAAAACAAATAAATAATAACTCATACATTTTCTGTAACCTGTTGTTATTTTTTCAGCGTGTTCTGTCCTGCTCTGCCCCACCCTGCCATGCCTTAAGCCCCTGACATGCTCTTACCACATCCATAAACCTCCTCTTTGGCCTACATGTGGAACTATACAGTTGTAAGCAGAAGGAGTGGAAAGGCCTTAACCTTTATACCTGTGAATGAAATTGATATTGGCTCATGCCTGGAAAAATCCATGATTAATAAAGAATATTATGGCCCCTTTGAAAAATATTTAAGAGGGTAATGAGTGTGAAGTATTAACTTTGGCGTGTTGCAAGGGTGCCTTCACCCACCGTATGCCACTCCCATTGCTCGAGTTTTCGGAATGTTGACGATTCTGCTTCAATCTGCAGTTTCGGGAGCGCTACTAGTTGTCTGCAGGGCATGGGGGTCCCCTGCAATGTCAGACTGATGAAAGATCAAGCAAGTTTTGGGCCATCAGCCTTTGACTTGTCTCGAGTGGCACTCACTCCTATGTACCCTAAACCTATCAAGCTTCAAGACTACAAGCAGACAACTCAATGTCATCTACTATCATTCATACCACCTGACTAAGCTACTTGGGTTGGTTACTACCTGGAGCATTTTCATGTGCAGAGGAACCTCAGCCAAGGTACCCCACCTACCGCTGACATTGACAACGACCTTCTTGATTATGATGACATCAGTGACTGACTTCCTGGTGAGTACTATCGTATATTATTTGCAATACTTTATCTTGCCATTCTCTTCCATGTATTGTTATTAATTCATATCAATATTACGTAATTATTCTACATGTTCGTTTTTACTATGTTTCAATATGCACAGTACCGTACTGATATATTACCATACGAGATCTTAAAAGCCCGGGCGACATTATTTGCACTGTTGTCTGTGATGTGATTTTGTACTTGCTGGGCCTTTTTCTGTTGTTAGGAGTACATGTATACTTTTATTGTCTCTGTGCTAGCCATGGGTCATAAGAAGGATAGTGATTCCAAGCATCATGTGGTTACGAAGGAAGATAGGTGTGTGTGTGTGTGTGTGTGTGTGTGAAAGAGAGTAGCAGTTGACCTGGTTCACGATAACAGGCTTGATGCAGCATATGTCCAGTGTCGGAAGATCAAAAAACAAAATTATTAAAACGTATAAAATAGCATTGGTTTGCCATGATCGACGGTACCAAGATCTTGAAGAAATAACAGAATTAAAAACAATGAGACTATCTTGCCTTTATAGCTGATGTGTTTATCCCAGGCCCTCAACTATTCTAACTTTATTTCAACAGAAGGTACTAACTTTCTATAAATTAAATTTGTTACAGCATTATATTCATTTTATTTCTACAAATTATGGGAAATGCAGTATAGTACACAAAATACTGCAATGATAATATACAAGTATAATTATGTAGTAATGCTATGTAATGTAAGAGTGAGATGAAGTATTGTGCTAATAACATACAAAGGAAAGTACAAACATTCTCCTCGTTAGTCCATTCTTCACAACAGTGGCAAATTGGATCCTACAGGTCACATAGTCTTTATCTAGACTTGTTTAATTGTGAAGCAATTCATATGTAATCTTGTGCCATCTATGTGGAAAAATTAACAACACAGATTAAAAATATGTTTTCTGCTATGGTTACCAGTCTTATTCTGTGTACCTGTTAAAATTGAATTCCTTGACACAGTTGTAGTGAATGTACTAGAGAGTAGAGAACCTGTATTCAGTTTCACAAGTACAGTACAGTGTTGAATATATCACTATGCACTGGTCTGTCTGGTTAACTGAACACACAGCCTTGTACCAACTGAATAAGTAACTTTGTCTTCAGATTTCTAAAGGAATACTGGAATGAACAAAATGATCCTATCTTAATCTACTTATTTTCAAATTCAACAGCATATTAAAATGTGCTGTCATAAGAATACCATTTAAGGAGGAATACTGGATATTTATTGACAAATGTGGTAAAATAATGGTGTTTACATATCTGTACAGCCTATGTAGTTTGGTACTGTACTGTATTACATTACAGTAGTACAGTTTAATAGGTAAAATCATAAAACACGAAAAATAATACTGTACTAAATCACGGGTCATTAAGAATTGAAATAATTTAGCACCAAGTTGTGGAGAGGGTTGATAGTAAATGTCATTAATGTAGTGCATGATATGAAGAGGTGCTGAACCAATTACATGTACTTGTCTACCTACACATTTCCAGGGTTCTCTATATATAATTGTGATATCTACAGTATTATTAACACCAAGGCAATAGTGAACCTTCCTTTCACTGCATATTCTTTCACAGTATGGAGTTGTAATGCTGTCTCTTCAAATGTACAAACAATCCTATGTATTAAATTTTAGGAGAAGAGAGGGTAGGTTCCCACCAGTTTCGCTGATCCATTGCTAAATTTTTAACTTTGACTTAAGGAGGGCAGTGCAGCAATCAAACCATACTATATAATTATATATATCTATAATCTTGGTTTTATCTCAAAGTATATGTCTCTTCTTCTGTACACTAGAATAAGAGGCCACTTTCTAAAAAAAGACACGACTGTTGCTAAAATATACAATAACTTATTAACAGTTGTAATCTACAAAGTCTGATATTGAAGATGCATTGAAGTTACAGTGGTATATATACAGTTATCTTCACATGTACTGTATATAATGAGGATATAAAACAGTACCACACACTTGTCTCCAAAAGCTCTGCTAGATAACATTAGAAAACAGGTTAATCACTTGGCTTATACAGTACAGTACAGTATTCCTCTGCTGTTCAATACGGTACACATATATGAATAAGGAGTATTTGTAACCTCGTCTAGATCTCATTAGAAGGCAAATGTTTATAGAGTAAATATTAAAATCATACTGTACTCCATCAGAAAATTAATTAAGTGATATTATACTGATATCAAGTAACAGTGAAGAAAACCTGCTTCAGGAGGCTATATAATATTACCAAAATGAGAGCATATATAGTTCGATGGATGACATTGAACTTTTGTTAGTAATTTTGCAATACACCGACGTAACATTTTTTTTTATGCAGATGTGCAAAATGTAGTGACAGTCAGGGTGTAGATGCATTTAAAGGGGTACATAGCACATTGTTTTGGGTGGTAAATTTGGAGCAAATTATTCCTCCAAATTATTCCAGGCAACAGGATACCATTATTATTCTTCATCTGGGTCTGTTTTCTGGCATACTTTGGAGAAATCAAGGCACTCCAATCTATCAATAGTATACCTTCCCCTGAATTAAATCAAGTAGACTGGTTTCAACATTCGGTACAGTAGGCCTACCACTAGAAAATTTATCCAACATTATAATACACGTGTTACACATAATTTTTTTTTTGGGGGGGGAGGGAAAAAAAAAAAGAGATTAAAAAAGAAATATATTACTTGATAAAAGATATGTATGTGTGTCCTTATATACAGTACATGTAGCATAATTTTTGTATTCGTGACTAGTGGCCTCTTCCTATGAGCCTGTATACATGGCCCCTTTTTCTGCTACATATATATTCCCATCCTTTTGGTAAATTCTAACTGCTTTTGGTTACATCATTCACCCTCGAAAGTTTGTGGTAATGGATCATAATCAAAACATACAGCTATATATACCATAATAATTACTATATTAATATCATACCACTCGGCTATTTCCTAAAAGATATGTGGAAACTGTTACGGTATAATACTCACTAGGTTGTACAAGTAAAATAACTTTTAAAGGATACAGTTTACAAATTCAATCCAGTAAATTTATGGCTTTCCGAATATCTGTACTGCACAAATACTGTATAAACCAAGCCAACCAACCAGGTGAATAACATGAATTAATTGTACACCACTGTTTCTCTAAAGCATTTATGATGACTATACTGTACTCCCATTGTATGAAAATAATAACACTCATAAAATTAGTGAAGGTAATACTCTTATCTTAATTGTATTATATTATAACAGTAACACTTTTCCCGTGTGTGTGTGTATGTGTTTTTTTTTTTATGCGGCTGGCTGAAACTGCTCCCTCTTTTTCCTGAAATCCTCTTGCCTCTTCTTCCTATCTTCTTCCTCCTTCTTCTTGTTCTCGACGGCTCGGTAGGCAGCGTCTCCCACTTCCAGGACGCGCGCCTTGGCCTCAAAGAACCGCTTGGCTCCTCCCACGCCAATGTTGTCCACATCAACTTCCTCCTGTGCTGCTAACTTCACCACCAGCTGAAAACCAAAAGATATTTATTTATTTACCATCCGAGGCCCACAGATCCAAATGTAACGGGGGCGAATATCATTATGACAGTGTGTGTGTGTACCGTTGCCAATTGGGTGTATTCGTTTTGTGTACTTTTATCATCTAACCTTCTTTTCGTGTCAATTCAACTTCATGTACATTTCATATTTTTACATATATATCAGAACATAATGCATTGAATGGGAAGAAAACTATCTGGTTTGAGGCAATGACTCTGTTACAAACCAAACCGTATAATATATTATAAGCATTACATTATTATACAGGAATATTATGCTTCTGTTTCTGACATTTCAGTATATATATACGTCAGTAAATTTAGTTGTTACCGGTATATCTGTTTATTTATATCATGACCTCCACTATCTGTTGTATGGTTAAAGCTTTAGGTCTATATAAATGTGTATAGTGAGTCTTTAATATGTTACGTGCTGATCTATTTGCAGTAAACCACTCATGAAAAATCTCGAGTTTACTGTCTATTTTAATTAAATTTATAAGGTTACCGTATGTATATTATCATGACACGTTGATAAGAATGCACCAGTAAACTTAATAGGGCTTTAAGTTATAACTGTCAAATGCAAAATGAGAGTAAGCCAATACAGTATCTAAGGGAATTTCTTATACCATAACCGCACTCCCACTTTCTCACCTGCGTGGAAGGGGTTCATGACTGTCACCTTCCCTAATACCGTTAACGACAGATAAATCTTCCGTTATGCTTCCACCAACAACGTTTGAAGGAAAACGAGAAGGAGGGGTGGATAAAGAAATGGAGGAATGAGGAAGGAGGGAAAATGGAGATAAACATGGAGATATATTTGAGGAGAGACTGAGTTGATATCAGGTATATTATATGCAGAAAAGATAATATTCTTACATCCAAGTTGATCTTGCCGGTTTTAGATTCAAGGTCCGTCACCAGCTTCATAAACTCCTTCAGGGTCACCTTCCCATCCTTGACCACTTTATCGTAGGTCTCTTTGGCCTCGAGGTGCGTTTGGGCCAGGCCAAGTGATTCCAACAGTTTCTTGAAGTTGTCAAGAGAGATGGTGCCCTTCTTGGTATTGGGTTCGGCATACTTGCAGAAGAGTTTGAAGAGTTTGCTGAGCTCGTCCTCGGAGTACTCGGGATGCTGAGGACCAGAAAAAATAAAATTGTAGTATATTGAAGTATTAGTCTGTTCCTGCATGGTATATATAGTGTGGAAGAACCTGCCTTACTTAGTCCAAAACAAAAGGCTATTAAGGGGGTGCGGGAGTAGGGGAAAGGCTTGGGGGGTTGGGGGTTGGGGGGTGCGGGAATAGGGGGACAGGCTTGGGGGGGGGGGTAGAAAGCCTGTCCCTTATTCCCACACCATCCTAACCCCTCCCCCCCCAAGCCTGTCCCCCTACTCCCGCACCCCCTAAAACACCCCCAAGCCTGTCCCCTACTCCCGCACCCCCCAAACCCCCCCCCCCTAAGCCTGTCCCCCTATTCCCGCACCCCCTTAAATCCTGAATGCAAATATTGGGTCGTTTGAGTTTACGTTCCTGTTCTGAAGGGAATGAATAATGAGAATGGCTGCAAGAGTGTATATATGATGCTACTACAAAACCCAAGTCATAGGAAATAATTGGCATATAGGCTACTCATAAAATAGATAGGCCCTTTCTGTGTTGTATATACGTGCTCTCGACACCCAGTTCCGACAACGTAACGCTCATTAAAAAGAAAAACAAAAAAATGATAGAGGAATTGAATGGGAGTGTCTCGTTTTGTCTCTCCACACTTTTTGTTCTTATTACAATATTTAACCACATCACACTAAGGTGGTAACATTCCGCTACTCTACTAATATTATGATCCTTAGGAGTTGTCGCTTCTAGTATGAAATGATTGTTAGATGATAATAATAATAATAAATGTGGATACAAATAGCGTGTTGTGATAAGAAACGAATACACAATGGTCCCCGTAAGGTAAAGTCATGGTCAAAAGTCCTGCAACCTGGTGAATATATGCTGAGCCACTTGAGTGAATCTTATGAACCAATATTGCACAGACCAACAGTTATAGTTTCGGATCATTTTTCGAAGCCATTTCATTGGAAGGTGTTGCAGGACTATTGCCCATGACTGTTCACTCGCAATCCAAAATATGTATCCAGGCTTGCTTCTAATAGTGTGATCGAGTATTAAGTGAACTCAAGCCAATATGAGACAGGATGAAATAAGCGTTGTAATTGGTTCACCAGTATGCCAAATGATTCGAAACTTCAACAAGACCTGGATACAAATTTTGGATTGCGAGTGTACAGGGCCCGGATTCACTATAATCTTCCTTTTATACACATACAAAGATATTTCGTAAGATCATGTGTAGAAATGTCGTGCGCAATTACGTAAGGTGGCCGAGTTCTGGACTCGTAACTTAGAGGTCGGGAGATCAATCCTCTCAGGTGAGGGCCTGAGAATATTTACTCTCCCGATTTGAGTTTGGGGCACTAACTATAAGGCCACCGAACGTCGTAAAACACCCTCGTTGGTATTGTACCATAACAGCTGCAGTATTTGGGAATTACCCTCACTTCCCTCCCTCTGTGGCTGGGTACCAGTTCGGAAGTCGTGACGTGTGTGTGTGTGAGTAGCAGTTGACCTGGGCCACGGTAACGGGCTTGATGAAGCCTATGTCCAGTGTCAGAACATAAAAAAAAAAAAAAAACGGGATTCCATAATGCGCAAATAACTCACTCACTTCCCCCGTAAGAACCAAATGAGTCGCTGCTACTTCCTGGGTTAACCTACACAATATTTGTCTGGCCTACTGGTTGTTCCATCGCTCACAAACACGACTAGCCTACCTGCCACCACCACACTACCGGGTATGGCTGAGTACCGGTTATTCTGGTAGGAAGGTTAAACCCATACATAGGTGGTGGTGGTGGAGGTGGCATTCCGAATTATAATACAATTGTGGATTAGCCCCGTGATGGCCGAGTGGTCAGTGTTGCTTACTGAGGATACAGTTGGACACATGAATGGGTGGTACAGCCCAGGTGAAAGATACTTGTCCCATTTGAGTAACAAGTGTCTATTATCAGGTACTTGTTTTTTATTACCATCCTCAATACTGACTTCTGGCCCTGATGTCTCCTATTTGGCACTAAGGAACTTGATATTGGGAGAAATTGACCATCTCACTTGGGCTGTACCACCCATTCATGTGTCCAACTGTACATTAAATTATATCAATGCAATTAGGCTGGTTCAACTTGATAATACATTAGGTTACCAGAAATATATACACTGTCTGGTTTGACTGATGCATAAGTTTGATTCATTGATATTAGGCGCCGCAACAGCGAGGTCATATAGAGTCAGAAAAAAATATTATAGGTGTGTGACAGCGAGCAGGAAGGAAATAGAAAAAAAAGAGGGAAAGTTTAATTGAAACCTAGTGGCTGGGACCGAAGGGGCTAAAAAAAAACTTAAAGTATTGCCCACATCACTGCAGGCAATACGGGGTGATGCATAAGAGACGTGAACCAAATTTTTGATACCGTCACTACAGGGCTGTATTGCTAAAGTAGTATACATTGTTGTTTATATATATTGTTTATATATCTACAGTATGTGTGTATTTACAGTCAGCAGCATAATATAGTGATGTTGTAACACTATTTATATACAGAGATGACTTACATACTTCTCACGTAGTAAATTATATATGTTGTTAGAACGGAAACTGGTTCACAATGTAACTTTATCTGGTCATATTAGCATTATTAATTGTTGTGAAGAATGGACTAACGAGGATAATGTTTATACTTTCCTTTGTATGTTATTAGCACAATACTTCATCTCACTCTTACATTACATAGCATTACTATATATTGGTGTGTATTAGTTGTTGTACATGTGGAGTTTTTGTTATAGTGTACATTATGTTGTTGACGGGAGCTGTGTCCGAGTTTACAGTGATGTTTGGATGTACAGTCGCGGTCAAATATAATCATCCATATAAGGGTAACTCACGTAAGAGTTTGACAGCTTCCCTCTGTTCCTTAGATGATAAACTTTCCAACAAATAGGTGAACTACCATCTTTCAATTTACTACAAGCAACTACGCACTACCTAAAACAATATCATCATATGTGAACGTAAAAACATAAGACAGTAAATTGTTTGAGATACCCATATGTGGATGATTATTATTGACCGGGACTGTATACTTATGTGTGCCAGTGTGTGCGTGTATCAAAGCACGTTAACAGTCTACTATATAAACAAAAGTCCACATGCAGGTCACGCTAAACAAACACACTGCTACCACCACCACCACCACCACCAACACACACAGCAGTCTATCTATAACTAGGTCGTACACATTAGAGATTGACAAGCATACGAATGAACGTAACAGTACAATCGGCTGCAAATATCCTATCGCTACATCTGCCAAGTCATGAAGTAAGTATGGAAATATAAGCTTCACAGGCTCGTAAACTGAAAAAGCAGAGAAGTATATTAAGTTACCCCCTGGATATCGTATTTCTGTCTTGTGAATGTGTTTATTCGATGATTAACTTTTATGTTATCTTTGAAGACGTGCCGAGTGAGGCGACACGACTTTTGCCGCTGACTGTACAATAAACTTTCTTGTGGCTGACCTATGTGATGATTTTAGTGGGTGAACAATGAATGATATGTAATATTTGTGCTTCTGGAGCTGTCTCTGTGAAAGGTGGGGTGAGTGTAGTCGTAATGTGAATGAAATTTGTGGATTGGAAGGAATCAGGAAACCAACTTAACTAAGGACCCTGTGATCGTGTATGAGAGTTGATGGCTTCTGATTCCTCCTGCCTCTGCCACGAAACAAGCTCCTACCATATAGGTGGTGTTTCGTGGCAATAGTTGAAGGACTCACTAACTTCCAATTTTCTGACTACATCACGGGGGTCCTTAATCAGCAATATCTCATGAGCTGTATTTGACAACTTTTCACTACTTTGACAGGAAGCTCTACACTGGAAAACGTAAAAGGTTAACTCCCAACTGTTTCAGCGAGTCAATATTTTCCGCCCTTCTCTCGGGAAATACGGTACTTCACTCACGGGTATATCAATCTCCTATATAATGGGCCGATTCTACAGTGGCTTTGGTTTGTTATGACCCCCCCGACCACACTTGTCAGTCTTAATTATATCCAACAAACTCAGTCAGTATCCATATCTACAAATTCTGTCAGTATCCATATCTACAAATTCTGTCAGTATCCATATCTACAAATTCTGTCAGTATCCATATCTACAAATTCTGTCAGGTAGTTCCATTATTACTATAGTTTCATAGTGGAGTCATCAGATTCATCCAATAATTCACTCAGGAGTCATATACACAGTTCAGTTTCTTTCGTTATGGTGCTTGCAAACCAAAACAAACCACTGTGGAATCGACACAATATCTATTATCATTAATGGTTACTCTAAAAACGAAACCGTGTAATTATATTTTAGGTAGCATTTTTACATATTCCTAAAGACTTAATTATTTTGCCGATAGAGTTAAGGTGGGAATTCTTCTTTGTTACATTGAAGTGCCTTGACTCATCCAAAGTATGCCAGGAAACAGGACCAAAAGAACAAAAATAATGGTGTTCTGTTGCTTGGAATAGTTTGGAGGATTCAGTTGCTCCAGATTTACCAACACAAAACTTCCCCCTTACGGACCATGTGATCGTGTATGATACCTGGTGGCTTCTGATTCCTCCTGACTATGCCACGAAACAAGCTCCTTCAATATAGGTGGTGGGGTTTCGTGGCAATATATGAAGGACTCACTAACCTCCAATTAATTATTTGACTACATCACGGGGTCCCTGTAGGTGAACAGATGGCATAGCAGCTCCAGGCATTCGTGAAGAGCTTAATCGTGTGTTATCTAATGTCATATAATTTTTTTTTTTGTCACTATGATGAAGAGGGTGGAGAAGGAGAGACACAGTGAAGACCTGTTAAGTTATCCTATCCCAATATGTAAATAACAGTGTGTACAAAAGTAAACAAAGGCTATATACAGTAACTATATAACCCAAGCTCCTTCTATGTCATCTACCCTTAATATTTTTATTGATGGGCGAGAAATAATGAACTGTGATTGTGTAGCTGGTAAAATTAGCCCTAATATGGTGTGTAAAAAAGATGAGTGCAGTAGTATTTTAGTAGTACCGAGGCTTGGTCAGAAAGATTGATATTACACCAACAAGCATTTCTCTCTGAGTGTATCCACTTGAAGAAGCTTAAAGGGGTAATTCGCTTTAGTTAAATTGGAGCTCCTCGATTCCTCCAAAGTATGCCAGGAAACAGGACCAGAAAATAAAAAATAATGGTGTTCTGTTGCTTGGAATAGTGTGGAGTCTTCAGTTGCTCCAGAATTATCAACACAAAACTTCCCCCTTAATGCGATATGATAATTGCTTCAACTGGGCAAATCTCGGGGAATTATGAAACGTAATCCCCAAGTTCTTTAAATACCTTTTTAGACTATTTTTATATTTATATATTTTTGGAAGAAGAAGATTTATTAGGGCTTTATGCCTATCGACTCATGGTTGGTGGTAGTCATTAATTAAGGCAGATATTTTCGGATGTGAACGTGTGTGAGATTTTAACCCTATAGAGTTCCACCATCTTTAAGGGGGAAATTTTGTGTTGGTAAATCTGGAGCAACTGAATCCTCCAAACTATTCCAAGCAACAGAACACCATTACTTTGGCTCTTCTGGTCCTGTTTCCTAGCATACTTTGGAGGAATCAAGGCACTCCAATGTACCAAAAAAGAATTACCATCTTAAATGCCACTAGTTGCATAAATTATTACAATAATAATACCAATAATAATAATATCATACATAAAGGCAGTATGATTTTATTTTGACTAAAGCTTTGATTCTAACTAAACAACAAATAACAAGCTAAAAATCAATGTTATAATCAATTCACAAACCAACTAACTAACCTTCACACTCATTGGGTCTATTCCACAGTGGTATTGGTGGTTTGTTAGCTTCCCAACCAACCACACTTGTAAGGCTTCATTATTTTCCAAAAGCTGAGTAGCCTATCCACATTCACAAAATCAATCCAACAGTTAGATAATGATGATCACTGCATAGTTTATTCACCAAATTCATCAAATAATTCACCCACAAGTCATTTAAGGGGGTGCGGGAATAGGGGGACAGGGTGGGGGGGGGTTGGAGGGTGCGGGAATAGGGGGACAGGTTTGGGGTGGGTAGAAAGCCTGTCCCCTAACCCCCCCCCCCTCCAGCCGGTCCCCCTACTCCCGCACCCCCCAAACCCCCCAAGCCTGTCCCCTACTCCCGCACCCCCCCCTAAGCCTGTCCCCCTATTCCCGCACCCCCTTAAACGACTAACATTGTTTCGTTTGCGTGCTAATAACAAACCACAACGAACGAACGACTGTGGAATTAACCCATTATCTCTACATACATCACTAACAAACCCAGAAAGAGTAATCAGTAGTCACAAGAGATTATCACCTTAATAATAATAATAATAAAAATAATAATAATAATAATAATCAGTAGTAACAAGAGATTATCACCTTAATAATAATAATAATAATAATAATAATAATGATAATGATAATCAGTAGTCACAAGAGATTATCACCTTAATAATAATAATGATAATAAATCCATTACTGTCCCTTCTGTATAATTATCTGACCATAGATAGACGTGTGCTTGTATACAACACACCCTAAGCAAGCCTCACTACCACCCCTACAACCACCACCACCAATCCTTAAAGCCGAAACACACACACACACAAAACACACATACACACACCATGCTTCCAGACTGTTCTTGCACACCACACCTATTCTCTCTCTCTCTCTCTCTCTCTCTCTCTCTCTCTCTCTCTCTCTCTTATGGTGATATTGTATGTGGTAGTGTGAGCTCTCTCTCTCTCTCTCTCTCTCTTATGGTGATATTGTATGTGGTAGTGTGAGCTCTCTCTCTCTCTCTCTCTCTCTCTCTCTCTCTCTCTCTCTCTCTCTCTCTCTCTCTCTTTTATGGTGATATTGTTTGTGGTAGTGTGAGCTGTACTTTAAGAAGAGCTTTGGGTGCTTCTTTCGGATACCAGACACTCCCATTCAGTTCCTCTATTGTCCCTCCCTCCCTTCCTCCCTGCTTGTTGTCCCGCCTCTCTATAATATGTACTTCTTGGACGATGAAGGGTTGATAAAGATGGGAGGGAGGGAGTGCGTGGGAGAGGTGAATGAGTGAGGGCAGGTAGAGGGAGAAGAGGGGAGAGCAACAGGAAGGGGAAGGGGTAGGAAAGGTGTGTGGAGGGAGAGGAGGAGGAGGAGGTGAGAGCAAGGGATGGGAGGGAATGCGTGGGAGAGATGTATGAGTGAGAGCAGGGAGAGGGAGAGAAGCATGGGTGAGAGGAAGGGGGAAGGGAGGGGAAGGAAAGGTGTGTGGAGGGAGAGGGAAAGGAGGGAGAGGAGAAGGTGAGAGCAAGGGATGGGAGAGGAAGGGAGTAAAAGTTTGAGGTTCCTTAAGTGGGTTTGTGGGGGATAACGAGGAAGGAGGGAGGTGTTTTTTTCTTATATCAGCAGGATAATCTACTTTCAAGAGGGGTGAAGCTGGTGGGTATTTCGGTGACCCTTCAAGTATATCCCTCTCTTCACTTGTGTGTATGTGTGTGTGTGTGTGTGTGTGTATCCGCAAACTTTAAGGACCCTGTGATCGTGTATGAGACTTGGTGGCTTCTGATTCCTCCTGACTATACCACGACACAAGCTCTTTCTATATAGATGGTGGTGTTTCGTGGCAATGTTTGAAGGACTCCATTTGATCTTCAATTTTCTGACTACATCACAGGGGGAAGTTTTGTGTTGGTAAATATGAAGAAACCGAATCTTCCAAACTATTCCAAGCAACAGAACACTATTATTTTTGCTCTTCTGGTCCTGTTTCCTAGCATACTTTGGAGGAATCATGGCACTCCAATGTACCAAAAACAGAATTACCACCTTAATAGACTCGTTTGTTGCTGCTGGCTGGCTGGAATCGACACAGCCATCTCAGAGTCTAAATCAATGCAACAACAAAACAATTATATATCGTTTACTCGTATATCTAAATCACCTATACTCGTGTTATTACATAGATGGTTGGCCTGTTATCGAGAATTGTTTGTTGGTGGAATATACCCCAAACTACTCCAGTGTAGGATATCTCTCCCACCAACCCCCAACTACTGATATCCTGTATTAATTAAGGGACCCTTTGATGTAGTCAGAAAATTGGAGGTTATAAAAAAAATAGCGAGTCCTTCAAACATTGCCACGAAACACAACCTACATTAAAGGAGCTTGTTTCGTGGCATGGTCAGGAGGAATCAGCTGAAGTCTCCAATTCTCGTACGTACACGATCACAGGGTCCTTAATCAGCCAAACGTGAGGATCTGCGTCCTTCACATTTACTGTTGTTGATAAAACCACTCCAAGTATCCTCACCCTCTCCTCTCTACAACTAGCAAGGAAAACCTGTCTTCGTAGTCACTGCAATCCTCCTCATGGTCATATCTTATATCATAAACTAGCTATACTTATTCCTGTCCACGACAAAATTTAATATCAAACCAATCTTTTCACTATACGGTACATTCAAAATAGCAAACCAATCTATTCACTATATCAAACCAATCTCTTCAATATACGGTACATTCAAAACCTTCGAGTGTTAGTGAAGCGAGACACTGAGATTCATTACTGTCAATGCCACGGGGAGGCGAGTTATAAAATGGTTGGGAGAAGCAAGTGCAATGTGAGGCCACCTTTAACGAGAGTGTAGTGGCAGACAGGGTGAGGTGAGGCCATGGAGGGGAGGTGAGGTGAGGTGAGGTGAAGCCAGGTGAGGTATAAACAAGCAAACACAGATAAAGGGAGAGCATGGTGGTGAAAGTGGTGGTGGTAGTGTTGTTATAGCATAGCCTAAACTATGTAGTGGACAGTATACCTAAATATAACCTAACCTAAATATACCTAAATGTAACCTAACCTAACTCAACCTAAATATACCTGCACCAATTCAAGGTTTTTATTCATCTGCCTTTCCTTGTCTGTGTATATAGATATGCGAGTGTTGTGGTATTGTGAAATGTGAATAATAATAATACTAATAATAGGAGAGAGGAATGTTGATGAAGCGGTGTTGTTGTGTTCTGAGAGACGAGTATCAGAGCGTATCGATATCATGTCATAATATCATAATTAGTTCAGATTCCATACAGTAACATATACCTTATAGCTTTGTCATAATTGTAATCCTTGTCCATTTTCAGCTGGACGAGTATAAATCACACACACACACACACCTTTCGCCACAGTATATTATTCAGATATAAAACAAATATAATGAATGGGTAAATGGTTTTGTCTCTTCCCTCTGTCATCACTACTACAGCTTCCTTCCTCTTCTGACCATCACACAATGTTTTTTTATTTGTATCCCTCCACCACACACACACACACATTCTACTACTTCCACCCTCGCTCACCCATCCACCCACACACTCATTCTATTATTTTCACACACACACACACACACACCCACCCACTACTACCTCCTTCCTTCCACCTTCGCTCACCCACCCACCCAGCCACCCACGTCATCTCCCACCACCACAACACAGACAACATTCCTCCCTCCTCCCTCCTCCACGACCAGCACTATGCACTCACGTTCTCCCGCACTGATGATAATAACACCTCTTCATCCGCCATTCACACTATCACCTCGTTATCAAACATCCGCGACGCTCATACCTGTTTGTAGTAGTTATAGTCTCTCTCTCTCTCTCTCTCTCTCTCTCTCTCTCTGATACGTTCACACCAGTAACACTTATATGAGTTCTGCGCAGCACTTCTGAGCTATTTGGGGAATTTTATATAAGCTCGAGA
Source organism: Petrolisthes cinctipes (assembly GCA_033782935.1). Taxonomy (NCBI): domain Eukaryota; kingdom Metazoa; phylum Arthropoda; class Malacostraca; order Decapoda; family Porcellanidae; genus Petrolisthes; species Petrolisthes cinctipes. The sequence continues at coordinate 251,862 of JAWQEG010000798.1, read as the reverse complement.
AGTGGGGGAGGAAAGGGTAAGGGATAAGGGTACTACTGCCTGTCCCGGCCCAGACAGTCAGACAGTCAGACAACCAGTTCCCCTCCATCGCCCTGTCTCACCTCTCTATCACCTTCTTCTGGCGCTATATGAATTCGATGTTGCGGCGCCTAATATCAATCAATCAATCAATTGGGGAGATTGATCCCACAGTTAGTGTTGTGGGCCCAAGTCCACGTTGCTACAAGTGGGGCCGCACCTTCCATGAGACCAGTCCTAAAGGGACCATAAAGGGGGAGGGAGTTTACACTGCTGCATGCAAAGGGATAATGTACCCCCGCGTGCTGGCCTCTGGTTGCCGTACACCTCCTCACGTGGGCAGATCTCGTCATATCCACTAGAAAGTGACCAGATCCTACAGCCATCTTTATTCTAGCCCTGTGGGGGATGGCTAATATTCACAGAGAATAAAGTCAGCCCCCTGGGAAAACTGGTCCAAAGTAGTTTTATAGAATGAAGCACAAAATTCATGTCAACTAAAATAATTAGGAAAAAAAATTAATATCTGTGATGCAATCCAGTGTGGTTCGTAAGACATTATCGGACAGAATGACGAATTGGCTTTAGTCTTTCTTTGCAAAAAAAAAAGAATAAAGAATACATCATATGGTCCGAGAGAAAAGTACATACATTACCGGTTTAAAGGAATCAGTAGCCAAACTATAAATATTACCACTTTAAGTTCCACCTCAGTTTCTTCCTCCTCCTCCTTCACTTCCACTTCTACCTACCTCCTTCTCTTCCTCCTCCACAACAACACTTGCAACCACCTGTCCATCGATCTGGCCAGAGTGGAGGAGAGAGAGAGAGAGAGAGAGAGAGAGAGAGAGAGAGAGAGAGGAGGGGGGAAGAAGATGGAGAGTAGGAAAGCAATGTTGGGTGGATGAACAGAGAGAGATATGAGATAGACAAGTGAATAAGAATAATAATGATGATGAAAAGAGAGGAAGGGGAGAATAACAAATATATATAGTGGAGGATATGAGTATGATAATGATGAGAGGGAGGGGAAAAGACAGAGGAAGTGGTGGAAGAAGAAATATGTTATTACAAGATGTTATTTAAAGTCCCGAAATTGCTCAGAAGTGCTGCGCAGAACTCGTATATGTGTTGCTGGTTTGAACGTATCAGATAGATAGATAGATAGATAGATAGAGAGAGAGAGAGAGAGAGAGAGAGAGAGAGAGAGAGAGAGAGAGAGAGAGAGAGAGAGAGAGAGAGAGAGAGAGAGAGAGAGAGAGAGAGAGAGAGAGAGAGAGAGAGAGAGAGAGAGAGAGAGAGAGAGAGAGAGAGAGAGAGAGAGAGAGAGAGAGAGAGAGAGAGAGAGAGAGAGAGAGAGAGAAAAAAAAAAGAATGAGAGAAAGAAGAAAGAAAGAAAGAGAGATAGAGAGAGAAAGAAGAGAGAGAATATATTAATTTTGATAAACAGATGGAAGGGAAGTGGAAAGAGAAAATGGAAAGAAGACAAACTCAATAACAACACGAAAGAGATGAAGGACGAGGAGGAGGGAAAGAAGAAGAAGAAGTTGCAAAATATTTAATTGAATACAGAAGGAACACGGAAATATTATAATCACATTAGAGAAAATTACAAAAAATACCACAGCTGGTGTATGTCGCATTTTTTATTATTTATTATTATTATTATTATTATTTTTATATATATATATATATATATATATATTTTTTTTTTTTGGCGTGTTTCTTGCTTCTCCGTGTTGCATATTGTTCGTAACAGCACAGCAGCAATATCTACGTGAATGTATGTTTTTCTATAGGACCTTTTAATTAAGTTTTCATTGTTTACGTTATGCGAGTGAAGTTTATTCCAAAAGTTTACAAACAATATACGGTTGAAAAAGACATTCGGTTTAGTTTAATTTGATTCTAAGCGCCAAAAAACAATTATTCTTTTATTAGAGCAAGTACAGTCGGCGCCAAAGTCGTGTTGTACAGTCATGAGCACTAATAAGTATTCAGGTGTGCTTCAAATACCTATAGAGACAGTAAATAAATAAATACACCACAAGATCTCCATTGAAATTAGTTGGTTGGTGAATTGGACTGTTCAAAGGATTCAACCAAAGCTGTATACTTATTAGTGTTCGTGACTGTACAAGATGGAAATATAAGCTTCACAGACTCGCAAACTAAAAAAACAAAAAAATAACATTAGTTAATTAATTTGCAACCTTGATTCTGTAATTCTGTGTGATGAATGTACAGCCGGCAGCATAAATTCGCGTCCATCTAATGTATTTAGTATCGCTAATATGACCAGATTGTTGCATTCTGAACAAATTTTTATTCTAACAACATACGTAAAATTTACCATATGAGAACTATATGTCATCTCATTAAGATTGTATTACAACATCACTATATATACGCAGGTGGAAATGAAGCGAACTTATGCTGCCGACTGTACTATATTCGATGATTAATTAGCCTTTATGTTATCCTTCAAGAAGCACTGAGTGAAGCGACACGACTTTTGCCTCAGACTGTATCAGTATTTATGGATACATTCGACTGGGTGACTGCGACATCGTATTAGTATTCAAATTACATAGCCTAAGGGACCCTTTGATGTAGTCAGAAAATTGGAGATAGCCTAAACGAGTCCTTCAAATATTGCCACGAAACACACACACCTATAATGGAAGGAGCTTGTTTGTTTCGTGACATGGTCAGGAGGAATCAGAAGCCTCCAGTTTTTTTCATACACGTGCACAGGGTCCCTAATCTTGTGAGTGTGTTAAAATCCTCGATCAGAACTTCACTCAATCTACATACATACTGACTAGGATTTAATGTTAGCTCCTACAATCGTCCCTTATGTATTGTTTACAAGGTGGATATAACACCTCATATTCTATACTGTGTTGTTATATAGGTTTCTCTCTCTTTCGCTTCATTAGTAACCTCACACATTATGCTTGGTGGAATTTCATAACTAAACTGTAGAATTTGTAGCAAAGTTTCTTGTTTGAATTCGAAAGTTCTGATGAAACCTACACAACCTTAATTAGGATATAGAGGAGAAGGAGGAGATGCTCAAGGAGGACAAGGGGGGAAGAGGAGGAGGACAAGAGGGAAGAGGAGGACAAGGAGGAAAGAGGAGGAGGACCAAGACCAATAGAATACTAAGAGTCTATTAGTCTATTGGTCTTGAGGAGGAGAAGGGAGGAAGAGGAGGACAAGGAGGAAGAGGAAGGGGGAAGAGATGAACAAGAACAAGGGGGAAGAGAAGGACAAGGAAGGAAGAGGAGGACAAGGAGGAGGTAGGAGGATAGTGGGAGAAGAGGAGGAGGACAAGGAGGAGGTAGGAGGATAGTGGGGGAACGTCGAGTGTGGGTTGTGGAGGCGTAGCAGGAAGCAGAACAGGAAACGATATATATAAACACAGTCTCTGGTTTTCCCTCCATAAACGACCTTCACGTCCCAGATCAGCAAAATGCGCAGGCAATGTTTATAGATGATTTTTTTTTTTAATGCGTTGACTCAGAAGTATTATAATTCCTTCATTTATAATTAATTCATTTACGGTTCTCAAAGTCACTGATGTTTGTGTGTCTCGGGCAAAGGATATTTATTCACTATTAGTATTGTGTCCTTTTAACTATATTATCACGAACTACAGAGAACTGTTTTTACCTATAGTGAAAAATCGATGATATTTAAAGTGCCAAGAAGAACAGCGACACTCCCTAAACCAATACTTTTTTTCAGCACAACATAATCACGTGTACACTACATCAGATACACTTGGATTTTTATTCCTTAATTAAATGAAGTGTATTGTTCTCCTTCCAGATTAGGCTGTTTCGCAGACACTTGAATGTTCCATCTCTCTCTCTCTCTCTCTCTCTCTCTCTCTCTCTCTCTCTCTCTCTCTCTCCTTCAAGTGGTATTAAGGCCAAACCATCTCGTTAAAACCGCAAGGTCTATGTGATCAGAGTACATAGATTATCCGTTTCTCATCATTCCAACATCGCACTCTCTCTCACACACACACACACGCAGTCCTCATTTATACTCTTCCTACTCCCACTCCCTCTTCCTCCTCCGCTTCCTCTGTACCCTCCAACTCTTCCACAGACACTCCATGCTATTTAGGTCGACCATTCAGGCGTAATCTATGGCAATCACGACCTTGTATATAGAGCGTCTCATCAGTCCCGCCCCACTAGACAATAATAAAGCACTTTCCTACCCCACACAAGTCGACCCTCAAGCCTTCATCCATATCAGGTGACTACAGGCTCAAATGTTTTAGGCTTATGTATACTATATAGGCCTATATTGATATTACTATATTTAGGAAACTAGTTAGTAAGGATTCGAACTTTGTATATAGACGCTCGTGAAGGTTATCTGAATTAATTGGGCTATAAAACACCCGCCAATTTAATACGTTCGAATATGAAGTTTTGTCGTAAAAATAAAAATACAAGTTGTCTTTCCCGCCAATTTCATACGTTCGAATATGACGTTTTGTCTTAAAAATAAAAATACAAGTTATCTTTCCCGCCAATTTCATACGTTCGAATTTGAAGCTCTGTCGTAAAAATATAAATATATATACACGTTGTCTTTCCCGCCAATTTAATACGTTCGAATGTGAAGTTTTGTCGTAAAAATAGAAATACAAATTGTCTTTCCATCTATCATTAATAAACACATAAATAACAGAGGCATTTTTTTTATTCCCTCACGTTTACACCATCATTATTATTTGTTTTGTGATCTGCTAGTTAATCTGGAGTAACTACAGTATATTATATTAAGGGGGTGCGGGAGTAGGGGACAGGCTTGGGGGGGGGTTTGGGAGGTGCGAGAATAGGGGGACAGACTTGGGGGGGGGATAGAAAGCCTGTCCCATATTCTCGCACCCCCCTAACCCCCTCCGCCAAGCCTGTCCCCTACTCCTACACCCCCCATAACCTCCCGCACCCCCCCCCCAAGCATGTCCCCTACTCCCGCAACCCCCCCCCCCCAGGCCTGACCCCCTATTCCCGCACCCCCCAAATCCCCTCCCCCCCAAGCCTGTCCCCTACTCCCGCACCCCCTTAAGTCACGATCGTCCCTTGGTAACAAATTCGACCAGATAAATAACAATAACACAACTGATTGATATTGATAAAACTCGGTAGGTGTGTGTGTGTGTGTGTGTGTGTGTGTACAAAGAAGCTGTTAAAATACCACCTTGTACAGTCACGAGCACTAATATGTATTCAGGTGTGCTTCGAATACCTATATAGAGACAGTAAATGAATGCACAATATGCTCTCCACTGGAATTACTTCGATGGTGAATTGGACTGTTCAGAGCTTCAACCAAACCAAAGCTGGATACTTACTAGTGCTCGTGACTGTACTATCAGTATATATTATAGGTGTCGAGTCTTGTGAAACTATATACGACTTTGTGTTATATGTATATGCACCACTTTGCTTACTCTTCTTTACTATATACAAATTTCCTCACATTACGAAACATACATACTACACTTACACAGACAACAATTGGTTATTCTATACCACAGTAAACACAAACCTTATAGTCATCGCTGCTGATCATACAAAAACAACACATCTCTTGCGCCACAGTCCTCACACAACAACATTGATTAATATACACAACTGATGTCAACACTGGTATGATGCAACGTGAACTAAAGCCTCAGTACTGACATTATTCCTATACCCTTTATAATCTACCTTCCTACTCAGGGGGTCGACAACTTAAATTGGTGATGAGGGTGGACTAGGAAAATGTGAATCAACCTGTGTGTGTGTGTGTGTGTGTGAGAGAGTGTGTGTGTGAGTGTGTGTGTGTGTGTGTGTGTGTGTGGTTTGGGTTTTCGTGGATAGTCTGTATGCGTGAGTGAGTGCATGCGTGTGGTTACTCGTGTACGCATGCATGTGTGTAGTTTTTAGTGTGTGCATGCATGTGTAAATTGTGTGAGCAGGAGTGTCTGTGTGTGTGTGTGTGTGTGATAGTGTGTGTGTGTGTGTGTGTGTGTGTGTGTGTAAAGTGTGTGAGCAGGAGTATGTGTGTGAGTGTGTGTATTAGTGTGTGTGTGTTCTTGTAGCCTGTGTAATTAATGTATGCATAGCGAGTGAGTGAGTGTGTTTACCGGGGGGTATGATTACTAACAAACACTGTGTAGCCTAGATGAGTCTGAGTGAGCCTGGTGGTGGGTTTATTTATCGAGGCAGCTTGGTCAGAGGACAGAACAGAGATAAGGCCATGTTACCTACACTTTCTCCCGATGAAGGTGGCAGCCGTGGAGGACAACTTTCTCCACGTTTAGTATTATTCTTCTCTTGTGTGTGTGTGTGTGTGTGTGTGTGTGTGTGTGTGTGTGTGTGTGAGTGTGTGTGTGTGTGTGTGTGTGTGTGTGTGTGTACAACTTGTAATCACCTCTGCCAATGAAATAATCACTGGAAAGACATACATGAACAGTCATTAACCTTAAAAATATATTCAGTACCACAAGCATAATTAGTAGCCTACACACTACGAGCGTAAAACTTTCTCTGTGTGAAGGTGGTGGGGGACAACTTTCATAAATTCATACTGCATCTGCTTGGTGGAGGTGGTGGTGGTGGGGGTGGGAATGATGGAGGAAGTTTTATCTGTGATGGTGATGTTGGTAGTGATCGTGTGTCTGGTGGTGGTGATGGGGAGAGAAGATGTAGTAGTAGTGGTGATGGGGAGATAAATGGTAGTGGTGGTGAGTGGGTGGTGGAGGTAGTATCTGTGTTAGTGGTGGTGGAGGTAGTATCTGTGTTAGTGGTGGTGGTGGTAGTGGTGATGGGGAGAGAAGAGGTAGTGGCAGTGGAGGTGATGGTGAGTGAAAAAAGGAGGTAGTGGTGGTGATGTAACTGGTGGGTGGTGGAGGAGGTGGTTTCTGTGTTGGTGGTGGTCTTGGTGGTGGTGGTGGTGGTGTGTCTGGTGAGGAAAGAAAGCTGGTGGTGAAAGTAGTCTGGTTACTGTGTGCCCAAAGTTGTATTTTAGGTTCTTGTCGTTTAGCGGTCGAGTTCACCACGAGAGGAAAATAATAAGTAGATAGATAAATAAAATAAGAGTAGGTCGCTTGTTGTTCTCTCTCACGTTACTGTTGATAATGTTGTTGTTATAGGTGGGGAGAGATAGGAGGCGAAAAATATATACCTTATTCAGTCAACCCAATGCCAAAGTGATGTTACAATGCCCATTTTTGTATTGTTTACTCCTCATGCCCAACTCATACATAACTCACCACTAAATGTTTCAGCTCAACCCAACCATTATTTTTGACCACCACACCCATATATATATATATATATATATATATATATATATATATATATATATATATATATATATATATATATATATTATACACGTCTTTGTTTTGATAATGGTTTCAGCTCTTTAAATAACTCGTTGTCTGCCAATGACATTTTAATATTTTTGTCAAATCATCTCCAGTTAATCATGATAATAATATATAAAGAAAAACAACATTGATATGAAAGTGTAAATAAAGAATTAATACTCGAGGCTTTCCCTTTATCTATTAATTAATGGAATGATATATTTTGCATTTTCCCATAACGACCAACTACAGACGATTTTTCTCCAACACAAGAGTTCCAAGAGTCTCACCAAAAAGGATGAAAGTTATTAAAATTGTTTAGTGTTGCAGCAGCGATGAATGAATGGTGTTGGTTACTTGAAGGTTATTATGAGCAGCAGATGGGTGTGGTGGAAAGTGTTAGTGGTAGAGAAAGTGTTCTTGGGTTTACTGGGTGGAGAGAGAGAGAGAGAGAGAGAGAGAGAGAGAGAGAGAGAGAGAGAGAGAGAGAGAGAGAGAGAGTGTGTGTGTCACATTAGTATTCCTTGCAACAGATAGATCGACAAGCAAGGGTTGGGATGGCGTCAGACTGGAGACAAGGAACGTACGTGTGTGTGTGTGTGTGTGTGTGTGTGTGTGTGTGTGTGTGTGTGTGTGTGATTGTAAATAAATAAATACATGTAAAATATATATGTACTGTATGTTACACATCATTATACTTTCTGTGAGAGGTTTAAATACAGCACTGGGACCTTAAACATATGAGTATTTATTGGTGATGTAGCCGGATGATTATCTCTACTGTAGGGAGTCAAGAAACCAACAGGGGAAGAAGTTATAAGGATCCTGGGAGTGGTATATATAATGGTAAACAAGTGGTGGTGGTGGACAGTCACTGGATAGATGGATCGTGGAGGGAGTCGTTGTTGAGATACCAGGGACACAAGTCTATATAAGGTACCGGTACTTGGGATGGCAGTGGTAAGACAGGAATAGAAGAGATGGAGAGAAATACGTGTATACATTAACACACGATATTATAAGTTCATCAATATATATTTTTTATTGACCAGGAGAGAATAACCAGTAGTCCATGTTCAAATAATATCTGTTCACAAGGTATTTGATGGAAAGGAAGTTGTAAAGTGGAGGAAAATCTATGCAACATGTGATGAAAGGCCACTCCTCACTCCAGCTGTGAAGATGAAGAAGGTATATTTCATTTTATGTTATGTTATGTTAGCTGGGGCTGCATTGTGAGAGACGATACATATGGAAGGACAGAACAGATAACTATGCACAGAGAGAGAAAGGAAGTGATGGAGGGGGAAACTGTGAACCTCTCTCTTCATCTCTCAGTCTTAACTCTTCAAACATGGAGGGGCTTCGATCGCTTACACGAGTACCCTATACGCCGGGGTGGATGGGAAAGGTCGGGGGCCTGACTCGGGCCTTTCCTCCTTCCTCTTCCTGGACGCTTCCTTCTTAACACCTGATTCGTCTGACTCGCCTATTTCTACTTCCTATTCCTCATTCTTCCCTTCCACCGTCTCTGTTTATTCCTCTTCCTCATCTTCCTGTACCCTTATTACGCCATCTCTTCCTCATCCGCCTCTTCCAATACCTTCCCTTACTATCTCTTCCTCTTTCTCCAATACCTTCAATTCTCCGTTTCCTCCTCCTCCTCGTTTTCCATACAGCTTTTATCTTACTGTAGAACGATTGTGTAGTGAATGGGTAGCTACTACTGTGGTGGTAGTGATTGTGAGGGGATACCTAATCTATATATACAGAGGTGGTAGTGGTGAAGGAGTAGTTTCTTTGGTGATAGAAGTTAGGGGATAGTTACTGCCGAAGTGGTGAAGGAATTTCTACTGCATGTGGTGGTGGAAGGGTAGTGGTGGTGGTGGAAGGGGGTAGTTTGTGTGGTGGTGGTGGTGGTGGTGGTGGTGGTGGTGGAAGGGGTAGCTACTATGGTGGTCGACGTGGTGGTGGTGATGGTGGAAGGGGGTAGTTTGTGTGGTATTGGTAGTGGTAGTGGTAGTGGTGGTGGTGGTGGTGGTGGTGGAAGGGGTAGCTACTATGGTGGTGGTGGTGGTGGTGGTGGTGATGGTGGTGGTGGTGGAAGGGGCAGGATCTGTGGTGGAGGATGTGCTGGAGGTCGTTTTAATGGAATTCATCCGGTGGAAACTCCCTTCTATGTCATATTGTGGTTGTGGTTGTTGATGTTGTTGTTGTGGTCGAAATGGTTGTGGTGGTAGTGGTTGTTGTAGTTATATAGTAATAGTATTGGTGGTGGTGGTGGTAGATATGGTGATGATAGTGGTGGTTGTGGTTGTTGATGTTATGGTCGAAATGGTTGTGGTGGTAGTGGTTGTTGTAGTAATAGTAATGCTAGTGCTGGTGGTGGTGGTGGTGGATATGGTGATGATAGTGGTGGTTATGAGTGTACATGGTGTTTTGTAAAAGTGGGTTGTTGTTGTTGTTCTTTATAGTATTGGTTATAGTTTGTGCAGGTGGTGGTGGTGGTGGTTGTGTTGTTGTTGTTGTTGTTGTTGTGGTGGTGGTGGTGGTGGTGGTTGTGTTGTTGTTGTTGTTGTGGTGGTGGTGGTGGTGGTTGTGTTGTTGTTGTTGTGGTGGTGGTGGTGGTGGTGGTTGTGTTGTTGTTGTTGTGGTGGTGGTGGTGGTTGTGTTGTAGTTCTTTTTCTTCTTGTTGTTGTTGTTGTGGTGGTGGTGGTGGTGGTGGTGGTGGTGGTGGTGGTGGTGGTGATTATGTTGTAGTTCTTCTTCTTGTTGTTGTTGTGGTGGTTGTGGTTGTATAGTCATTGTAACACGGCTTTAGCTGTTAATAGTACAGTTCGAAAACAATAATACTTCCTTACCACGACAATCATTTCCAACCTCAGGAAAGATTCTCCAAACTATTTGAACCATGGGGGGGGGGGGGGAGACAGGGAGGGGGATCACTGTCTTATATCAAAGATAGATAGATAGATAGATAGGTAGGTAGGTAAGTAGGTAGGTAAGTAGGTAGATAGGTAGGTGGGTAGGCAGGTTGGTAGATAGGTAGGTAGCTATAGATATGTAGATAGATAGATAGATAGATAGGTAGACAGACAGACAGACAGACAGACAGATAGGTAGATAAATAAAGAGGTAGATAGATAGATAGGTAGGTAAGGTGCAGACGAGGGGGGTGCAAAGGTGGCGTATAAAGTTCACCTATACGTAGCCTCGTGATTAATTAAGGACCCTGCATGTGATGTAGTCAGAAAATTGGAGGTAAACGAGTCCTTCAAATCTTGCCACGAAACATCATCTATATAGAAAGAGCTTGTGTCGTGGCATAGATAGGAGGAATCAGAATCCAGCAATGCCCATACACGATCACAGGGTCCTTAAAGGGGAAGTATTTTTGTACATTGTCTTGGTAAATCTATTAAAACAACTGATCCTTCCAAACTATTCCAAGTAAGCAAGCAACAGGACACCATTTATTTATTTTACTTTACTAATCTGGTTCTGTTTGTTTCCTGGTATACTTTGGAGGAATCAAGGCACTCAAATATGCTGAAAGGAAGAACGAGCGATGATGTAATGGCAACAGTCAATACGGATCGATCATTGTTGTTATTGTAACTTTGGTTGGCGTACACGGAAGGGAAAGAGGAGCAGAAGAAAGAGGAGGTGGAGGTGCAGGTGGTGGAGGTGGAAAAGGAGAAGGTGGAGGAGGAGAAAGAGGAGCAGGAGGAGGTGGAGGAGAAGGGGGTGGAGGAGGAGGAAGTAAGCGAAGAGGAGGAAAAAGTAAGCAAAGAGGAAGGAGGAGGAGAAAGTAATAAGCGATGAGGAAGAAGTAAAAGAAAAGAAGAGAAGGAGGAAGTAAGCAAAGCGGAGGAGAAAAAAGTAAGCGAAGAGGAGGAGGAAAAAGTAAGCGAATAGGAGGGAGGAGGAAGTAAGCAAATAGGAGGAAGGAAGAAGTAAGCGAAGAGGAGGGGAGGGAGGAGAGGAAAGACGAATGAATAACACACAGAAACAGAACACCTAATATATATATATAGAGAGAGATAAAAAAACAGAAAGTTAAACAACAACAAAAGGAAGCAGAATAAATTATTAACCGGCTAACAACAAAGACTTCATAACGTTTTTGGCCACCGTAAATGATAAACACACAACACACTCTACGACACAGGATATCCGTAGCTAGATTTTGTTTCTTTTTCATTTAGTGTTTTAAGTAAGGCAGGACTATAGGAAATTATGTGTGTGTGTGTGTGAGTGAGTGAGTGAGTGAGTGAGTGAGTGAGTGAGTGAGTGAGTGATGTGAGTGAGTGAGTGAGTGAGTGAGTGAGTGAGTGAGTGAGTGAGTGAGTGAGTGAGTGAGTGAGTGAGTGAGTGAGTGAGTGAGAGAGGAGAGAGAGAGAGAGAGAGAGAGAGAGAGAGAGAGAGAGAGAGAGAGAGAGAGAGAGAGAGAGAGAGAGAGAGAGAGAGAGAGAGAGAGAGAGAGAGAGAGAGAGAGAGAGAGAGAGAGAGAGAGAGAGAGGAAGCTAGTTTTTATTTTTGTTTCTTTTATGGCTGCTGTGTTTTAACTAAGGCAGGATTATAGGAAATGGTGAGAGAGAGAGACAGAGTGAAAGGAAGAGAGAGAGAGGACTACCAACACATGATAGAAGGCATATATATATACAGTAGCTGCTCTCTCATCTTTAACATGAACCTTGGGTGTTGCCTGGCGTAATGAACCTCGTGTATTATACTGTCAGAGGGCCAAATTCTATCTCGGTAAACATTCAGGAAAGTTTTATTTTTAAATTATCAACCCGAAGACAGTGTACCAACCACCAAGCACCACTCTTTCTTCCTTCCTTCCACCCGATAACACACACACACACACACTGTACTTACACCCAATACACACACACTACATTACACCCAACACACACACACATACACACACACTGTACCAATACACAACACAGACACACACACACTGTTCATTCACCCAATACACACACACACACACACACACACACACTGTACAATACCTGCACCCAAAACACACACACACACTATACTTACACCCAATACACACACACACTGTACCAATACACAACACAGACACACACACACTGTACATTCACTCAATACACACACACACACACTGTACCAATACACAACACAGACACACACACACTGTACATTCACCTAATACACAACACAGACACACACACACTATACTTACACCCAATACACACACACACTGTACCAATACACAACACAGACACACACACACTGTACATTCACCCAATACACACACACACACACACTGTACTTACACCTAATACACACACACACGCTGTACATTCACCCAATACACACACACACACACACTGTACCCAACACCCAACACACCATTAAGAACTATTTCCGGTGACATTTGAATCCGGGATCATTACCTCCATGACCAGACCGGAACTTGGTGCAGGTACATACAGTCCTAAACAAAAGTACGGTACTGTCGCCTCACCCAAAGCTTATTGATGGATTAAAACAAAAACAAAAAACAACAAAAACAACAACAACAACAACAACAACAAACAAAAACAAAAACAAAAACAAAAACAACAACAACAACAACAACACAACAACAAAAACAACAACAACAACAACAAAAACAACAACAATAACAATAATAATAATAAAAAAAAATACAATGGACCGTATTCAAGAACATTCGTGGTGTATACGATGGTGTGGTACCGGTACCACACCATCGTATACACCACAAACCTTCTTGAATACAGCCCTGTATAACATAATGTGTGAGCCGTGAATATGCAGTTTTTTTTTATTATTCTATCATTATTATAGGTTTTTTTTTTTTTTTTTTTTTTTTTTTTTTGGGTGGTGGTTGTAAAGTTAAAGAGAAAAGTCGTGTCCAGAAACTTGATTGATTGGTGGTGAACATACACATCTTGTAAATAACCAACCATCTGTTTATCTCTGTGCTGGACATCAATATCTATTTTATACTGTACTTCATTTCAACCCCATCCCAACGTAGACCTAACCATACATGTACAACTTAATATATTTATCTTGGGACCCATATATAGCCTACTTACTCTATTGATAAGTAAGGGGGTGCGGGAGTAGGGGGACAGGTTTGGGGGGGGGGGGTTGGGGGGACAGGCTTGGGGGGGGTAGAAAGTCTGTCCCCTATTCCCGCACCCCCCTAACCCCCCTCCCAAGCCTGTCCCCCTACTCCCGCACCCCCCAAAACCCCACCAAGCCTGTTCCCTACTCCCGCACCCCCCAAACCCCCCCCCCAAGCCTGTCCCCCTACACCTTTTGCATCATTTAATTCATTCCCTCGACACCAGAATATGACTCTCTTCATTGGTAAGCCTAAATCTTTTCTGTTCTATCACAGGACATATACAACCTCTGCAGGCAATGGGTCAATAACCTTGTCTTCCTTCTCCCCACGAGTCAATGACCAACACACACAGTCATGCACAGACAGTCACAGCCATACACACACACAGGCACATACCCATGCAGCCACACACACACACACACACACACACACACACACACACACACACACACACACACACACACACACACACACTTATCCCTAGCTCTCACCACACACTCAAACACACACGTATACCCCCTCCATACAAACACACACACACACACACACAAACAAACAAACTAACAAACACACACATCCCCCTACACACACACACACACACACACACGTATCCCTCTCGCCACACACACACACACATAAACACACGTATCCTTCTCCACACAAACAAACAAACAAACAAACAAACATATCCCCCTCCACACACACACACATCTAAGCGTACAGTCTCAATCAATACTACTATGTCCCGCCCAGGTGGGTTTTCCGGGAATAGGGAGAAGGGTGTACTCGTATGTCTGGTGTGTGAGGGAGGGGAGGCAGGGGGATAGGTTGGGAAGTAGGGCACACTGTCTGAGGGAATGTCTGTGTCTGTCTGTGTGTGTGTGGCGAGGGAGATACGTGTGTGTGTGGGGGGGGAGGGGGAGATATGTGTGTGTGTGTGTGAGTGTGAGGAGGGATACGTGTGTGTGTGTGTGTGTGTGTGTGGCGAGGGAGATACGTGTGTGTGAGTGTGTGTGTGTGGTGAGGGAGATACGTGTGTGTGTGTGGCGAGGGGGATACGTGTGTGTGTGTGTGTGTGTGGTGAGGGAAAACGTGTGCGTGTGTGTGTGTGTGGTGAGGGAAAACGTGTGCGTGTGTGTGTGTGTGTGGTGAGGGAAAACGTGTGTGTGTGTGTGTGTGTGGTGAGGGAAAACGTGTGTGTGTGTGTGTGTCATAGTAGCAGAGTGTTTGGCCATACGGAGAGAAATATAGGTGAAAAATAATTATACTTAAAATAATAACCCCACGACTGCTAAATAAATAGGCTATGTCACAATACGGCATAAACTGCTTTGAAAAGGTACAATACGTATGATCGATTTACACACATAATCAACTCGCAATCATACAATTATAACAACAACAACAACAACCAACGTCACTGACATTCAATGGGACAATTACTCAGGGAAGCGTGAAGCATCATATGGGAGCTACCTGTAAATTATATCACCAGAAGAAAAAAATAAACAAAGGGTCTCTACTGTACTTCGCCTTTTGGTCAGTCGAGCCTATTATATAGTTGTCAGTTATTAGTTAGTAGGGATTTTGTATGTAGGTAGCAATAACACACACACACACACACACACACACACACATTAGCTAGCAGAAACTTTGTGTGTAGATAGCTATAACACACACACACACACTAGCAGGGACTTTATGTGTAGGTAGCGATAACACACACACACACACACACACAATCAGGATGAGCCACAACGGAAGTAATGTAATCAAATTCACGACCCCACCTGTGTTACGCATGAATCACTCACTCTCTCTATTATCATCAAACCAGGTGTGGTGAGGAAACATGATAAAGAGATAAACATGTACAGGTAGGTTGGTTGTAGTGGGCTAATGTGACGGTGGTGCCGGAAGTTGGCTTAGGTTCAGCGAGTCAATCAAGTCAGTCAGTTAGTCTAAGCCAGTCAGTCACTAAGTCAAGTTCAATTAGTCAGTCCATAAATCAGTCAGTCAGTCTAGTTCAGTCAGCTAGCTAGTCATTCGGTCAGTCTAAGCCAGTCAGTCAGTCTAAGCCAGTCAGTCAGTCTAAGCCAGTCAGTCAGTCTAAGCCAGTCAGTCAGTCTAAGCCAGTCAGTCAGTCTAAGCCAGTCAGTCAGTCTAAGCCAGTCAGTCAGTCTAAGCCAGTCAGTCTAAGCCAGTCAGTCTAAGCCAGTCAGTCAGTCAGCTAGCTGGGCATTCAGTCAGTCTAAGCCAGTCAGTCAGTCAATCAGTCAGTCTAAGCCAGTCAGTCAGTTAGTTAGTCAGGCCTCAGGTACCTTTCATTCCCTTAAGTCTTACAAGTGTGGTTTTCTATGTCATTCTAATTCGTCTGGCTTTAGTATATACTTAGTACAGTATATTATATGTCAATATTTGAGGAAGGGTGGAAGTAAGGCAAAAATTGTGCTTAAGTGTATCTCTCACACATATAAATAAGACTCCACGATTACTTCTATAAAAGATAAGAACCCTAAATTTTAGAGAGGTCCTTACGCACATGAAAACCAAAAACACAAAACCTTATAGACAGATCAGGTACAGCCACGAGCACTAATATGTATACAGCTTTGGTTGGTTGAAACTTTAATTAAACAGTCCAATTCACCAACGAAGTAATTCCAACCGAGATCTTATTGTGTGTGCATTTATATACTGTCTCCATAGGTATTCGAAGCACACCTGAATACTTAATATATATTCCGAGTTCTGGTGGAGGTGTGTGGTAACTAAGGGTCCCTGCTGGGTTATGTAAACTCATTGTGTATTCGCCCAATCCCAGGAGGAGGTGGCTACATCGACGCAGACAACAACAACACACGTCTTAAAGATGCAGGTTCATATAATAACAATATACAGCCACAATCAAATAACCACCGACACTTTCCTTCCATCGTGCCAATAAATCAGTATCATATCAAAATATAATCATACACCACCTTACGTCAACTCAACCCCTTCAATTATTATTATTATGAGGTGCTGCAAAATCATACACGTGTTGTTGTTCTTTATTACCAAGATATTTACTACGATGGATGGAAAGTGTCGGTGGATATTTTATTGTGGCTGTACTTAAAGGTGATAGTGACGTCGACATAACAACAATCTTGACTTAGGCTAAACATTTAAACGACCTTCCCATCTGAATAAAACTAACGAGACGACAATACCAATCGCTGCAACACCATAATAATCAAATTTAAAGAGTATATTCATCATCTCTCAGAGTCACATCTAGCCTGATGACGCATTTTCAGAGACGCATTTTCAGCTGATATGAACGAAACCACAGAACGTGATCGAGACGAAGAGAAAAACAGACAGAGAAGCATACATATAGATGAAGAGAAACACAGACCAGGACAGAGAGAGAGAAAGGGAGGGAGGGATGGGATGGGAGGACACTTTTTGCACCCCTTTCCCGGAACCACGAACCACCGATGTTGTATGCTGTTTGTCCCATTCCACTGCCTTTTTTTTTTTATTACTTAACCCCAGTAACTGCGTGTGTGTGTGTGTGTGTGTGTGTGTGTGTGTGTGTGTGTGACGAGGGAGATATGTGTGTGTGTGGCGAGGGGGATACGTGTGTGTGTGTGTGTGTGTGTGTGTGTGTGTGTGTGTGAATGTGGGTGGAGTACATAGGAAAAAGGATAATATAAAGTCCTTTTGTCCACACACAAGGTTACATGTTTTGTGATACTGAAAATGAGAACACTACCCACCAGTACTATTACGGCATAAACACTGGAATGAAAAAAAAATTGTTTCAACATTACTCTAAACAGTTAATACCGTGTATGCGTATATATATTGATTATATACTGTATATTATTGAGTATATATATTGTGTATGTGTATGTATGTATATATATTGTGGTTGCACACGTGTTGTTATATAGTTAATGCCTGGAGGTGTGGAAGGTGAAGGGTGGAAAAGGCATGAGTGATGTGAGTATAATTTTAACACAGAAGAGTGAAAAGTTGTTCCTGGAATGATATATTGGTGTAGTACAGTGGTTAGTACTCGTAACTGAGGCCCTGGGTTCAATTCTCGGGACGGTAAGACAGTTTATGTATTCCTCCTTTTCGTTTTATGCCAGCAAAACGTGTACAGCCACAATCAAATAACCACCGACACCTTCCTTCCATCGTGCAAATAAATCAGTATCATATCAAACTATAATCTTACAACAACACCTTACGTCAACTCAACCCCCTCAATTATTTTTATGAGGTGCTGCAAAATCATACATACACGTGTTGTTCTTTATTATCAAGATATTTACTACGATGGAACGATAGTGTCGGTGGATATTTAATTGTGACTGTATCGGTCTAAAGTTAAGTCACCTCTCTACATGGTGAACTTTGAGAACACCATATTATTGTTTTATTCCAGCAAAACGTGTATTCAGTATCGGTGTAAAGTTCAGTCGTCTCTCTGGTGTGATGGTGAACTTTGAGAACACAGTATTGTCGTCGTGAATGAGTTGTTATTGTTTCCGCTAACCTTTATTTTCATGGTCTACATACAGTCAAACAAAAGAAACTGTCATCGTCTTCATTCACGACAACATTACAGTATTCTCAACGTTCACCACCATATCAGAGAGTCGATAAGAACTTTTAGATCGCGACTGTACACTGGTCTATCTACCTATACCTACCCTGGGCTACATAGGCTACTCTCTCTCTCTCTCTCTCTCTCTCTCTCTCTCTCTCTCTCTCTCTCTCTCTCTCTCTCTCTCTCTCTCTCTCTCTCTCTCTGACACACATATACTGTACAAACACACACACACCTGACAGGCCTATATTAGACATCATACTAACAGACTAAGCAACCAACATACACACACATAGATAAGATGATAGCGTGACCAGGAATCCCTCCCACACACATAATTACAGGGAGGCCAATTTGCCGACCCCAAGAAAATTATACGATATTTCTCGTTTCCTTAATAGGTCTAATGGTTAATCCACCGACGCACACCCTCTCATATATTAACACTGAGATAAATACGTCACTCTGTAGTCTGATATTCCTTCCTTCAAACTATGGTAGGAAATATAGATTCTCCCATTCGTATAAGGTACTAGGCTACAGGGTTACTGCCGGTATATACACATTTTTCTGGTATTGTTTAGGGGGACTTTGCAACCCCTCATATTCGTTACTCATAGGCACCCTCTACAGTACAGTCACAATCAAATATCCACCAACACTTTCCTTGCATCGTAGTAAATATCTTGGTAATAAAGAACTACACATGTATGATTTTTTCAGCACCTCATAATAATAATTGAGGGGGTTGAGTTGACATAAGGTGTTGTATGATTATATTTCGATATGATACTGATTTACTTGCACGATAGAAGGAAAGTGTCGGTGGTTATTTGATTGTGGCTGTACTTACCATTGGCCCCATGAATTCTTCTTACACAGGCTACATGGAAAGAGAGAGGTCATTATTCTGGAAGTACTGCAATGAATGGCCAACCAAGTGACTCGATGATTGCAAAATAATAAACCTAATAATAATGTTGAATTGCAGTTCCGTAGTCTTACATTTTCTATATATAGGTTGTAAGCCTTCGAAAACAACAGTGTGTGTACGAATTCTTGTGTGGCCAATAAGTAGCTCACCCCAGTCATAACAACCACCATTAATATTAAGCAACGAAGGACTATAGCCAGGAAGAAACAGTGTCATCATCTGAACAAGACCAGCTGGACGGAAGAAGAGTAACAAAATTGATTCAGCACATGCAGTCACCAGCGACGAGTCAGTCATTAGTCAGTCAAGTTCCCGCTGAGGTGCATGGTGTTGATATCGAACTTCCGACAGCCAGCCAGCCACTCAGCCAGCCAGCAAGCCAGCCAGCCATGAACTCTATCTACCCTGCTTAATGTGGCGGTAGTGATAGTGTGTCATGTGTTGTTTATTCTAGGCCAATCATGCAGGGAGAGTGGTTTGTGTGTGGTGGTGGTGCTGACTAGGGTACCATAACGTATACAATAATAACTCTCGCAGTAATCCTGACCTCAGCCAAAGCTAATTGCATTTCCTGTGACTCCTAAGGGCAGAGAAAATGATATTCAGAACAGCTTCTTCCACGCTTTCACTCATATTTTCACACACTTTTAGTAATTGTGTTAAGTGTTTCCTTCCTCACTAGCCTTGGTAAAAACAAAAAAGATGATACGAGAGATTTGCTTAACTCACACTTTCACTCACCACTTTGTACGCTCACCCACAACACCTGGCAAATGTCCCCATCTCATTCACAACAATATATTCGTCACTGATTTAAAACATGTTCAAAACTCAATATATAGGCTACTGTTTGGGAGGGAGAGAGGTTTGGACGAGAACTGTACGATATACAATGAGATTCTTAATGAGGGACCCTGTGATGTCGTCAGAAAATTGGAGGTTAGTGAGTCCTTCAAATATTGCCACGAAACACCACCTATATAGAAGGAGCTTGTTTCGTGGTATAGTCAGGAGGAATCAGAAGCCACCAAGTCTCATACATAATCACAGGGTCCTTAAGGAGATTATTTCTTGTTGGTAAATTGGAAGGTGTCTGATTCCTCCAAACTATGCCACGAAACAGACCCTCTATTAGTAGCATTGTAGGCCTCTGTTTTTCTGGCAAAGTTAGGAGGAATCTGTAGCCTTCCATTACCACTAGAGGTTGCTATAATCATATGGCTTTTTTTTTAGGAGTTTTTGTTTACTCTCCACAAAACGAACGCGGCACTCGTGGGAACTTTTCACGGGATTATGCTCCATATTCATAAATAATAATTTTATAGACGATGAAAACTACAAGTATACTGTACAGCCACAATCAAATATCCACCGACACGTTCCTTCCATCGTGGTAAATATCTTGGTAATAAAGAACAACACGTGTATGATTTTGCAGCAGCTCATGATAATAATTGAGGGGGTTGAGTTGACGTCAGGTGTTGTTGTATGATTATATATTGATATGATACAGATTTATTTGCACGATGGAAGGAAGGTGTCGGTGGTTATTAGATTGTGGCTGTAAGTACATACATTACTGCACCACACTCCAACCCATTACGTTGACCTCTGTTGACTGTGGACACGAATTTAGAGTTTAATTTTACACTGTCTCAGATCAAAACATAATCAACCACTGGGCCCCACTCGTAATAAATTTAGTCATGTATGTATCTCAGTAAACAGAGGAGCATAATAAAAATTAACCACTTGGCCCCACTTCTTATACATATAGTCATGGATCTCAGTAAACAGACGAGCATAATATATTGTCAAAGGAGAAAGGTTACTGACAATTGGGGGATTCTCATTTACACACAAGCCCATAATCTTCATCGGTTCGTAAATACAAGTGTAGTCAAACAATTCAATACGTATAAGGGTGACCCAAACAGATATAGCATTTGACCCTTGATTTCATGTACAACCACAATCAAATAACCACATACACTTTCCTTCCATCGTACATGCAAATAAATCAGTATCATATCAAAATATAATCATACAACAACACCTTACGTCAACTCAACCATGCAGTTCAATTATTATTATTATGAGGTGCTGCAAAATCATACACGTGTTGTTGTTCATTATTACCAAGATATTTACTACGATGGAAGGAAAGTGTCGGTGGTTATTTGATTGTGGCTGCGATAAAATGTGAGAATCTACTTGCAACACTCCCTAAACTGTTTGCTGCTGGTAGAGGGAGAATGTCAAATGTTTACAGAGGTCCTTCATTTGTGTATCGAAACAATGGCCAGCAACTGTGTGTTTATAAGTTGTTACAAGGCTGTGTGGGTTTGAGTCCCAAGCTTGGTTAGGTATAGGGATGCTTCTTCATTATAGTCAATAGATTGAATATCGGTACTATTTCCATTCCGTTTGTGATGTTCTATTATTACCTTTATCCAGATTTTACCTCACCAACCTCACGAAAGATAGTAAGTAATTGCAGGAGTTTCTTAAATGTACAGCCACAATCAAATAACCACCAACACTTTCATTCCATCGTGCAAATAAATCAGTATCATATCAAAATATAATCGTACAACACTTTATATCAACTCAACCCCTTCAATTGCTATTATGAGGTGCTGCAAAACCATACATGTGTTGTTCTTTATTACCAAGCTATTTACTACGATGGAAGGAAAGTGTCGGTGGTTATGTGATTGTGGCTGTACTACCACAACAATTACCATTACCTCCACATCTACCACCATCACC
>JAWQEG010000798.1:0-225000 GCA_033782935.1 Petrolisthes cinctipes | reverse complement strand
GTGTGGCTTGTGACCCTACCACCACCAGCTGCTGCATGGTCCAGTTGGGAAAAGGAGGTTGTTTGTTTGTGTGTCACTGAATTAAGGGCAGACATGACTCTGTACTCTCTATGTTATTAACCAGTGGATGACAGGAAATTTATGTTGACATTTGAAATCGTCTGGTGATCATTACAAAATTATAATTATCCGATATGTAAACTGATATC
Source organism: Petrolisthes cinctipes (assembly GCA_033782935.1). Taxonomy (NCBI): domain Eukaryota; kingdom Metazoa; phylum Arthropoda; class Malacostraca; order Decapoda; family Porcellanidae; genus Petrolisthes; species Petrolisthes cinctipes. The sequence continues at coordinate 224,791 of JAWQEG010000798.1, read as the reverse complement.
AAAATGTGGTGAAGTTTTTCCTATGAACGAGTGTGGGGGTTACTAATAAGATACTCACTTCACTTTGATACTCTGGGAGGGGCAGGGTATTATTCTTTACATGATCCGATTTAGTACAGCTGAGTACAACAACAAACACTGATCATAACGCCCGTGTTGACACTTTACCAAGCAGTGTTGACCTCTAACTTATATACATAATTTAATTAACAGTGAATGTGTTATGTAGTGTTGCAAATTTAGAACAAGTGATTCTACAGAACTGGATTCCAAGACAGCAGCTAATCTAAATAAAAAATACAACCAAACAAACAAACGCTCAAGCGGGGATAAAATTTAAACAGGATCTGGGCAAGTAATAACGAAAGATGATACATTTTACTCACGATAAGGGCTGGGATTGACGACCCTGTGATGTAGTAAGAAAATTGGGGTTATACGAGTCCTCCAAATATTGCCAGGAAACACCACCTATATGGATTGAACCTGTTTCGTGCCATGGTCAGGTGGAATCAGAAGCCTCCAAAATTCATACACGATCACAGGGTCCCTTAGGGGGTAATACACTTTATTTACCTTACATGGGAGAGCCTTGACTCCCCCAAAGTATGCTAGGAAACAGGACTTATACGAAAGTCACCAATAAGTGAAACGAAACATATACCGAGGACGGGTTTTGGAAGGGAAGTTCGGCTTTAAGGTTGGCTATCGAGTTAGTTGGCTGGCCTGGATGATCATTTTTACACCCCAGTATGTAGGTCAAGGAAAGGTACTCACTCCATGGTGGTCACTCAGCGTCGTTGAATATTGATCGTATAAACAACACAGAGCTGCATTTGGGTTCAGCAAGTTTAAAGAAAATATAAATATAATCACAAATCACATTCGGCAACTCTAGTCTGAGAATGTGTACCCCGTAGTGAAGACAGAAACATTCAAGGTCAAACAGGACTGACCTTGTATACTGTTTCGAGAGGACACAATGTACAGCCACAATCAAATATCCGCCGACACTTTCCTTCCATCGTTGTAAATATCTTGGTAATAAAGAGCAACAACACGTGTATGATTTTGCAGCACCTCATAATAATAATAATAATAATTGAGGGGGTTGAGTTAACGTAAGATGTTGAACGATTATATTTTGATATGATACTGATAATAGTATATATCTTGGTAAAAAAAGAACAACACGTGTATGATTTTGCAGCACCTCATAATAATAATAATAATCGAGGGGGTTGAGTTGACGTAAGGTGTTGTTGTACGATTATATTTTGATATGATACTGATAATAGTAAATATCTTGGTAATAAAGAACAACGCGTGTATTTTGCAGCACCTCATAATAATAATAATAATAATTGAGGGGGTTGAGTTGACGTAAGGTGTTGTTGTATGATTATATTTTGATATGATACTGATAATAGTAAATATCTTGGTAATAAAGGACAACACGTGTATGATATTGCAGCACCTCATAATAATAATTGAGGGGGTTGAGTTGACGTAATGTGTTGTTGTATGATTATATTTTGATATGATACTGATTTATTTCCACGATGGGAGGAAAGTGTCGGTGGTTATTTGATTGTGGTTGTACGTTTATTTGTTTGGTGGAAAGTAAACAAAAACTCCACATACAGTTCATATGCTTGTTGTTGTTGTGATCTCTGGTGGTAACGGACAGCCACAATCAAATATCCTGCAACATTTTCCTTCCATCGTGCAAAGAAATCAATATCATATCAAAATATAATCATACAACAACACCTTACGTCAACTCAACCCCCTCAATTATTATTATTATTATGAGGTGCTGCAATATCATACACGTGTTGTTCTTTGTTACCAAGATATTTACTACGACGATGGAAGGAAAGTGTCTGTAGTTATTTGATTGTGGCTGTACTTCACTGTGACTCAGGTATGGACGATTAATATTATTCACATAGGCATACTACCCCACCGGCCAAGCGTTTAAGGGAATATTACAGTGTTGGCAAATCTGGAGCAAGTGATTCCTCCAAACTATTCCAAGCAACAGACCACCATTATTTGTATTCATCTAGTCCTGTTTCCTGGTATTTTTTTTTTTTGAGGAATCGAGGAACTCCAGTATACCAAAAGTATACTACCCCCCTTAAATGTGACCTCTGGTGGCAGCTGACATGACTTTAGTTTTTGGGTGTACAGTACAGTATCATGAAATGTAGGGCTTCAGCAACTGTACAGCCACAATCAAATATCCACCGACACTTTCCTTCCATCATAGTAATTATCTTGGTAATAAAGAACAACACGTGTATGATTTTGCAGCACCTCAGAATAATAATAATTGAAGGGGTTGAGTTGACGTACGGTGTTGGATGATTATATTTTGATATGATACTGATTTTTTTGCACGATGGAAGGAAAGTGTTGGTGGTTATTTGATTGTGGCTGTACTTTTCCTCACACTTTAATGTATAATTATTAGTAGAGGAGTGCCAGCGGGATTGTAGGGTGAGAGAGTCTTCAACATTGATATTTTTTTTTCGATTGCACTCTTTAAAGCCGTATTTAATTAACGAAACCTATCACTGGTTTAGTCGTTTGTGCAAAAATATTCCCCCACCCTATATATTCTCTCATTGTTAGTGCTGAAACAATGATAAATGTTTATTATATACGACTTTCGACACAAATCAGTCAGTATTTACAGCAGAGAATGTGTAAAACGTCCTAATGCAGTTTCCACACTTCACAAAGGCTAGTCAATTATATTTTGTCGTATTTTTCAAGGCCATACCATCTCACTTAAGGGGATAGATAATAATACTTTTGTTACATTCGAGCGCCTTGATTCCTCCAGTGTATGCTAGGAAACAGGACCAGATTAACAAAAATAATGATGGCCTATTGCTGGGAATAGTTAAGAGGTATCACTATCTCCCAAAATGCCAAAACTAAACCCTCCCCTTAACCTCTAGATCAAGGCTTGTGTATGGCGTGGAAAAACCTATGGTGTTGTCTGTGTTAATCTGGTGGTGAATCCCCCTATTATCAAACAATTACGAAGAAAGCTGTATGTTTCTTATTAATTAATCCAGAAAATCCTCGGGATGTCACTTATCACAGACCCGGGGAAATCCGATTCAGTCCTCGGCCTCGGTGACCTTACCATGTTGGTTAGTCGTTACAGACGGCCAAAGGAATCATGTGGCTCCCATATCCATAAACTACGACTCACTAGTTAGGGAAAAAAAAATGTATCTTCGTTGAAAGTGTAAGAATAATATAGCTTTATATGGCAACATCTGGGAGTTGTTTGTAGTAAGCCCTGGTTCGTATATTTATGAATGAATGAATCACTGTGAACTCAAAGCCAATGTAAGGTGGAACGTGATTGGCTGAACTGTATACATGAGTGATGGTGAAGATGTTGCCATGTACAGCCACAATCAAATAACCAACGACACTTTCCTTCCATCGTGCAAATAAATCAGTATCATATCAAAATATAATCATACAACACCTTACGTCAACTCAACCCTCTCAATTACTATTATGAGGTGCTGCAAAACCATACACGTGTTATTCTTTATTACCAAGATATTCACTATATGTATACGATGACAGGAAAGTGTTGGTGGATATTTGATTGTGGCTGTACAATAGTCTAACAATTATTAGACTTTTTGGTAAGATATCACTACTACTTCGACTTATCTGTTCCATTATTTACGGGGTTCGGAACGAAGGCACAAGATTTTTGAGGCTGATTATACATGCAAGGTAAACATGTCTCTTTAAGGACCCTGTGTTGGCGCATGAGACTTGGTGGCTTCTGATTCCTCCTGACTATGCCACGAAACTATCTCGTTCGATGTAGGTGGTGATTCGTGGTATTGAACCTTCAATTTTCTGACTACATCACGGGGTTTCTTAATGTGTGTTGTGTGTCAACCCGACCCCTGGTGTTGTCGTGCATACACCTTGTCAACACAACACACACAACGCTGACTTAAGGGGTCGAGTTGCTTGATTTTTTATTTATTTATTTCAAACAGTCATGTGAGCATGAAGGCTATCAGTTGTTGCAGATTTAGAAGGTTACGTACGACTTCCTCCAAACAATGCTTTACAAAACAGATCGCCTACTCGTACAATTGGCTACAAGATATTCGTCCACAAGCTGTTTTTTTTTTTCGAGGGCTTATAACAAACAGAAGATGTAACACTATGTAACTACAATACAGGATTATTATTATTATTACTATTAGGTTAGTTGTCTTGCAATCACCGAATCATTTGGTAGACCATTCATTGCAGTACTTCCAGAATAATGACCACTCTTTCCATACAGCCTGCATGCGTAATACTTCCTGAGGCCAACCGTACATACATACAAATATATGGACACTTTTGCTTTTATCTTGACAAACTTCCACACAATGGTAAACAGTCATAAAATTATATAAAACACAACATTATGGAGAGGTTCAAGACAATAGTTAGGGTAATAGTATCATCGTAGAAGTGTTACCTCGAGAAAATATCAGATGTTTTAGTTCCCTTGTTGTACGGTTAGCCACAAGAATTCTTATACAGGTCCTATGGAAGAAGAGGGCATTATTCTGGAAGTACTGCAATGAATGGCCTACCAAATGACTCGGTGATTACAAAACAACAAACTTAATAATGATGTTGTATTGCAGTTACGTAGTCTTATATTTTCTATATGTTGTAAACCCTCGAAAACAACAGAGTATGTACAGACACAATCAAATATCGATCGACACTTTCCATCCATCGTGGTAAATATATTGATAATAAAGAACAACACGTGTATGATTTTGCAGCACCTCATAATAATGAATGAGGGGGTTGAGTTGACGTAAGGTGTTGTATGGTTATATTTTTATATGATACTGATTTATTTGCACGACGGGAGGAAAGTGTCGGTGGTTATTTGATTGTGGCTGTACGAATTCTTATGGTCAATAGCTACTAGAGGCTTTTTGTACCGTCGCAAGTCAAGTATTTTATCCAAGTCTACATTGCCTCTTTCAATCAGTACGGAAGGAGTTGGTTGGTATGTAGGAATTATATCACTTCGAACTACTATAACGTCAATGTCCAAAACAGTCAGGAAGTTTAACCACGACTGGATATAAAATTTGGATTAGTGACTGTAATTGATAAAAAAAAAAAAAAAAAAGAGGCAGACCATGATACCGAAATATAAATTATCTGTAAAAAAAAGAGTAAAAAAAAAAAAAAAAAATGAACCCGTGTACAAATTTTCATCGTACAACTTTTGGAATTTATTCAGCGATATACTTATCTCTTGGCGTATCGAACACTTCCTCTTACTGGAGAAGATTGAATGTAATAATAATAATATGCTATTTTAAATCCAGCCTGAATATTTGAAGCTTGTGATTAGATATTTTGGGAACTGGGTATACACTCGCAATCCAAAATTTGTATCCAGGTCTTGTTGAAGTTTCGAATCATTTAACATACTAGTGAACCAATTACAACGCTTATCCTGTTTCATATTTGCTTGAGCTCGCTTAATATTCGATCTGGCTATTCGAAGCAAGCCTGGATATATATTTTTGATTGCGAGTGTACAAAGAAAGAACCAGGCAGTGTCCACAAAATGGGTGAAAACATGTAGCCTATATAAAGAACGTATCATTCGAGCTCTGTTTGTGTAGCTGTGGACTGATTCAACTAGGCTATACGAACGACACGAATTCTGCCTTTCTTTATACAGTACAGCCACAATCAAATATCCACCGACACTTTCCTTCCTTCGTAGTAAATATCTTGGTAATAAAGAACAACACGTGTATGATATAGCAGCACCTCATAATAATAATTGAGGGGGTTGAGTTGACGTAGGGTGTTGTTGTATGATAATATTTAGATATGATACTGATATAATAGCAAGATGGATGGAAGGAAGGAAGGTGTCGGTGGTTATTTGATTGTGGCTGTACATTACACTGAGACACTTGACAAATCTACTAGAATATAACCAAGGACACATTCCTATACGAGAACATACAGTTAATAATATAATATACACAACGAAATAGCTTCTGCAAATTCTGGACCATCATTTAGGAACACTGGGATGATTCAGAGTGAGAAAACTGAGGGAATTGATTGATACCAGTTCAGTTCAGTATTCATTTCCAATCAGTGACGCCCGTGAACCTTAAGGGGGTGCGGGAATAGGGGGACAGGCTTGGGAGGGGGGGGGGGTTAGGGAGGTGAGGGAGTAGGGGACAGGCTTGGGGAGGGGGGTGTTAGGGGTGCGTGAGAATAGGGGACAGGCTTTCTACCCACCCCAAGCCTGTCCCCCTATTCCCGCACCCCCCAAACCCCTCCCCCCCAAGCCTGTCCCCTACTCCCGCACCCCCTTAATATGATTTGCTTAATTAAGGGGATGGTATACCTTTAAAATTAGACTGTAGCGCCTTGTTGATTCCTCCAAAGTATGCCAGGAAACAGACCCAGATGAAGAAAAATAATGGTATCCTGTTGCCTGGAATAGTTTGTTTGGAGGAATCATTTGCTCCAGATTTACCACCCAAAACAATGTGCTATATACCTCCCTTAATTAAAAGTATCACAGTGTTAAAGTTAGTTGACGAACCACACCATTGGGCTAACAGTTAAAATAGTAGAATAGGGAGAAATACACTCTATTCAGTAATGTAATATGTTTATCCCAGTGAAGTTAAATGAGTGCCATCCTTAGAGTAACGAGTCTTAAGGGGAAAATTTGGTGTTGGTAAATCTGGAGCAACTGAATCCTCCAAACAATTCCAAGCAACAGGATACCATTATATTTGTCCATCTGGTTCTGTTTCCTAGCATACTTTGGAGGAATCAAGGCACTCCAATGTAACAAAAGTGAATTACCACCTTAAGAGCCCAGTGATCGTGTGTGATACTTGGTTGGTGGCTTCTGATTCCTCCTGATCATGCCACGAAACAATCTTCTTCCCTATAGGTGTGTGTGTGTGTGTTTCGTGGCAATTATTGAAGGACACATTTATCTTCAATTTTCTGACTACATCACGTACAGGGTCCCTTAAACCCGAATCACTTACAGGTTCAAAAGGCGAGAGCGATATCACTGCACTACCCCTCGTCACGGTCAAAATTCCTGTCCTATTATTTTGGCTAATGGTGAAGTCTTTCTTATATTCTGTATCATGAATGAGACGTGCAGTACCGGATCCTCCTCCCCTTTACTTAAAATTGATCTTTGGCTTGTGAAGGAATTTATTATTTTTAAATCTACAAGTACCAAAGTTTATATATAGTACTTTTGATGGTGACTGTATAACTCGTATGAATGAACATGCTCGGTTGCATCAGGATAAATACCCATTCACAAGGAAACTAACACATATACATACGACTCTGCCACAATTTTACGCAGGTCTCTCTAAGTGGAAAAGAACCCGTCGGGAAAGTTGACTGTTGTCGAGTCAAGAAATAAGGAAGGTATGGAAAGTGCGACGTCATTGCTCTCGGTGCCTTGTCGAACTGTCCTTTGGAAGTACGCAGGATCAGCTGTAGGATCATAACAGCTTCATATCCTATACTGTTCCTCTCTCTGTCACAAGCACATGTACACACCAGACAGCACACGTATGAATACTGCTCTTCTCACCTCAGATATGTCGAAGATGGTGACTAGTTTAGGCTCTCCCATGATGACGATGTTGTTGTTGGTGTGTGTGTGATATGGAGAGTGTCGCAGCTGACGTCCGCTTGTGTCACTGGTTTCTGGTTCACTGTGGAAGAAGAGAGAGAGGAGAAGGGTTAGAGAGGAGGGTGCGCACCAGCTGCTGGACTCGCGCGCGCACAGGTTCAGAGCGGAAAGATAATAGTTATCACGTGGCTGGAAATCCTGCAATGTGTCGCTAGCCAATAATTTAACTTTTTTTTTTTTTTTTTTTTTTTGCGAGACACACGAGTCGAGCTTCTCACTGGAACTTCACTCTTGTGTTTGAATAAGGTTTACATAACCATCACGTTCCCTTCAGTAGTGAGGTAATTTTAGAAGGGTTGGCAAATTAGAAATAATGTTAGAACGAATTTATTTTTCTTGTTCACTACACGAAGGTCACGAGTTATGAAGGTCATCATATCCTTTGGGTGAATTGGAGGATTGGTTACAGATTCCTCCAGCCTACAATACGATAATTGATCTCATCACAAAGGCTGAGGTTTGGAAAAAATAATATTCCTCCAAATCGACGATAACTGGAGACTCCTTAAATTAAAGCAAACAACAACAACAACAACAAACAACTTGTTATGTACAGCCACAATAAAAACACCAACACTTTCCTGCCATTGTGCAAATAAATCAGTATCATATCAAAATATATCATACAACACCTTACGTCAACTAAACCCCCTCAATTATTGTTATGAGGTGCTGCAAAATCATACATCATTTGTTCTTTATTACCAAGATATTTACTACGATGGAAGGAAAGTGTCGGTGGATATTTGATTGTGGCTGTACTAGTTGAAGATTAACTGATTGATTAATTGATGATACCAGGCGCCGCAACAGCGAGGTCATAGAGCGCCAGAAGAAGGTGATAGAGAGGTGAGACCGCAAGTAGGAAAGAAATAGAAAGAAAAGAGGGATAGTTGGAGAACTAAAAGCTAGTGGCTGGGGCCGAAGGGGCGCCAAAACCCTTAAATTATTGCCCACACCACTACAGGCAATACCACCCTACAGGGTACTAATTGAAGACCATATGTTTTGCTACACCCGGGCAGTAGAAGGAAATTGGCGTGACGTCACCACTATAGAATTGATAAACAAATAGTGTACAAGTGATTAATTCATTAGTCATGGAAAATGGAACATGATTAGGAAAGTGGAACATGATCACCTGAGAGGGTAGATTAAATTAACAAACCAAACCTTATGTAGTCTGATGTTACCTTCCTTTCGAACCAAATGTTACCGGTAGGCTATATATAGTTAGTAGTCTTAGTGAATGGGACAATAATGCAGAACAAATTGTGAGGTGAGGTACAGTTGGGCAAGTAGAAAGTGCGAAAAAAATGTTGGAGTATATGGAGACATGAGGCAGTTCCCTATAGTAAACACACGTATCTTGATGAATGAATCCCTCAGTCCCTAAAGCCTCTGTTAGGTGGAACGTCATTGGCTGAACTTCTGGGTGGTGGTGAAGCATATATTTCCATCGTATTTTACGTAAATGAAGGTTAATTTAAGTTAATAAGTGGTAGAAAACAATTCCTAGAGAATACTACCGTATTTAATTAACGAAATTGGAGTATTATATAAAAATATGCGTTAGCAAAACGTAAAACGTAACTGGTAATGTAGCACAGAGGAGCAGCATGTCAGCAGGTAATTTTTCTTTCTTCATAATCTTCGATGCTGCTGAACGAAGTCTCGTGAGTCAGACTAATAAATACTGACCTCTATTGAAGAAAATCTAATAACGAATCTAATACCAGTACTGATGTTAAGCTTAATTATTTATTAGTTATGAAGTTATATGACACATGATATGATACATAATAATGAGGTAGTAAATTAGTAGGAAACTAGCCTATGTGTTGCTTAGGGAATCATAGGATGTTGTTTCTGTTCAGTATTAGTTCGAAACGCGATGATATTGTAACCGAGTCAATGATCTTATATGAGGTCTTTATGCCATGTCAGTATGCCACGGTGAGAAGGGAGCCCTGATTTGAATTCAAAAGAAAATGTTTGGGCTAATATTGTGAGTGTGTGGGAGCCCAACGAGGAAAGGACGTCACAGCAACTGTTGGCTCACATGGTGATGGAGTGGGAGGTCCTCAGGAGGAAGCCTAACATCATTCATAATCGTGTGGCATTACTTCCTAACAGACTTCAAGAAGTGATTTCCAGCAATGGTCTCTGGACAAAATATTGAGTTTAATTAAAGCATTAGGTATATTTTGCAGAAATAAATTTCACCCAATGTTGTGTTGTTTTCATGCAATGATGTTATATTCATTGGAACGGGTATCTGAATAAGACATGAACCTTTATATGTTATATATGTTATTGTAAAACATTGTTTTATAATGTTATCAGTGGTGATTAGTTTGTCAGAAAAAATAAACTTAATGTCAATTAGGAATTTATTCTATGCTTCACTATGATAAGAGATAAGATATTAGAGTTTAAACAATATCAACATTAGTGAACTATATTATACCAAACTCAAACCCTAGTAAATCATAATTTATTACCATGCCGTCTCTGTATTAATTTTTACTACATTTGATAACTTATATTTGTTACTGTACACTTTCTTTTAACAGCTATAAATTGCTAACAACTTTGCGCGAGATGTGTGGTAGAATTAGTTTTGTGCTCATCTCGCAACTATAAAACACACAGTGCCCATAATTAAGACCCAATTAGTCTGGCGACAAACATCTCAGCCTCAAAAAGTTATTCGATTGTAATTCTGCACTACCTCCACTATTATTGTAACAGGCCCATAATATTGAATATTCATATTGCCAAGTATTTGCTAAATTGCAGTATTAAATGACATGCATTTAATAGCGAGAATTAATATAAAGAAGCAATAAAGTAATTAATAATTTGATTGAATTAAAAAGGGAAAGAGAGTACTGCTTTAGGCATGAATGATTTTGTAGCACGTAGGCGGAGATAGCAAGGAAGGACAATAAGCACGAGGGAAAAATAAGGAAAGGAGACGTGGTCGAAGATTTAATATGGATTGACTGTGGTTCATAGGGGCGTCAGAACCCTTGAAATGTAATCAGTAGATTAGTACTAATTTACTAACTCAGTATTATGTATCACATCATGTGTTATTTAGCATCATAACTGAAAATGATTATGCTTAACATCAGTACTGGTATTAGATTCGTTATTAGATTTTCTTCAATAGAGGTCAGTATTTATTAGTCTGACTCACGAGACTTCGTTCAGCAGCATCGAAGATTATGAAGAAAGAAAAATTACCTGCTGACATGCTGCTCCTCTGTGCTACATTACCAGTTACGTTTTACGTTTTGCTAACGCATATTTTTATATAATACTCCAATTTCGTTAATTAAATACGGTAGTATTCTCTAGGAATTGTTTTCTACCACTTATTAACTTAAATTAACCTTCATTTACGTAAAATACGATGGAAATATATGCTTCACCACCACCCAGAAGTTCAGCCAATGACGTTCCACCTAACAGAGGCTTTAGGGACTGAGGGATTCATTCATCAAGATACGTGTGTTTACTATAGGGAACTGCCTCATGTCTCCATATACTCCAACATTTTTTTCGCACTTTCTACTTGCCCAACTGTACAAGTATGCGACAACATTTATATGGATGGAATATGAGTGTTGGGAATGTTGTTTTTACGGAGTTAATCATCCAACTATTGTGTATTATTATTGTACGCTTCCGGAAAAAATGTTAAACTGAAAACTTAGAATACTTGTCATGCACGATTATCCGACATTATACAGATACCATGTAAGTCACCTGAGGAAGTTACTTATAGCTTCCAGTGCTCAGATATCTGTCCATTATCTTGTTCATAAACTGACACATAAAGTAACTACCAGTACTCATTTACCTTAAGAATATACTGGAGTTTTCCCGCTCTCAGCCCGTCAATACTCCAATTGTAAGGGACAGGTTCGGCTGGGTCGATGTTCGGCTCTGCCAACTTCAACACTATCACGGTAACCACACACCTACCTCCAACGCTCGACACTCACCCACTGACTTGACTTGACTCGGTCTCTTGAGTCCTCCACTGCCGAGTTGCCAATTCCCACAGTGCCGCCTGACGACTCTTGCCTATATAGTCGAATCAGCCGCGCTCATGGACTTTTAGTCAATGTTACAAACACGTTTACTGTTCCCTTAACATGTGAGTAAAGTTTGTGAATAACTCATGCCAGCAAGCTCGATTCTGTGTACGTCATAATGAAACCTCCTATAAAAGAAAATCGAAATTACTCTCCATTGACCATAATACACACACACACACACACACGTGTATTGACAGCCTCATACTCAGCCACAGGACTCGGGACAAACAACTTTGTGGACCCCTCTTCCTTCCTTCCTTCAAGTAACGCCATTCTCTTTCTGTCTACATCCCTTAATGGTGTATTGTCTTCAGAGATGTGGGCAATGTTACATTATTTATGTAATTCAAATTGTATTATGAAACATCAGGGTACTTCATCACTGAGGCATATTACGCGCTTATAAGACTTGACGTGTGTATCAGCTTGGGGTGTGTGTGGTGGTGGGTTGTAGTTGGGTGTTTGTGCCACCCTTGAGGGAATAGTACAATGCTGGTTAATCTTGAGCAACTGATCCCTCTAAACTATTCCAAGCAACAGGCCACTATTATTATTGTTAATATGGTCCTGTTTCCTGGTATACTTTGGAGGAATCAAGTTCTCTAATGTACCAAAAGTATACTATCCCCTTACACTGTTGGTGGTGTGTGGGTATTTCCTGCAGCACCGGTGACTCAGACGGACTCAGACTACGATAAAGGCTGGGATATGCATCATGGTCATGCAGGGGACGTGAGGGACACACAACATTCACACTAAATCCTTGAACTCTGTGTTGTGTGTGGTCGTCTGCTGACATGATCGCATTGTAGCCGACTGACTTATCTATACAAAATTAACTAATTAGCTTCGGTAGAATGAAGGAACCAGGAGTAATTGAGGAAACAACAGTAGGTTCTTTGATCCACTCATGGCAGTTCCTGATTTCGACTGACAAATATTATATGTCATGTTTATCGTTCTGGACTTGTAAAGTAAAGTTCACATTGCAAATTGATCCACATTTACAACTTTAAGGCCCCAAATCCTAACTATAGAGACAACTCTTGCACAGGCATTCATTAATGCACGGCATCTCTGCTTCAAAAGACAAATAATTATTATCTCCTTCATAACATCACTATATGGATTACCTTATTATTGTTATGCCTTGAGGTAAAAGTGTTGTGTAGTGTTCTTATGAAATCACATATTCTCACAAACTACATGACTGTGACGGACCTACACTGTTATCATTGTATCTCCCGTCACGTCTCCTTCCGCCAACCGATTCTTTGTACACCCGAGCTCGTAAATTTGCGACCACGTACTTAGATGTTTATGCCATTTGAGCTGGTAACATTCATTTGGTGAGGAATTAGAGTAGGTGGAACATAGTAGAGGGACATGATACAATCTTTCACCTACAATGACACCTTCCCCACACAGCGTTACCAGCTCAGATGACAAACATTTGGGGACGTGGTCGCGAATTTACGAGCTGGAGTGTACATGGACATGGTAAATAAAGAGACAACGCACTTGTGATGGACGAACCATCTGACAGTGTTGTGGTCAGCTACTGAATGTAACACATCCTTTACTTCTTGATTTAATGTAAGGTAGACAGAACCTAAAAACAAAACAATATCTACCTATGAGTGAAATGAGGTTATAGTGATATTGTGACGCCGAGTATTATTTGCCAAATGATTAACTTATCACAAAAAGAGACGATATGAAAGGTAAGGGGATGCTATTGGAACATTCTCTCGTCATTATCTGGTGTGATATGATGCGTGATGTGTGTTCACCGCAGGGAATACGCAACACACATCATGATAACCAACCACGCAATAAACATTACGTAATATGCATTCGTGAAATAACTCAAATGCGTTGTTTTCAATCCATCATGCAATGCGCAGTCCGTACACAACAGTTCTTGGCCCTCAGTTAATTCAAATGAGAAATAATTTGATTTATTTTGTTAATATGCGAGAAGAAGTAGTAAAGTTTATCGTCAACACCAAGCACAGCTCAAACCAATATCTCTCTCTCTCCTCTCTCTCTCTCTCTCTCTCTCTCTCTCTCTCTCTCTCTCTCTCAAGGAATGCAGTCCAGATAATTTTCCAGCTGAGGGACGACCACTTCACTCGTTGGGCTGGAGAGGTTGTCTTTGACCCATCACATACAAAATATAACAACCTAACCTAACCTAACCTAACTCTTTTCATCTTCTTACATGAACACCATTTTTGTGTGGACTGGCATTGTAATATATCAGCTCCTTTCCTCATAGTAGACAGCAACCCCTTCCCTAATATTTAATGAATTACCACTTATGATGATCCTTCAAACGTTATGTGGCAAGGAATCTCGAACGAAATTAGACGTGATTTTGTAAAGAACTTTCTCATGCACTCTCTCCTAAAATTACATGCAGGTGAGGAAATGAAATCGGTTCTCACTTTTCTCACCATGAAAGGAAACTAATTCACAGTTTGGAAGATATGTCCCTCTGTCCCTGGAACACACACACGACTCACCATTGTTACAGGAGTTAAGAGGGTAATAATTCACTTGTGTTAACATTGGAGTACCTTGATTCCTCCAAAGTATGCCAGGAAACAGGACCAGATGAACAAAAATAATAGAGTTCTATTGCTTGGAATAGTTTTGAGGAATCAGCTGCTCCAGATTTACCAACACCACTGTATGTAAGTACTTCCACCTTAAGGGACCCTGTGATGTAGTCAGAAAATTGGAGATAAACGAGTCCTTCAAATATTGCTACGAAACACACACACCTACATGGAAGGAGTTTGCTTCGTGGCATGACCATCAGGTGCAAAAATCAGAAGCCACCACCAATCTTCATACACGATCACATCACAGGGTCCTTAAGGGTATAGATATTAAATACACGTTGGGTACATTGATTCCTCCATAAAAAATACCCCAGGAAACAGGACTATAGATAAACAAATGATAATAAGGGATTAAGGGGATAGATATTAAATACACTTTGGGTACATTGATTCCTACAAAAATATATCCTGCAGGAAACAGAACTATAGATAAACAAATTATTAAAATGATGGCATGTTGTTTTAGAATAGTTTAATAATTGGAGGATACACAGAAGTGGCTCAATAATAATAATAATAATAATAATAATAATAATAATAATAATAATAATAATAATTTACCAACACTACTTCCTCGTTGATTACAGTGGTTAGTTAGTAAGAGCCTCTTGTTGGTATATGGAACCTCCTTTCTATCACACCTCTATCAGTGGTTTGTTGGTTTATATACGACTCATTACAACGTGTGTCATATAAGTCGAACCTTTCTCTGGTGATAACACACACGATATTACCCAACTTGTGTGTGTGTGTGTGTGTTTGTGTATGTGTTATTTTGTTACGTTAAATAATTGACAGAAATTATGTTATATATATGTGTGTGTGTGTATGTGTGTGTGTGTTTTATTTTGTTACGTTAAATGATTGACAGTAATGATGTTATATATGTGTGTGTGTGTGTGTGTTTAATTTTGTTACGTTAAATGATTGACAGTAATGATGTTATATGTATGTGTGTGTGTGTTTACTTTTGTTACGTTAAATGATTGACAGTAATGATGTTATGTGTGTGTGTGTGTGTGTGTGTGTGTGAGTGTGTGTGTGTGTGTGTGTGTATGTGTGTGTGTGTGTGTGTTCTATTTGATATATTTATGTTACGTTAAATGACTGACTGTAATGATTTTATTTGTCCCGAATTCCAATAAGCTCTAATGAGAGAGAAATCGCTCAGAATCCATCCGTCAGGTGTGTTAATGTTTATCATGGTGTGTACAGCCACTATCAAATAACCACCGACACTTTCCTCCCATCGTAGTAAATATCTTGGTAATAAAGAACAACACGTGTATGTATGATTTTGGCATCATTTTGCAGCACCTCATAGTAACAACTGAGGGGGTTGAGTTGACGTAAGGTGTTGTATGCTTTTATTTAATATGATACTGATTTATTTGCACGATGGAAGGAAAGTGTTGGTTTTTTTATTGTGGCTGTACAATACATACATACATACGTGTTGTGGTGAGGTATGATGAGGTGTGATGAGGGAAGTGGGAGAGTGCAACACCTAGAATCTATCTCTATGCTGCTCTACAACCTTGACCAGCGGGAATCAAGCAGCTAGCTATAAGGACGCCTGGCTGACTAACTGACTGACTGACTGGCAACAACGAGGACACACTACTGACCCATATACTCCTTAATTGTGCCACGTCATTTTCACAGAAGGAAGATAGATGACTGATGCTCGCTGAGGTATATACAGTACATATCCATTAATGTGGGGGAGTACAGTGTTGGGGATTCCTTTAAACTAGTCCAACCAACCATTGTTTTAGCTAATCTGGTCCTGTATCGTGGCAGACTTTGGAGGCACTCTAATGTACAGCCACAATCAAATATCCACCGACACTTTCCTTCCATCGTGCAAATATATCAGTATCATATCAAAATGTAATCATACAGCACCTCATGTCAACTCAACCCCCTCAGTTATTATTTTGAGGTACTGCGAAATCATACACGTGTTGTTTGTTCTTTATTGCCAGGATATTTACTACTATGTTAGGAAAGTGTCGGTGGATATTTGATTGTGGCTGTACCAAAAGTATCCTATATCGTACCCTGTGATCGTGTATGAAAATTTTGGAGGCTTCTGATTCCACCTGACCATGCCACGAAACAAGCTCCTTCCATATAGGTATGTGTGTTTCGTGGCAATATTTGAAGGCCTCGTTTATCTAAAAATTTTCTGACTACATCACAGGGACCCATATAGAGTAATTTCTTGATGGCAAATTAGAGAGTTGTTGATTCCTCTAAAATTCCAGTGGTTCCCAAATTCTCGGTCATTAAATTGTGGCTGAGTTGTTGTATCCCGCCTTGCAGGTGTCTGAAGGCAAGATGTAAGAGAGAGAGAGAGAGAGAGAGAGAGAGAGAGAGAGAGAGAGAGAGAGAGAGAGATGTCATTCACCGTTAGGAAGTTTTAGTGAAGAGAGAAAGATGTCATTCAAGATTGGTAAAGATAAAATGATGAGAGCTGCTGGTGATAGTGGTAGTGGTGGTGATAGTGGTAGTGGTGGTGATAGTGGTAGTAATGGAGATAGTAGTAGCTGTAATGATAGTGGTGGAGATAGTAGTAGCTGTAATGATAGTGGTGGAGATAGTAGTAGCTGTAATGATAGTGGTGGTGACAGATAGTGGTAGTGGTGGTAGTAGCTGTAATGATAGTAGTGGTGATAGTATTGGTGTTACCGGATATCACACCCTCCCAATCAGTCAGTCAGTCAGTCAGTCAATCAGTCACCAACACACGATAATTAAGGACCTTGTGATCGTGTATAAAAAATTGGAGGCTTCTGATTCCTCCTGACCATGCCACGAAACAAACAAGCTCCTTCCCTATAGGTGTGTGTGTGTGTGTGTGTGTGTGTGACGGTGATGTGAGAATGATTAGATAATGTAATTTATAATATGGCAATTACAACTTACCTTGCCCGGTTAATTTATGATCTTCGTTGGTTGGCTGCAGCGAAGAAAGTACTCAGGGTTAACTCCCCGTTTAGGCCTCAATCATCACGCACATAATAAATTTTTATGTTAAGGGTTCTTCCCGATATATATGTATTTATATAGATAACAAATCTACTGGTGCATTTAAACAACCAATTGCAAATTTTCTATATTTATTCAACTCCAGTATGCCAACATGAATAAATTAATTTCACACACACACACACACACAACTCACGCTCACGCAACGCTAACTAGCTACTCGCTCTCGCTACGTCTCGTTCGTATACGTGACGATAGTCTAGGTTACGTTAACACTTGTAGTAATTCTATCAATTGTTACGCGAGTTGGAATATTTCTTAATGTCTCACACTTGGGAATAATTTAGAGTCTCACAACACACTCGTAATTTTCAAAGATCCAACTCCCTCTCACCTAATTTAGTTACTGAACCAGCGTCAATGCAACTAGTCAGATACAACTGTAAAGCCTTGTGAAATCGTGTAATATACAACGAATTCGGCGTCTACGTTGATCACTCCCCACTGCACGTGGAGGTAATTCAGGCAAGGGAAGCTGACGAACGAGTGTGTCCTTCCTTCAAGTGTCCTGTTCCAACTGACCCAATTCTTCCTCCTTAACTGGTTCAAAATTTCTCTGACTCCTCCTCCTATTTTTGTTCGTTTTTCCTAACTGGCTACGATTTACATGGTACCCTCTCATTCCTTAGTTATACCTGCAATTGCAATTTACCTATGGCGTGCTAATAATTCCCGATAATTCCCCTCCACTTCACGATCATTTACAATACCATAAGTTACCCAGGTAGCATAATTATTAATACATTATGTACTTAATGTACGAACACCTATATGACTGAATGTGGCAATTTCAGTTGAACCATGACCCTTTTTCCCTTTTTCTACCTGGTCTATTTTTGATACTACCTGGGGATTAACTAGCTGCACCCCCAACTTAACCCACTCCTGTCTCCTTTGTCTCAGGAATGGAATATTCCAGAACCTTCTCTAGAACATTCTATAATGACACCAGTATGGAACATTCCAACTCTCTGTAATTCAAATTACGTCACGAGTATTATGTCTGACTCGTGACAGTGTGTTCGTGGCAATATTTGAAGGCCTCGTTTATCTCCAATTTTCTGACTACATCACAGGGTCCCTTAATCTGAATGTCATGATATTTCCGACATGTGAAGAAGTACCAAGTGAAGAGTCCAACCTCACTGTCAACTACTATGTTTACTTTCTCTCTTTTATTTACGTTAGTATAGATAGAGAGAGACTTTGTTGCCTTGCTTCATCTTCTGCTATTATTATTATTATTATTATTATTATTATTATTATTATTATTATTATTTTCTCTCTTTTAGTTAAGTTAGTATAGATGGAGACTTTGTTGCCTTGCTTCGTCTTCTGCTATTATGATGATGATGATGATTATTATTATTATTATTATTATTATTATTATTATTTGATATGTTGTTCGTATACCGTGTTAATGTCCCATACAAGACTGAGAAGTAAATGACTATCTCTATAAGCATTATTTACTCACATCATGCCAATCACAACACGTGGCTGGGCCCTTCTCAACTCCGCCCACTGCACTTAATAAGGGACTCTGTGATGTAGTCAGAAAATTGAAGGTTTGGGAGTCCTTCAAACATTACCACGAAACACCACCTAGACTATATGGAAGGAGTTTGTTTCGTGGTATGATCAGGGGTGAATCAGAAGCCTCCAATTATCATACACGAACACAGGGTCCTTAAAGAGAGGTAGCTATTGTATACTCGATTTTTTCTCTTTTGTTTTTACACGCGTACGTTAAGTTTTATCATGTGTCAGTTTTTATCACTCATATTTACAGGGGTACGATATTGAAACACACACTTATATTGTTGAACCTTGGATGATAAAAGTGATAATATTCTTGATGATGACTGACGGGAAGGAAGGGAGTCAATGGTCGTGAATGAGATGCCACAACATGCTCGAGGTAATAAATAACGTACAACCACAATCAAATATCCACCGACACTTTCCTTCCATCGTAGTAAATATCTTGGTAATAAAGAATAACACGTGTATGATTTTGCAGCACCTCAGAATAATAATAATTGAAGGGGTTGAGTTGACGTAAGGTGTTGTATGATAATATTTTGATATGATACTGATTTATTTGCACGATGGAAGGAAAGTGTCGGTGGTTATTTGATTGTGGCTGTACAACAAACCCACGTGGTGAGTTGCATTGCCTTTAGGAAGAAGTATGAAGCAGAAGTATATCTTTACACATGATTCCGAGTCGTCTATGTAAGTACAGCTCTGAGTCACACCTTAATTCCAGACTTTTCCTTTATTTGTAAAAGTTTCGAAACCATGAGATGATTATGTAGTTCCTGGGTGCATTGGACTGTACAGGGTGGTCCGAAAGTCTTGTCATCCCCTACCAAATGTTTGAAATATGAACATTTTTCCAGGAATTTATAAGTTTAATGTAAATCAAATTAGTTCTGAACATCATATCTGTGAAAATAAAATTGTTTGTGTATATAGATACTGGGCTGAAGGAACCACACTGGCGTGATTGTCTATGACGAGAAGAAAACATACTCTGGCAGACGGAAGATTATTACCAAATAGTTTCGGTGCACACTGCCACCATCCTCAGTTATCAAGACGAAATGATGAGATGACAATGGGAGGTACTGTACAAAAGGCTTCAAGGCTTCAATATATATATATATATATATATAGTGCGACCTCGCGCGCGCGTGCGCGTGCGCGTGTGTGTGTGTGTGTGTGTGTGTGTGTGTTTGTGTGTGTGTTAAGGGGTGACAAGACTTTCTGACCACTCTGTACATTAAGCATTTACACAATCATATTCTGCAGCACTATAAACATGAAATAACAACGAAACATTTAAGGGGAGAATCTCTTGTTGGCAAATTGGCAGGCTACCGATTCCTACTAACTAAGCCAGAAAACAGACACCCTAAATGGTATTAATAGGGAATCTGTTTCTGGGCATAGTTTGGAGGAATCAGTGACTTTCCAATTCACCAACAAAAGAATCTCCCCTTAATAAAATATACAGCCGTTGATCTCTGTAATATTAATTGGTTCCCATTTGAGAGAGAGAGAGAGAGAGAGAGAGAGAGAGAGAGAGAGAGAGAGAGAGAGAGAGAGAGAGAGGTATGTCAGGTTAGGTTAGGTTAGGTTAGGTTTAGTCATCTTATATATATATGACTATAGCTATCGACTATAGTACCTGACTGGAACGTTGTCGAGGCGAGGCTGCTGTATGGTTTCATAAGTATTACATTATTGCACTCCTCTTGCAACGGAGCCACTTACGCCTTGTCATTGCAACACATGTTCAAGAGAGAGAGAGAGAGAGAGAGAGAGAGAATGTGTGTGTGTGTGTGTGTGTGTAAAAATCAAATTCATCTTGGTGCAATGATTTTCACCATGCTATACTGACTGACCTTTGGATAACTCACTCACACACTATACTGAGCCTTGGATAACTCACTCACACACTATACTGAGCCTTGGATAACTCTCTCACACACTATACTGACCTTTGGATAACTCAGTCACGATCTTTAGGTAAAAATTTTCGTAACTATCCACCCATAACGTTTGGCATAATCCTGCTCACAAACAAACCTAACCTACCTCTGTGGGGTGTTAGCAAGTATGAAGCACCGGAGGAGATGGAATCATTAATATAAAATACACATATTTATGACGCCCAGTGGGGCTGATTTTATTCTTTATGAATATTAGCCATCCCTCACAGGGCTGAGATTAAGATTGTTGTAGGATCTAGTCACTTTCTAGTGGATTTGACGAGCTCTGCCCACATGAGGTGTACTGCAACCGGAGGCTCTTTTTTTTTTTCAATTGTTGTGTGGACCGCCTGCACACAGGGGTGCATTATCCCTTTGCAAGCAGCAGTGTAAACTCCCTCCCCCTTTATGGTCCCTTCAGGACTGGTCTCATGGAAGGTGCGGCCCCACTTGTAGCTCTTGTGGTAACGTGGACTTGGGCCCACACCACTGACTGTGTGATGAAAGACCTTCCTCCCAATCTCCCTGGCGGTCGGAGGCCCCCAGACTCCCTGGTCCAGTAAGTTCTGGTCCCATTTCCCTGGGATGTGCTTCAGTAGCCCAGGCATATAGGGCCACGCAGCCCCTCCTTTATTTTAATTTGTTTTTTCAATGCGACCAGAGTGTATTGGGGGTCTGTGGGGCGGGAGGCCATTCTACCATGGGAGAACATCAACAACAACAACAACATAACAAATAAACAGCTGTCATATCACAAATATATATACGTCAACCGAGGCTGAGAGATCTACAGTATATAACAAATTAAATATGTCACTTGGTGTCGATAATTGTTGTTACGCCAATCTTGTTTTTAAGGGGGTACTGTGGTCGGAAAGAAAAAACTTAATAAAAAATAAAGTATTCGCATTAAAGAGCTGAGATTTTTAGGCTTTGTTTAGAATATGATTTCCTACACTCTGAATGCAAATAAATGCTTTGCATGCATGACGTCATGACGTCATGAATGCATTTTATTATAAAGGCCATAGAGACATTATTTGTTATTATGAAACGTGATGATGCATGAACATACGTATATATTATTATATTCAATGTATAAACTTTTTGTTAATCAACTTTATGTCATGCTGTCATGGCTGCATGACATAGCGTGACGTAATATAACACGATTACGCAATTTTTGCATGTTTTTTCCTTCTGTGTGCCTTCTATCTGTTTTTTCGAGAAAATCGTCTATACATTTATTTGTTAATCATTATCAATAGACACACCAAATTTCACGTAAATATATTGCATTTTGGATTTTTGTGAATATTTATAGTATAAAAAGTCATGTTTTGAATAATTATCTTTTAAAGTTTTGCCAGGACTATATTATCTATTACTTATTTCCCAATTTTGATTATTTTTACAAATGTTACTAATGAACTTATGGTGATAATGCACCACAAAAGTTATATAATACAATATATACTACTAATTACCGTGAGGTATTAGTCGTGAATTGGCATTGTCGGAAAGTAGGCTACAGTTTTGATGTGAAATGGTAACACCTTTCGCCTTTGCCGGTAAATACGCTTTATCTTACTGCTGGGGATCATCAGAATGTCATTTCATTGGATTGGGGTTTATTTTTACCAGAAGTGGGAATCTTCCCTTTCCTCCTTTGACCACGGGTGATGACAAAATTCGACACCACCAACAAGTGTGGGTAACCTCGGGTGACGACATAAGTCAACTGCGCAGTTTTTTAATTTGCACGCCCCCTGACATACTTGATTAGGCTCACAAAAGAGGGTGTGTGTGCCTAGGGACTTCCCTGAGTCACACCATCCACTGGCAGTCAGTGTAGGAAGAGCAGTGAGCATGTAAAGATGTATTTTCAGCACTCCGCTTTGTGCTAATTACCATATATGTAAAATCGACAGAGTAATTTTACTTCATATTGTTGTGTTGAAAAATGTGATTAAGACACATTTTATGACGAAATCAGAGCTTGAAAACATACTTAAGATTGTAAGGAAAGTGTACAAGTGTCTTTTGAGTTGTGGTCGTTCTGAGTTGGCTACCCATCCTACAGTTGTCCATTTAGTCTTCCACAAGTACATCAGAAAACAGCTAAATGTTTGTACTTCAATATCATGTATCATTTATTTATGTTGCCAAAATAGTTTACATGCTATTAGCCAAAAAAGGGCCAGGCGAGAGAGTGTCCATGCCCAAGAAGGCCCGTGGTTAAGGGGTTACACGGCTCCCTGCACATTGTGTTGACTTTTCACATCAAAATTGTACTTTCCCAGTGTTTTTAGATAAATTTTCTATACAAATATGCATGAAATGAAAAATGATGGTATAATTATTTTTTTAGCATATTCGACCTTACTAATGTTACCCTGTGATCATGTATGAGAGTTGGAAGTTTCTGATTCCTCCTGACTATGCCGCGAAACAAGTATCATATATATAGGAGGTGTTCCGTGGCAATAATTGAAGGACTCATTTCCGCCATTCTTCTGACTACATCACAGGGTCCCTTATTAACCCTGCTTAGGTAGAGGCCTTTGACCTCATGTAGCTAGGTAGACCAGGGTCTGACAGACCCAAAATTAAAAAATCCATTAGAATGCTCTACAGAACTTTTATTAAATTGGGACTGCTTGTGTATCAAATAATATCCTCCTCCTACACAACTGATACAATGAAAATAAAAAAAATCAATTTTCTTTATATATAATAAACTTGTGAAAATAAAAAACGTGCAAAAAAGCATATGTATATTTGGGTTCTATCCATCTCATACAAAAAAATAACAGAATGGAAGTTTGCATGGTAGAATCAGTTGGTAAGGAGTGCTGCTGCATTCCGGAACCTCTGACCATACACAACTGCAAACCAACACAAGAAAACGTTAGTTTGATTATTTTTTTTGTGTTATAGCTAATGTATATATTTCACGAGAAGAAGCCAGAGGTTTTATGAGGCTATTTCTTACCTACATACACTCCATGCAGAGTACAGAAGAGTGCTCAATGCATACTGGCTTCTTGCAAGTGATGCAGGGGGTTCTTGTCTTCCTATCCTTCTTGGTAGGACAGAGCCAGCATCTCTTTCTTTGTGGCAGGTTTATGGGGATCTTAGCTGGGGGATTCACCTCAGGGAAGACATTCTTGATGACTTGCTGAGTCTTTGTGTGTTGACCAGGAAAACTAATCCTCTCTTCAGCCCATGGTTCGATGAGACTCTTCGCCAGACGAAGAAGAAACTTTCGGCGGTCTACCTGCACAGTTAGTGGACATGGGTCTATGTGATCCGAATACCCTTATGGTTCCCAAATGGATAAAGACCTTGAAATGACTCCCCTACCGAATGCATGCACACCCCAAAGGAAAGCATATAATCAAATAGAAAGAGTGAAAAGGAGGTGTAGGAGGAAGTGGGAGAAATGAAGAGGGAGGAGGAAAAGGAGAAGAGCATATGATATTTTTTTTTTTTTTTTTTTAAGTACAGCCATAAGAAGAGAAAGGAGAAAAGTGGAAAGGGAAAATAACCGAGGGAGGAATTACAAGAAAATGGTGGAAATTAGAAAAAGAATGAATAATAGATGAGTACGTAGAAACAAGCTCCTTCTATATAGGTGTGTGTGTTTCGTGGCAATAATTGAAGGACTCATTTACCGCCATTCCTCTGACTACATCACAGGGTCCCTTGTTCAACATACTGCTGGCTATTGTCTTGGAAATGAATAGGATACGAATGATTGAAAGGAGAATCATTACTATTATTATTATTTGCTTTTCCTTTCTTTGTCTCAGATGGGGACGAACGAGTCTTATTGTCTAAATGATGAAGTCTGATTGTTGTTAGAATGATGTAGTTATTATTGTACAGTCAGATTATAAGACTATGTCTTCAGCTGCCACCTTTGTACAGTAATACATTAATCCCTTGGCCTGAAGTCATAGATCAGAGAAGTCAAATATATTTAACTTTGCTGCTCAATTGAATAGTCCCATATACAGTGTTGAAGCTCCTACGACGTGGGTGCAAACTATTCGTATATGCATGAAAATGGTGCTATACTTTCCTCGCATCGCTATAATAATAAAAATGATACAGATGGAATGAAGAAGTAGTGGAGCAATTATTATACAGCACATGCCTTTGCCATTGTTTCAGTAATGACTCCGGAAGACTGGCTTGGCTGTAGCAGTGCATTCCCTCTATCAGTCAGTCAGTCCATCCACCCGTGTTACCCTCACGTAGAATATCATATACTGGAATTTGATGTGTGAAGTGATACCTTTAGTGTGTGTGTATGTGTGTGTGAGATAAAGAAAAAAACAAGATGTGTGTGTGGGAAGGGGGGGGGGAGAAAAGGGAGAGAGAGAGAGAGAGAGAGAGAGAGAGAGAGAGAGAGAGAGAGAGAGAGAGAGAGAGAGAGAGAGAGAGAGAGAGAGAGAGAGAGAGAGAAAAGACGGGATGAGATAGGAAAAAAACAGGACGTGTGTGTGTGAGCATAAAGAAAATCTATCTGTGCTAAGGACGATATTTAAAAAGAGAGCACATACACATTGAGATATATTTTCATTACAGTGGGAACAAGTAACAATATTCAGATTAATTAATACTCCTGCTGACTTTTAGTTCAGAGTGAGTGCGAGGATGTAAATAAAGGATCAATTTTTTAAGGGGGTAATTCTTTTTTGATACATTGGAGTGCCTTGATTCGTCCAAAGTATGCCAGGAAACAGGACCAGATGAACAAAAATAATGGTGTTCGTTCTGTTGCTTGGAATAGTTTGGAGGATTCACAGTTACTCCAGATTTACCAACACAACATTTTCCCCTTAAACACCCCACCCCACTCCACCCCCAAAGAAAATAATACAGTATGCATACATATATAGGATGTATATATATATATTTATTAGGTTAGGTCCTGGGTTAGGCTGGATTAGTTTACGTATGTATGTTGTGTCGCGTGAGGAGTCGGGGTGAGATGGTAATTATGATGTAGAGAAAAAGGGGGAAGTTTTGTATTGGTAAATCTGGAGCAACTGAATCCTCCAAGCTATTCCAAACAACAGAACGAACACCATTATTTTTGCTATTCATGTCCTGTTTCATAGCATATACTTTGGAGGAATCAAGGCACTCCAAAGTACCAAAAAAGAATTACCACCTTTTAATGTCACCGTATCAACCAAATTAATCCTGTAGTTAGCATTCCTGTCACAGTCATGCACACATCTACAGCTTTATATATACAACACATTGCAGACTCTTGGTGGTGACTTCTCCATGGTGGTGCTGGATGGAGTTTATAGTTAGAGGGGGTCAGCTGTAGTGGGGGTTATTGATGCATGGGTTACACACACACACACACACACACACACACACCTTTTAATTATGCATAATGGTTACACACACACACATCTTTAATATTGTGCATATGGGTTACACTCACACACACACATCTTTATATTGTGCATATTGGTTACACACACACACACACACACATCTTTTAATTATGCATATTGGTTACACACACACACATCTTTAATATTGTGCATATGGGTTACAAACACACACACACAATCTTTTAATTGTCCATATTGGTTACACACACACACACACACACATCTTTTTATTGTGCATGTGGGTTACAAACACACACACACACAATCTTTTAATTGTCCATATTGATTATACACACACATCTTTTAATTGTTCATATTGGTTACACACACACACACACACACACATCTTTTTATTGTGCATATGGGTTACACACACAAAGACACACATACATACACATACATACATACTCACAAACACACACATATACACACAAACACAACAAATACACACAAAAACACACACATACACACAAAAACACACAATACACACAAACACACACATACATACACACAAACAAACCCACACAATACACACAAACACACACAAAAACACACAAACAGTACACACACAATAGCCCACTTTACACACACTGGATAACTCGAATTTATAATGACTAATAACAAAAGCCAGAGGATATGACCGTCATTCACCAAAACGTTTACTGAAATAGGAAAACAGTATATAGAGTCAGGACGTGTATGTGTGTATGTGTGTACAGTCGGTCACAGGAATTCGTAAACACCCCTCTGACATCAAGGGTTCGTCGTAGTAACTAAAAAAATTTGTACATTAATTTCCTAATACCAAATTTTTCTAGTAATGTCATCTGTTAATATTTGAATCAGTCAGCAGAACAATGAATACAGTATATATGTGCAGAATAAAGACCACTTGTAACCAATGCTCTGAGTTCCTGAGACCGACTGTACGTACAATATGTATGTGTATGTGAGAGAGAGAGAGAGAGAGAGAGAGAGAGAGAGAGAGAGAGAGAGAGAGAGAGAGAGAGAATGTTATGTGTAAATGAGAGAGAGAGGGAGTGTGTATGTTATGTGTATATGAGGGAGAGAAAGAGAGAGAGAGAGAGAGAGAGAGAGAGAGAGAGAGAGAGAGAGAGAGAGAGAGAGAGAGAGAGAGAGAGAGAGAGAGAGAGAATGTGTGTGTGTAATTCACGCTTTCTTACACAGTGACTTACCATATCGGACCATCTTTTTCCTAAGTATATTCCGTCTCCTTTACCTCTCATATTCACTCACACATTCTTCATCACTCATTGTTTACACACACACACACACACACACGAATAACAATAACAATAGTCATATGGTCCCGTTCACAACATAATCAATAACTATATAGAGCTTCACCACCACCACCACCACCAGATGGCTCTCCTTTCTACACAAATCACCAAAACAGGTCTCAATGTTCCTGATGATGAGTGACGTGTGTTAACTTAAGGACCCTGTGATCGTGTGTGAAAACGGGAGGCTTCTGATTCCTTCTGACTATGCTACGAAACAAGCTCCTTCGATATAAGTTGTGTTTCGTGAAAATATTTGAAGGACTCGTTTACCTCCAATATTCTAACTACAACACAGGGTCTCTTAAGGAACCCATGATCTAGTACGCAAATCCGAAAATAATATTTCCTCCAAACTATACCACAGTACCAGCAACCTATGGTGTTTTCTCGCCTTGTTTGAATGAATCGTCAGCACTCCAGCTAGACTTTCTTGTTGGTTAAATTGGAAGGCTACTGATTCCTTCTAACTCCACCAGGAAACAGAAACGCTCAATGGTACATACTACTAGGGGATCTGTTTCATGGCATAGTTTAAGAGGAATCAAAGACCTTCCAATTCACAAACAAGAAAACCTTCCCTTAGTTCATACACAGGGTAGAGCAGGGTTCTTCAAACTTTTTCATCGTGACCCAGTTTTTACTATGACATCATTCTCGCGACCCATACAGAAAGATCTTTTACAAATGACCAGAATTGTCAACGTAAAAAAATACAAGGCCAAAAACTGAAACGCAATAATTATGATAAAAAGACTTCTGCACACCCTTAAAACTCAAATGTAACAAAACCTGTTTTCGTGTCAAAGCTGGAAGTACTCGTTGCAGCTTACATGTTTGATTCATGTTTGCCACCCCCACCACCACCACCACTGCCTCACCTACCTCTCTCTCTCTCTCTCTCTCTCTCTCTCTCAAGAAGGCTAATATTTGTGCAATGGTTTTGTTTTTATTGATAATTAAATATATGAATATTCGAGTATAAAAATTTGTTAGGTGGATTCATGTATGAGCATCATATTTATTTTATTGTCACGAACATTGTTATTTTATTTTATTTATGTATTTATTTTTGTGAGCCTGCGACCCAGTTTGGAGGAATTGGCGACCCAATAATGGGTCAGTACCCGTAGTTTGATCCCTGGCGTACAGTATACGGTATATTAATGAATAACAAAATTGTCCCTCTGTGTACTCAGGGTTCAAGTAAAGTCTCATTATCAGTATGGTTAATGTCATATTGATTAATTGGTTGAGTTCAGTTTACTTTCCGTCCTAGTATAATATTATATACAGTAATAAGGCTGACAAGTACAGTCCCTCCACTTGTAAGAATAATTTCTAATGTAAACATTGACTTTCAGTTTCCTTGAGTGTTGGAAACAATGGCATATATCTATTTTATATTTTTGCGTGTTTTCCAAAATAACTAATACCTACAAACATAATTTTGTGCAAACATTTGACATAAGCTATCGGTATAGAGTGTTCTCTTTTTTAAAGAACAAGGGGTCTAGCTTCGATGTTCTCTATTCTCATTTTGTCTCTGGATTGCATATTTATGGTTTCCAGTGAGGTAGTTTCAATCATTTTTGGTGTCTTGGTGCCAAAGGGTTTGTGTATGTCCTCCCTGCTGGGGTCTGGGGTAACATCCATGGTAGTGGTGTGATGGCAGTGGTCCCACACCCACTGGTACAACTTCAGACACTTAGGGACCACCACATCCTTCGGCAGCCTCTGGGGTTCAATGACTCCTGCACAACAAATCAAGGTATATATCGAAACACTCAAAATAAAAGTTATTTGCACACTACCAGAAGCCAAGTTAACTAACCTATTCGTGCATGGGAGACTGATACGTGCATGATACGAACCTTCTTGTGTACGATTAATCATCAGTGCTTTAGAATTCAGACATCTGATGTGCTGTAACTGAACCAACGTTGTTATGGAGTAGAACACATCGTTAGCCAATACATATTGTTCTAACTCTCAGGAACAAACACAGGTGCTACCATGCAAGTACTACTTTACACTCGTTGACCATAAAATCTAGACTGTCTAAAGGACTTGATCTAGCCCACCTGAGTCGAAGCCTGAGTTCTGGAGCAGGCGGTTTCTGGACGACAGCTCACTCAAGGCCTCCATTGATTCCAGATTTGTGTGGCCTCAGGATGGTTTGGGTGGGCTGTCGTCCAGAAACCGCCTGCTGAAGATCTCAGGCTTCGACTCAGGTGGGCTTGATTTTATGGACAGCTAGTGTACGTCACAGTAACTCTCTCTAGACACTCCTCAGTTTCTCAAGTGTTATAAATAATAATAGATGTTCTGTACTTACACTGGCTGATAAGGTCTTACATACATACTAATGTAGTCTTCTCAAATCTGAAGAAACATAGGAATGAAACAGGTAGTCGTAAATTTAATATGACATTCTCTCGAGGTAAATGGACAAGAAGTTACATGAAGCATTAGTACACGAAGACTATCTCACCTGTGCAGAAGGAAACAACGGTGGCCACTCCTACTGTGATAGCCAGACCAAGGACACCAATGTAGCAGTAGGACAAGTCGTATAACCTCGGTGATGTATACCTGCACATAAAGAGGGACCAGGGTATAGCCTATCATCTAATTAAACACGGCCATTTCACATTTTTTATAACACTTTCAGGAAAACATAAAGAATAGCATTACCATAGTTGCTTTAAGGTGGTATATAATTCTTTTTTGGTACATTGGAGTGCCATGATTCCTCCAAAGTATGCTAGGAAACAGGACCAGAAGAGCAAAAATAATGGTGTTCTGTTGCTTAGAATAATTTGGAGGATTCAGTTGCTCCAGATTTACCAACACAAAACTTAAGGCCCACAAACACTCACTCAGGATCAGTCATGTTGTTGGTGATGGTGGTGAGGAAGGAGGTGTTGCTGGAGATGGAGGAAGTGTTGGTTATGTGGCAGTAATCAATGGAGAGGGGCAGTGCATCGGGAGAGCCTCCTCCGTTTACAAGTTTGCTAATAATAAGCCAGAGATTGAAGACAAGGGCGGAAATGAAGCCCACGGTAGCTCCCTGCGGTTGTAAGAAAACATAATGACTTAGCAAACAAACATGGTAAACATTAAGTCCTTCCCTCACGGCAAACTAGTTCTAAATTGATCAGTATTGGTACAAATACAATAAAATATCGTGTGATGCACCTTTCCCGTCTGTAGGTAACTCTGGTAATAACAATGTCATTAATGAGAAGCAGTTTGTTGCCTCTTCTACTTGACATCAGCGAGTGACACTTGCATAGAAAACATAATAGTTGTGTATGTTGTCTTCTGGAACGTAGTACAAGGAACAACACATTAGGTTTGGTTATTTAGTATCATCATCATTCTATAGCAGTGTGTTACATCAGGCTGTCTAGTACTTCCGCAAACTTTCTCCCATTGTTACTCTATTGTTTGTCTATTCTTTTTTACATGTTGTTTATTCTCTTTTACATGTTGTCTATGCTCGTTTCTAGGCTGGGAGGAAGGAAGGAATAAGAGACTTGTGATGACTTTAATAAAATTGTTTATTCGTGTGTTTGTTTGTTTGTTTGTTTGTAATTTGTGCTTAACGTCTATTGACTACGTAATGGTCATTAAGACAATATATTTATAAAATGATTGATAAAGTGTGTATGTGTGAGTATGTGGAGAAGTTTACTGTACGTGTGTGTCAGGGTGTGTGTGTGTTGTGTGTTGTCTGTGAGTGTTCTCCTCCCGACCTGGTATATTCAAAGAAGAATAAATTGAACCCGGTGAAATGGTTATCATGTTCGCCTAGCAAGCGAGAGATCCCGGGTTCGATTCCCGAGTCAGTGGAATTGTTGTAACTTTTCCCAGCCCCCTATGTTCCCGTTCACCAAGCAGTAAGTAGGTACCCGGCTGTAAGAGCGAGGACTGCAACCTTGTAGACTGGGGAAGGATGTGATGATGTAACAGACTGACTGCCTTAAGGGACCCTGTGATGTAGTCAAAAATTGGAGGTAAACGAATCCTTCAAACATTGCCTCGAAACATTACCTATATAGAAGAAGCTTGTTTCGTGGTATCCTTAGAAGGAATCGGACGCATCCAATTTTCATACACGAAAACAGGGTCCTTAATGACCTACATAAGCGTCGATAGGCATATAGCCCAAAATTTCTTCTTCCGTGAGCGAGGATGTGAAAGTACAATTCACTTGATGAAAGATGAGTTTGTGGAGAGAAATTGATGCTGGCCACCACAGTCCTTTCATAATGTCACTGTATTCATTATCAATTAACACGACCGTAGCGTCATCATCACACTGAAGAAAGGATTATTATTATTATTATTATTATTATTATTATTATTATACCTTTGTGTTGACCCAAGGAGCGCAGAGGCCAGCCAGGAAGACACCATATATGGGACTCTCGAAGGCTGCACACACACTGTACGCCACTTGGTAGATGCTGCCCAAATGTTCCACCAGCAGCCCTAGTAGTACCGACATCAACCCAGCACCACAAGCTGTTAGGTACCATAATATCACTATAACATCATATTTCCTCTACCACAACATATCACAACACAACACAATACTCTTAGAACTATTCATAACACACTACATCATATTTCCTCTACCACAACACATCATAACATAACACAACACTCTTAGAACTATTCATAACACACTACATCATAATATTTCCTCTATCACAACACAACACAACATAACACATCACAACACAATACTATTCCAACACTACAAACTGTACTATAACACCACTACATCATCATATTTCCTCTACCACAACACAACACAACGTAACACAATACTCTTAGAACTATTCCAACACCACAAACTGTACCATAACACCACTACATCATCATATTTCCTGTACCACAACACAACACATCATATCACAACACAACACAATACTCTTAGAACTATTCCAACTCCACAAGCTGTACGGTACCATAACACCACTATATCATCATTATTTCCTCTGCCACAACACATCACATCACTCTTAGCATCATTTCCACACCAATAGCTGTAACAAAACACAACACTTAGACCAGTTAAAGGGGGAAGTTATGTGTTGGTAATTCTGGAGCAACTGACTCCTCCAAACTATTCCAAGCAACAGGACACCATTATTTTTGTTCATCTGGACCTGTTTCCTGGCATACTTTGGAGGAATGAAGGCACTCCAATGTAACAAAAAAGAATTACCACCTTAAAGTTTGTTCTTAATATCAAACTTCTTCCACTAATGGCGGCAACATTCCCATAGAGGCATCGAAGCTAATTAATCAACCATGAGAAATACTTGTTACGTCACTTTTATGAATTATAATAGGCTCTATGTACAGTCGGCGGCAGAAGTCCTGTCGCCTCACCTGTTTCACCGTGACATGCAGCGTTCATGGACTCGAGAAATACGCACGTTTTCTACACCTAATAATCTCGAGTCTATGAACATCGAGTGCCTCAGTGAAGCAAGTGAGGCGACAGGACTTTTGCCGCCGACTGTACAGCCACAATCAATTATCCACCTACACTTTCCTTCCATCGTAGTAAATATCTTGGTAATAAAGAACAACACGTGTATGATATTGCAGCACCTCATAATAATAATTGAGGGGGTTGAGTTGACGTAAGGTGTTGTATGATTATATTTTGATATGATACTGAATTATTTGCACGATGGAAGGAAGATGTAGGTGGTTATTTGATTGTGACTGTACAACCCAAGCTGCATTAGAACATTTTTGATACGTACTGCTATGAGTCTGAATATTCTGGTAAACACTGCCTTTAACTCACATATCAATTTAACGATGTACATGGCCTTCTCCTCGGGTAGGTTGTGGAAATACTGGGCAGGTTTGAGGAAGTCCTCCCAAATGACACAGGCCATGGAGTTAGCACACGATGACTGAGTACTGTAACAACAAACACACACACACACATACACCAATATCAACCACCAATGTTCATTTCAATTTCATTTCCCAGTCGTGCACTGTCAATTTTTTTTGGATCATCATGAAAAATCTCTCCAGCACACTGCACGTAACCTAACCTTACCTAACCTTCTATGATCCTTATATAATTGTGTAATGAATGTAGGGGGTAAGATTTTTCATATAGTCTGTCTGGAAGATTATAATTCAGTTGGGAAGCCTATACTTATGAGTGAAGAGGGAGTTTGTTTATATGATTCTATTTCATTTTTTCCTTTCCTGATACTATACAAGACAGTGTAAAGCCACATGTTCCTACTACTTGTGATTCCAGTCATAGTTCCTCGGGTGGTATGCAAGAATATCCGTGGTGCTGACTATGGTGTACTATACGTGGTACCGATACTATGGCTCTGTAGTGTACAACGCCATCGTCAACACCATACACGAATGTTCTTGCATACGGACCTCACAAGACTATAAATAACAGATGTACAGTCACAATCAAATAACTACTGACACTTTCCTTCCATCGTGCAATAAATCAGTATCATATCAAAATATAATCATATAACACCTTACGTCAACTCAACCCTCTCAATTATTATAATGAAGTGCTGCAAATTCATACATGTTAATTTGTTCTTTATTACCAAGATATTTACTGTATACGATAGAAGGAAAATGTCGGTGGATATTTGATTGTGGCTGTACAACTATAGTATATAACCCTCACCTCAGAACACCTCCATACACGGCAGCCACGAAGAGTCCCGTGAGACCCTTGAAACGGCCCAACTTATCCATCACCAAGTAGGGAATGATTTGGTCTGGCTGCTGTATCTTGCCAGCGGTGAGGGGGTCGCAGCCGGAGTACGTGGCATAGGCGACCAGACCAGATAAAAAGAACACCGTCCATAGACACCAAAGTCCCACAAGGAAGAACACTATCAACCTGAGGAAGATGATGATGATTTTGGCCTTGATGCCTATCGACTCATATGTAGATTCATTAATTAAGGGGAAGTTTTGTGTTGGTAAATCTGGAGCAACTGAATCCGCCAAAGTATTCCAAGCAACATAACACCATTTGTTTTGCTCTTCTGGTCCTGTTTCCTAGCATACTTTGGAGGAATCACGGCACTCCAATGTACCAAAAAAGAATTACCACCTTAACACAACACCAACAAGACCAAAAGACTAGAGTATTCCTTAGCATTCTATTGGTTTTGGGTTTGATTCCCGGCAAGGTAGAGTCTACAGAGAAATACATATTTCTGATGCAAATAAATACCAAACTATGGTTTTATACTATTGCCCTCTTCATGATATAGGTCATCCTAAATACAATTATCAATAATTGAACGACATTTTACCCACATATACATTTATACTTTTAATTACCTCATATATGAAGAAAATATTGGTTGTTTAGCTGTATCTTGCATGTACTGTAATTACACGAATATAAGTTTTATCATAAATCATAGTTAAATGCCATGAGCCATAATAGTAATTAATAAGTGTGATGCATTACGTTTAAAATAGTTCCCCTATTATCTTCCATTCTCTTGAGAGAGTTAATTTCTAACCATTATAGGGTAACACATGTAAAAGTGTATAGCAGTCTATTCCACCAACTCGGGAATCAAACCCAAGACCAATTTTTGGTACATTGGAGTGCCTTGATTCCTCCAAAGTACGCTAGGAAACAGGACCAGAAAAGCAAAATTAATGGTGTTCTGTTGCTTGGAATAGTTTGGTGGATTCAGTTGCTCCAGATTTACCAACACAAAACTTCCCCCTTAACCAACACACCATGGACGACCCACAGACTAAGGACAGTTGCAAGTGTTTGGTCTTTCTATTCTGAAATTTTAAGGGGGTGCGGGAGTAGGGGACAGGCTTGGGGGGGGGTGCGGGAATAGGGGGACAGGCTTGGGGGGGGTAGAAAGCCTGTCCCATATTCCCGCACCCCCCTAATTCCCTCCCAAGCCTGTCCCCCTACTCCCGCACCCCCCCAAAAAACCCCAAGCCTGTCTCCCACTCCCGCACCTCCCAACCCCCCCCCCCCAAAGCCTGTCCCCCTATTCCCGCACCCCCTTAAAGTGTCTTATAATATTAAATGTAAAGGATATGATTATATTCTATCATAAGTTCTTAATATTTACACAGAAAACGCTGTAGCATCTCATAAAGAGTTCTAATGATTTACAAACTCTGAATTCTTGAGTTACACACATCCACAATGGAACGATAAGGACACACACACACACACACACACACACACACACACACTAATCAAACTGGTACAGTATACTCACAGTAAAAAGTTCGTTTTGGCTACCATCATATTATATCACTTTAATATTCAGTAATCATTCATCAGCAAAGTAATGTACACTCGCAATCCAAAATATGTATCTAGGCTTGCTTCGAATAGCCTGACCGAATATTAAGCGAGCTCAAGCAAATATAAAATAGGATAAGCGTTGTAATTGGTTCACTAGTATGTCAAATGATTCGAAACTTCAACAAGACCTGGATACAAATTGTGGTGGATTGCGAGTGTATGTGACCTGATGGCAGTGAGGGTAGACCTACTCAACCTACCCCTGTGCTTTTCTGAGGGAGTTGACGGAAGCGAAGCGTTGGAAGGTGGACGGGTTGAAGCCCAGGTTGCTCACCATAAGGTAACACCCAAACACGAACGTCGAGGGGAATGTGTGTCGCTGGAAGGGGTTGATATCCATGCTGGGGAGCAGAGATGGCATCAAATGACTCACTAACCTAAAAAGTTTCCTAGTCTTTCTCTCTTTGTGAACCACTTAAAAGTTTGTCTTGGGATATTAGTGTTTGATGGAAAAATAAATAAAAAGATAATAACAACATTAAGACTGGAATGTTTAAAATATAACGTGTTCAGATAAATGACGACAGGGTATCAATTAAAACATTAATGTATCATCCACCATAATGAGAATATGGATAATTAAAACGTACGTACAGTCGCTGACAATAATAATCATCCACATTGGGGGGGCTCATGTAAACGTTTGACAGCTTCCCTTTGTTTCTAAGCTGAGAAACTTTCTAATAAATAGGTTAACTACCATCTTCTTTTTCACTACAAGCAATTACTGACTATTCATAACAACTACATAGTAAGAAAACGTGAAAACTTTAGATAGCAATTTGTTTGAGTT
The DNA here is from genome assembly GCA_033782935.1 of Petrolisthes cinctipes. Taxonomy (NCBI): domain Eukaryota; kingdom Metazoa; phylum Arthropoda; class Malacostraca; order Decapoda; family Porcellanidae; genus Petrolisthes; species Petrolisthes cinctipes. The sequence continues at coordinate 187,800 of JAWQEG010000798.1, read as the reverse complement.
ACCTATATGTGGATGATTATTATTGTCCGCGACTGTACATTGCGAAGGGCAGCTACAAACTGCTCTGGTGACGGTGTGCCAAAAGCAGTTCCACTTGTCACAATTTTTTAATGCAAATGCAAACCTCAGTAGTAACATAAACAATGATTGACGACCTATAGTGGCTTTATTATCTCTGTCTGATAAACAATGAATGACGACCTATAGTGGCTTTATCTCTTCCTGATCTCCCTTCCTCCCTGGCTCCCTGTACCTGAGACTGACACTCTCTTTACCTCATGTTATACAGTGAGTACCTGAGTTTTTTAAAATTCTTAAGAGGTTGGCAATTACTACAAGGTAGTATACTGTGAATCTGAACGACACTCACTTAAAGAACTGTATCCTGTCGCCTTGTTGTGACAGAGTCCACACATTGTTGAAGCCATCCAGGTCCACACAACATATCACCACCACTACCACCACACCAGAGAACATGAGTAGTGTTTGTAGTACATCAGTGTATACTACCGCCTTCACTCCACCCTGTATATACACAGAACGGACATATACAATAATATATATAATATTTTGTTTACACATAATTATTAGGTCCTATATTTATTTTAGTTTGTTTTGTTTTTCACTTTCAGACCTAACTTTAATGAAAACACAAAAGATTTTACTAACTGTGCATAATGACGCTATCCCATTCCCTTCTACTGTTATCCTCTAGCGACACTGGTTGACAGAGATGGACCTGTTTGGACGTCACTCACTGACTGGCTGGTGGTAAAACTAACAACACAGCTGCCATAATCAGTGACGTTCATAATACAGTGTGATTTCTTACATGTCGGTTTTCAAAAGCATATGATCTATTCACTGTAAATACTGTAGTAACTCCAGAGTCCTAGGGTCGATTCCACAGTGGTTGGTAGTGGTTTGTAAGCACGCAAACGAAAGAATGTTAGCCGTGTAAATGACTTATGGGTGAATTATTTAATGAACTTGGTGAGTAAACTATACAATGATCATCATTATCTTACTGTTTAATAGATTTTGTGAATGTGGATACTCAGCTTTTGGAAAATAATGAAGCCTTACAAGTGTGGTTGGTTAGGTATAGGGAACACAAGAATACCACTGTGGAATCGACCCATAGTAATAACCCCCTTGCAGGATGACGCGTCCGACGAATTTTGTGGGTAATAAATTTTATACTTCATATACTGAGGTGAGATTACCTGGGCTTAGTACAAATACGCCAGCAGCAGCAGATGACTTACAATGGTGATGTAGACGGTACATATGGAGCCCAGGATAAGCATGGCGCCCCAGGTAGGAAGAGGAGTGACGGTAGACAGGGCCAGGGTTGGAGCGAACAGAACCATACCCATGTAGAAGAAGTTGAGGCATATGTAACAAGACGTCACCGCCTTCCGCAGCGCAACACTCCCAAACCGTAGCTGAATGTACTGGAGGCGGGGGAGAGAGATTCATTCGAAGAGGTATGAAGAACGTCCTATATAGTCCTGTGAGATATTATAGGACGAGGGAGAAGGTGATAGAGAGGTGGGACAGCAAACACGAAAGGAATGGAGGGACAGTTAGTTGAATATGTGAAAGGGAATAGCTCGGGTTCGAAGGGGTATAGGAATGAGAAAGATGACAGTCACCACCATACAAAGTCCTCGAGAACCGGAACCTAAAACACGTTTGCCGTTGACCTGTCCACGATGTACACCCGAGCTCGTAAATTCGCGACCACGTACTAAGATGTTTATGCCATTTGAGCTGGTAACATTTATTTGGGGAAGAATCAGAGTAGATGGAACATAGTAGAGGGACATGATACGATCTTTCACATATATACAATGACACCTTCCCCACACAGTGTTACCAGCTCAGATGACACATAAACAGTTGGGGACGTGGTCGCGAATTTACGAGCTCGAGTGTACAGTTGCGGCCTAAAGTTATGTCGCCTCTCTGCATGGGATGATAGTAAACTTTTGATAGAAATATTGTTGTGAATTAAACCTATACTTGCCTCTTCTGATCGTTTTATTCGTGGCTCATATGCAGTCAAACAGAAGAATAATATGAAGACCCAAATTCCGGACACGTCTAAGCTCTATGGAAATTCAACGTGCAGTTATGGGCGAAAATTATATACTCCTGGATAGCATTTTCGTCCACACCTGCAGGCTCCAAAGAAGGATATAATTATTTGGACTCCTTCGGAAGGCGAGATTTCAATTATCATCATCATCAATATCCCATTTCTCTTTTTTTCCCACGAGACAATTTGACCCTATGGTTGTGCCGTTGTTAGAGAGGGCGTCCCTAACCTGCCCTCCACATCCTATCTTGACCGTGTCCTAACCTTCACTCCCACCAGTCGAGTACAAATATAAAAAATTGATTAGTGTACCTGTCTTTCAAGTTGGGATATCTGTATCCAACTTTTTACTCCTGATCACCTGTCAAGAAGAGTCCATTAATATTAAACTGTATTAAAAGGTGTCTGCTATCTTTTCATTAAGGGGAGTTTTTTTTTTTTTTTTTTTTTGGTGAATTGAAAGGGTTCAGCTGATTCCTCCAAACTATACTACGAAACAACAGATGATCCCCTATTAGTACAGTACCATTGAGGGCGTCTGTTTCCTGCATGGCATAGTTTGCAGGAATCAGAGACCTTCCAATTCACCAACAAGAGAATCTCCCCTTAAGAGGATTTCCTTGTCATCTGGTGCTGATTATAGCCTGTCAAACCATGTGTGTGTGTGTGTGTGTGTGTGTGTGTGTGTGTAGTTAGGTAAGTAGATTAGTGTGTGTGTGTGTGTGTGTGTGTGTGTGTGTGTGTGTGTGTGTGTGTGTGTGTGTGTGTGTGTGTGTGTGTGTGTGTAGTTAGGTAAGTAGGTTAGTGTCTGAGTGGATGTGGGTGTTACAGTATTAAACCCTAATGATACCAGACTCTGACCACCATACCTATTGGCTACTAAACTAGCCTATTGTATAAGAGAGTGCAAAGCCAGATCAGAAGAATAAACAATGATAAAGCCTATATACATGTGGACCGGGTCACCTGCATGCTGTATTTAATGGAGTATATAGCACATTGTTTTGGGTTGAAAATCTGGAACAAATGATTCCTCAAAACTATTCTAGGCAACAGGATACCATTATTTTTCTTCCTGTGGGTCTGTTTCTTGGCATATATACTTGGGAGGAATCAAGGCGCTCCAGTCTATCAAAAATATACCATCCCCTTATAATATTGTTGCCAGTTTCTTGGGTTTGGCTATAACCAGTTTGTTGAATATGATTTTTATGGCAGGTGTGTATGCGTCGAGTTGGCGATTTGCACGTCTGTTTACCACTTTTAATTTAGGACCCTGTGATCGTGTATGAGAAATGGAGGCTTTTGATTCCTCCTGACTATGCCACGAAACAAGTCCCTTCCATATAGGTGGTGTTTCATGGCAATAATTGAAGCACTCGTTTACCTCCATATTTTCTAACTACAACACAGGGTACCTTAATTAAGAGTGGGGATAGGGCAGAAGTTAATAATTACCAAGGAATCAATATAATCAACAATATAGCCAAATTTTACGCTATGGTACTACATGTGTGCTAGGTTAACATGATGGTTTATACCGATTATGGAACAAGGTGGTACTCAGTAAAAAAAAAAAAGGTGTTTGGAGCATATTGACAGTTGCGTTGTGCTTATTAATCGATTATGCCAAGAAGAAATAGTTGAAATTAGATGTCACATTTGTAGATTTTTCCAAAGCGTATGACAATGAAAAGGATGGGTTGTGGTATGGTCATGGTGAGTGCTATTGCTGCCGAGCTCGTAAATTCGCGACCACTTCCCCAAATGTTTATGTCATCTGAGCCGGTAACGCTGTGTGGGGAAGGTGTCATTGTAGGTGAAAGATTGTATCATGTCCCTCTACTATGTTCCACCTACTCTGCCATTTGAGCTGATAACATTAATTTGGTGAGGAATCAGAGTAGGTGGAACATAGTAGAGGGACATGATACAATCTTTCACCTACAATAACACCTTCCCCACACAGTGTTACCAGCTCAGATGACATAAACATTTGGGGATGTGGTCGCGAATTTACGAGCTGGAGTGTACATATGTCTAGTCCTTTATCACAATATACAGTATACGGTGTTCATACGGTTTGAATACCTTAAGGAGGAGGAAGTACAGTGTTGGTAAATCTGGAGCAACTGATTCCTCCAAACTATTCCAAGCAACAGAGCACCATTATTTTTGTTCATCTGGTCCCGTTCTCTGGCATACTTTGGAGGAATCAAGGCACTCCAATGTAACAAAAGTGAATTACCACCTTAAATCAGCTCATGGCCAAACCAAGTAATGTTTGCTGCGAGATTAATTATTCATAGGTTGTCTACAATATAATTATACATGATGACAAAATGGTGACTGTCCTTAGATCAAAGACGTAATGTAATGTAATGTAATATATTTAATGTAATTGGGGTTTGGTATGATCATTTGTATTAAGGAGGTAATACACTTTTGGTACATTGGAGTGTCTTGATTCCTTCAAATTATGCCATGAGGAAACAGGACCAGATGAACAACAATCATAATGGTGTTCTGTTGCTTGGAATAGTTTGGAGGATTCAGTTGCTCCAGATTTACCATATGTGTATTACCCCCTTAAAGTGATATAGTTGTATAATTTATGAACTATTGAGTATATAAGATGTTATTAATTTCATTGTGTTATGGTGCAAATGTATAATTATCATTGGTTAATGTAGTAAGGTATTTTTGTAATGTAGGTTATGAAAAACTTGTGGTAATTAAATCTATCTGTGTGTGTGTGTGTGTGTGTGTGTGTGTGTAGTAGCAGTAGTAGTAGAGTGGATGAGTGTTGTGTTCGTGTGTGTGTGTGTGTGTGTGTGTGGGGCTGGGTAGATGAATGTGTGTAGGTGGCTGGCTGGATGAATGTCAGTGTGAGAATGTGTAGGTGATTGGCTGGATGAATGCCAGTGTATGTGTGTATGTGTGTGTAATAGTTAGGTGAATGAGTGTCTGTGTTCGTGTACAAGCGTGAGTAAGTGAATATGACTTATATATTATTCATCTCTTCATTATATTCTTTGCTAACCTCAATGATGGAGGTAATACGAAGATTGTAGAGGACTGGAAGGAAGACGACCCCCACCAGTACAACTCCCACGACACAACCCAGCAAGGATGTGGCCACCTGAGTTCCATGAAGATACACCTCCGTCGCGTTGCCTGTGTGTGTGTGTGTGTGTGTGGGAATAGAGGCCATACATAAACAAACATACATACAAACAACAGAGTCATCGTACCGCACTATCGTCAACACCATGGGTATTCTTGCATACGATGGTAGGACTGAAAAATAAAAGGCAGCAGCGTGGTGAAGGGTTTAAAGGGGTATCATATTTAATGTACACTCGCAATCCAAAATTTGTATCCTGGTCTTATTGAAGTTTCGAATCATTTGACTTACTAGTGAACCAATTACAACGCTTATCCAGTTTCATATTTGCTTGAGCTCGCTTAAGGTGGCAATTCTTTTTTGCTACACTGGAGTACCTTGATTCCTCCAAAGTATGCTAGGAAACGGGACCAGAAGAGCAAAATTATTAGTGTTCTGTTGCTTGGAATAGTTTGGAGGATTCAGTTGCTCCAGATTTACCAACACAAAACTTCCTCCTTAATACTCGATCAGGCTATTCAAGGCAAGCCTGGATACATATTTTGGATTGTGAGTGTACAGCGTTGGTTAATATGGAGTGACTGATTCCTTCTAGCTATTTCAAGCATCAGTCACCATTATTTTTGACAATCTAGTCCTGTTTATGCATTTTCGTGAAGTCTGGCGGGCTACGTGCCAACACCGCTTACTGCTGAGCCAAAATCGTGGTGGTTGGCAGGGGAATAACGCTTGGGCTATAACGATAAAACCAACCATGGGATGATCTTGGAAATACTGTAGTTTCATTCTCTTTCCCAGCTCATTTTACCAGTGATTATATTAACCTAACCTAACCTAACTTAAACTGGACCTAACCTAACCTAAACTGGACCTAACCTAACCTAACCTAACCTGACCTGACCTGACCTGACCTAACCTAACCTAACCTAACCTGGACCTAACCTAACCAAATCAAGCACTGGCACATACCTGTATAAAGTTCACCCCGGAATAATTTTGAGGATTCACTATAGCCCTCAAACTCACCTACGAGAGATAACCTAACTAAACAGCTATAATTATATAACTCGTCTATGTGAAAATTCTAATACTGGAGGAAATTATTAATATGTTGTATTTGCCTAGTTTTGGTTTTACAGGAAAATTTACTCAAGCTCGTGATGTCCCGTCTGCTTTTCCATTTCATTGTATACTGTGATTTATCTCTGAATCTCCAAATATGTGTGTGTGTGTGTGTGTTCTTCACAAGTGTATTTTAAGTGCAGAAGCATTTTCCTGTGAGCAGAATAATTAGCGTAATTTAATGAGCTTCGGGCTATTTCTAGCGAAATTATTTACCACTTGTGGCTAACGGTAGTTCCTGGATTAAACACCATGAAACATGTTTAATATAACATGATCAATGGGAATTATGAAACAGTCCATCATACTTTTAACGAACCTATAAAGTATGTAATGACAGGCGTTGAAGAAGAGTGCACGTGTACTATACTGTACAGTAATTTTTATGTTCTGTACAAAAAAATTCATAATTATACGAGTAGGCTACAGGTAGAATTAAAAATGTACTGTATTAGGAAGAGTTCCAACCTATGTTGCACAAATTGCCATATAAACTCTCACAATGTAATTAATTATAAATTTTAATGTTCTTTACAAGAATTGTTTATAATTATACGAGTGCACACTGTATACAGTTCATAACCTTGAAATAATTGTACACCAATAATAAAATATAACACAAACCGAACATATGAAGAGTAACAAAAGATTCAGCATAATTTTTGCCAATCTAGCATAATTTCAGCTGCTGTCTAGCATATTCCCGCTCGAGAAATGTGGTCACCCTGCTAAGCTATGAAGAAAGATTAGAGAAACTAAAGTTACCTAAACTGGAAGAAAGACCAAAAAGAGGAGATATGATTATGGTTTACAAATGTGTCACAGAAAACGAAGAAATAGATATAAAAAAACTTGTGTCAACAAGAAATACCTACAATGAGAGGTCACAGTAAAAAATAAATTGAAAAAAGAGGAGATAGAGGTTTACAGAAATATACCTTTCCAAATTGAAAAATAGACCAATGGAACAAATTATTGGAAGAAGTGGTGTGTACCAAAAACATACCGTACATAACTTTAAAGACAAATATAATAATTGGGTTTTAAAAAAACGGGATATTACGTGCTTGGCTCAATCCTGTAAAGATACAAATAGTTAAGAACGCATACACACAGACGAGTCTCTCTCTCTCTCCTATAAATCTACGAGAGGCCATTCCACAAGTTAAATTTTCCAAGCTTGACCGTGGCATGCAACTCACCTAGAATGGATATGGCGGACACCCAGCCTCCGAGGAGTGAGAGACCAACTGGCAGGGGACACATCTGACGACTTCCCAGCAGGTACTCGGTGGTGGTTTTGTTGTTGCGGCTGATGTAGGCACTCATCACACCAATAATAAGGGAAGCCACCAACATCACCATGAACACAACTAAGTCTACCGCCGAGAACACACCCGAGGTGGTCATCGTACTCATATATCCCTCTTCATCAGCTGTCGTCATGGTCACTGAGGTTCACGGTTTAGGCTCCTTACACGCTTCTAAAAAATAAACAACATTGATGTCACTATATTTATAGTCACGGTCATTTCTAGTGTTATGTGTGTATGATCATTAACTTCCTTACTAGTGCCGATCTCCAATGTCAAAAGTTGGACAGCCTGTGTGAAAGAGGCTCAGCACTCCATTCACTCCGAGTCCTAAAAGGAATAGATTTATATCCAGGCTGTAGAAAAAACTACCATCAACAAACGCTTACGTCTGAAGGAGAACAAGAAGTAGAGATACTCCTTGGTAGGGAAGGAGTAGGAGAATGGCGAGCCTGCAGAGCAAACTTGTCCTTGTTCTTACTGTAATCAGTCTGCTTTAACAATGCGTCGGTGAGGAGACCAGCCTTTCTCTTATATCCACCCCAACCACAAAAACTGGAAACTATGGGATTTGTTCGTAAAAAAAAAAAAAAAAAAAAAAACATTTCCTCAACATTCTCCTCTTATCATTCGACTGGTTTTTTATGTAATCACCTTTTATTTTTGTGCACAAGTCTGAGACGTAACTACTACTACTACTACTACTACTACTACTACTACTACTACTACTCCTCACCATCATCATCATCATCATCATTATACTCATCCTCATCCTAATTGTCATCCTCATTAAAGGCAGAAGTGATCGAAGCTTTAAATACCTATTAAAGGCACATCCTATAAAAGTGTAATTTGTTGTGGGTATATTAGAGGGCTATAGTGATGGGTGGGTCATTATGGTGATGGGTGGGTCTATCTAAGTGAAGATTTGAGCGTCCTCTACCTCCCATAGCTTGCTCTTTCTTTCTCTCCTACTATTTGTTGTTTTTCTTTCCTACTAATGAGGCGTGGGGATGTGGCGACCCCAACACCCACCGTCAGTGAGAGGGGACTTTGTCACTCCTAGGTGGCGGTGCAGTTAGCCTCAGAGGAAGGAGTTGGGGATGTGGCCACCCCAGCAACCACCGTCAGTGAGGGAAGACTTTGTCACCCCTGGGTGGCTGTGTAGTCAGCCTCAGAGGAGGGGTGTCTGGGTAACCCCGTCCTCTGTTATAGGCAAAGGGATGTGACGACCCCATCGCCCACTGTTTACGGTTCAATGGCCTCGTAGTGAGGGGCACGGGGAACCCCTCCTCTGTAAACTTTCCCTAACAAAGGGCTACCTCCAGAGTGAAGATACACGCCTGGTATATGTATGTATCTATATTAGAGGCAACTGATTCCTCGAAATTATACCACAAAACAAACTAGAGCTCAGCATACGAGTAGTCAAAATGGAATATGTTGGTGAACTTGTAAACTATAAGTCGTCAAAGTTTCAAAACTATATTGTTATTCAGGCCCAAATGTGTATGTGGTATTCTTCTATAAATATGTAAAAGGTTGTATAATGTCTACGTATCTTACTACAAACTGCAAATAGCAGCCACTTAAGCTCAAAAAGAATCATACACTGTCAGCTGTGTCTGGACTAAGAAAATTTCCCACAGCAACAATTTCCGAGTATGGGGTCCGACTACGCTACCAGTGATTATATAAACACCACAACAGGAGGTGATTGAAGAGATTAACCCACATGTGTTCACAATGCGAAAGAGTTTCACCATCTCGAGCCCCATAATTATCAATTAAGCCAATCTGGCGGGATCGGAATACGCCTCGATGGAAAGAATAAGGGGGACATTTTGTGCTGGTAAATCTGGAGCAACCAGAACACTATTATTTTTGTTCTTCTGGTCCTGTTTCCTAGCACACTTTGGAGGAATCAAGGCACTTTAATGTACAAAAAAAGAATTACCACATTAAATGCAGCTGAATATATTATCATCTTAGACTTTTCCTTCCTCTTCAATACGTCACTAAGGAGCAATATCCCATTCATATTGGTCATGACAAATCTCTAATAATAATAGCCAGACTATATTGATTTGTGCAGGAGTGGTTCAGACCGCACCCAGAAATACGTCCCCTTCATTTGGCTCCTAAGGATTGTGATATGAACCCAACTGAAAATCTTTGGGGGATTATGTCAGAACTTGGGAGGTAAAAAATAAGGTAAAACCACCAACCGGGTATAATTACGAAATGCTAGCAAGTCAAATATCTCCTACTAGAATTTCGGTTAATTCGGGCACTCATTCTACTCTACTCTCTCTCTTTTGGTTATTAACAAACGAATGAATTGTAAGAATTCTTAAATTAAGAAAAGAAAACACACACACTTTCATTCACACTTATTTCTTCATTGAAATGGTAATTTCCATTGTCTATATATACTATAGCTCCGACGCCTCGTTCGTGTGTCTCCAGATTTTCCTGTTCCAACATTCTCTCCTTACTTGGTCAAACCTTACTTTGCCCCTCATGTTTCTCTCTCTTACATACTCTTCCACTCTGTTCTGCCATCTCACCGGAGGTCTGCCTCTCACACCAGGTCCCACAACTTCACTTCCATACACCCTCTTTACAAACTCCTCACCTTGCATTCTCTCCACATGTCCAAACCACCTCAATGTATTAAGCTTCACTCTCAACCACTCCACACTCAATACCAATTGCCTTCTCACTCATACCACATCTCTCATACACACACTCATTACTTTCTCCATCCCACCTAGTAAGTCCACATGCTCCTCTCAAGTAACTCATTTCCACAGCACCTATTCTAGACTGATGAGCCCTACTCCATGTCCATGTCTCCGACGCATATGTCAGTGTTGGCAGGATTATACTATTTCGTAGTCCCATTTTCACTTCCATACTCACATTTCTACCCTTCATAATCCTCCCCAGTGACCCTATGACCTGTCTACCCCTCACTGCTCTCTCCCTAATTTCTCCTTCCATATTTCCATGTTTACACAGAACTGTTCCCAGGTACTTAAACTCCTTCACTTCCTCCATCATCTCACCCCCTAGAGGTATCTCACACTTCGTCCCAGTTGGTACTCCCACTCTGTAAGGTGTAGCAAAGTCAATTAATTCAGTTTCTGCTCTCTCAAATACCATCACCTTACTTTTACCAACATTCACCTTCAGTTTCCTTCGTTTACACACGGACTGAAACTCATCCACCACTTTTCTGTAAATTCCTTTCACTCTCAGCCATCAACAGTGTCATCCGCAAATAAACTTGCCACCAAGGACAAATTTACTCTTCAGCCTCAACTTCACCCCCAGACCATTCACTTTGGCTTTTATCTCTCTCATACAACCATCCATATATATATTGAATAGCCATGGTGACAAAACACATCCTTGTCTCAGCCCTACACTAATATTAAAACTCACTTAGATCACACTCTACCCGCATACATGCTGTTGCCTCTGCATAAAAGGCCTCAATGCCTTTCAGCAAACACCCCCCAACACCACAAATCCTCAACACTTCTGTCAAAGCTTTCCTATCAACCCTATCGTATGCCTTCCAAGTCCATGAAGACACCATACAACTTTCTACCCTTCCCAATATATTTCTCCACTGTTGATTTTAAAGCAAATATTTGGTCCACACATCCTCTACCCTTTCTGAACCCTACCTGCTCACTAACTTTATTCCCTGTTACTTCAATCAGTCTCTCAGTAAGAACCTTCCTATACACCTTCCCAGTACACTAAGAAGGCTTATTCCCCTATAGCTACCACACTCCTCCTTACTCCCCTTCCCCTTATACAAAGGTACAATAATGGCTCTTCTCCAATCCTCTGGCACTTCTCCCTGCCTCCAAGCCAATGTGCATATAAGCAGCATCCACTCCACCACTTCCTCCCCCCCACACCTCAGCATCTCTGCAGTTATCCCATCCACCCCCGGTGTCTTTCCCATTTTAAACTTTCCTATTGCTTTCCTAACCTCTTCCATACCTAATTCTCCTTGTACACCCTGTCGTCTACCACCTGCCTCCATCCCTATGCACGTCACCACCACCTCCTCTCCCGTTCCCTCAATCATCAAACGATTAAAATGCATCTTCCACACTTCTTTCACTTCCTCCCTTCCACTCACAGTAACTCCATCTTCTCTCTTCATTCTCACACTACCAGTACCAGACTTTTCTTTTCTTTTTTTTTGTAACGTCCTTCCAGAATAATAACTTGTTTTCTCCAAACTTCTCATTCGGTTTCCAACCAAACTCCTCATCCACTCTCCTTTTACTCTCACTCACCATCCTCTTCACTTGCCTCTTACATACATTGTATTTTCTCTTCCACCTCTCTTTCACTTCCTCTGACACATTCCTCAGTAATGTTCTCCTATATGCCTTCTGTTACGCCATCACCCCTCCCCCAAACTAGGAGGGAGATGAGGGTTATGGTGATCGGTGTACAGAAAACAACTACCAAATTTGTTTATTCCCGAGTTCCACCTTTCTCTGTACCCTCATCCAAAGTTACCAAGAATAGGCTAACTAGCAGTGAAACAACGTATGATTTTAGCATGGGTAATTCATTATTCTGATTAAGTATACAGGCTCGATTAATCAATCCTCAATATTCACTCCTTGATTAAACCCACAAAATAACACATTTTAACAATAATAATAAGCTAAAATATATACAATAAGTAAATACATGGTACACATACTGAAAGACCCAACCAGACCTTAAACACAGAGCAATACTTAGAAATACAAATATTCACCTTTTTTAGAAAGTCCCGACTCCTTTCTAATGTGAGGGTAATCCACCCTCCACCAGTCCCGAACAGTCTCTGCCGGTCCTGGGCCGGGCCGGGGCCGGCCAGTGATGCCGTTGTATCCTCACTTTTAGAGGATGAAAGGTTACCAGTTAGCTATTAAAACTAAACTGACTCAAAGAAAATGGATTGTTTTTATTTAAACAGTATATAGAAAATATGTCTTGCATGCGTAAAGAATATAATTTTATTAATGTATTATTGATAATAATATTATGTTAATTGTTTGCATCCATGAGGATAGTCGTTTACTAAACTTTACTTGACGGATTGTCTTCCTTTCTCTTTCATCACTGAATGGCGTAACTATAAAGGAGAAGAAGGAAAACTATGTAAATATGTTTTAGCTATTATTAATAAAATAAAACAAACATATTAAATTTCTTCAGATAAATTAGCAAATTTTATAAATTTGTATAACATTATAAACAAAATTACTCTGTATATACAGTCTCAATATTAATATTATATTTAAATATCATTAGAACAATCAACAATATATAAAAACATATATAAAAATATATATTTTCCAAATACATCACAAACAACTAAATACACTCTGTAGAATCATGATGAAAATAAATTTTAAATCCTTAGAATTAACAACAATATATATATTAAATTATATAATACTAATAAATCATAAACAACGAACTTCATTATTTCTAGTACATAATTATTTAAGTTCATCGAACATTGCTTTGGTAGGCTTATATTCATAACAGCATTTGCCATTGTCACTCGTTGCCTCCGAAACAGTAATGAGAGCCTGGAGTGAAGGAATAAGAAGACGATTTCTCGTGTCAGTTTTTATGAGGTTAAGTTTTGAAAATATTCTTTCAGCTGCAGCGTTTGAAGTGGGCAACGCCAAGACATGCAAAGCAAAATCACATAAATTGTTAAACATATTTTCGCCTTGGCTATCCTTTACCATTCTCAGTTTATTGTAAAACAATACTATATCACTCTCTAGTTTTATTTCAGATGGAATATCTATTGTATCTATATTTCTCCACTCATTATCTAAGATTTGTATATCTTCATCATAAATTCTTGGTAACAGTTTTGCAAAATTATATAGTGTAGGTAAAATATCTCTGCTGGTTTTGTCGAGTATCTTCTGTTGATGTAAAAAGGATGCAAAATAACATAGTTTATCATTAAAATCATATCTTTTCCTCATTTCTTGTGTCATCTCTAATAAAAATTCAAGGCATCTCTCCTTTATATCTTTCACCATATTAGGATTCCCGTAATATTCTTTGGTCTGGAGTAGCCCATGAGCAGCCGCACCCAAATAAATCTGACTTAAAGGAAGCTGATTAGTGGATAGCTTAGGGTTAAAAGTTGACAACTCAGATTTGTCAACACGGTCTTTATGGCAGAAGTTATATAAAATATTTTTGTAGGCACGGGTGATGCTATCATGTAGTATGTGCAACGTAGGACCATCTCTCTGAAAGAGAAGGTTCAGCCTGTTGAGAGGAGCTAATGTGGCATCGAGGAAATTGAAATATAAAATAAGAGAGGGGTCATTCAATTTAGTTTGTATCATTTCGATATTACGTAATTGTTCTTTTCCACTGAATTGTGAGAAATATTCTTTTAAAGCTGACCACTGCTCCAAAACCCGTGCAAGAGCCTGGTGTAATGACAGCCAACGAGTTTGGCAAGGGTGAAGGATCTTGTGTGGATGGATTTCTAAAAATAACTGAGCTTTTTTAAAATTGTACTGTCTCTTTGCACTATGAGAAAAATGTGTATAAATATTTCTTATAAAATCTTCACAGTGGCGAGGGAGAGCTTTTACAGCTTCTGATGCACACAAGTGAATGCTATGACAAATGCACCTGAAAATTGTGATACCTGGAGCCGTGTCCTTTAACCTACTGGTGAGGGAATTGTGCTCACCCATTATGTTGCTCGCCCCATCTGCTGCAAACCCAACAATATTATTAATTGGAATTTCATAAGCATTTAGCGTATCAATAATTAATCTGTGTAAATTTTCCCCCGTTGAACCAACCATATCATTAGAGGTATCATATGTATTAATGAGATCAAGTGTGCCTGTTTTTATAGTTTTAGCTTGTGGGTCATAATATTTAACAATGAGTGTCAAGCATTTTGTACTGCTCACGTCTGTAGACTCGTCAATTATGATGGAAAATTTATTTGACCTCAGTTTCTGCACAAGTTGTTGTGTAATGCAATTTCCCATAGCCTTGGTGACATCTGTACATTTGGTTTTTTTCATGTGAAGGCCTTGAGCTATTTTGGAGTCAGGAAAAATAACTTTGCATAACTCAGTGAGGTGATCTGCGAGTGCAAATGGGAGGTTGTGTTCAGCCAAAAAACATACCATGAGGATTGTGGCGAATTTAACTCCAAACGTGATTTCTTGATTGCTGGATGATTGGGGCACGATATTTTGTAGCAGTTCCTCTCTCTCTTTCCTAGACTCCTCAGACTTCTGGTGAGACTGCGTTCCCTGAAAGAGAAAAATATATATCAACATGCAATATAACAAATATAATTGCTAATGAAACAATACGAAAAGCAAACACCAAATGTGACAATAAAAAAAGCGTATACCTGAACGCACATTTTATCCGTTTTTCAATTGTTATCCATAATTTTACACTGTATACATGTTTTCTTTGATAACAATTCGGATGTAAACAATGAATAATATAGCAGTAAAATGACAGAAACTAAATGCAATTACCTTTACCTTGTGCCTTTTGATGGTTGTCAAGTTTGCATTGAAGTCAATGTGGCATGTGGTGCAGCTGGCTTTCGTAGGGTCAGCTTGGACAGATGTCAACCAAGGCTGAAACTCCTCTTGTTGCAACCATTCATCTCTAAATTTTCGCTTTGTAGCCATGGCGCCTGTTAATACAATTATTAAATATTTAAGAATATATATAATTATATGTATTTTACCTCCATAACATATTACATATGATATAGTTTATATTTTCAATCATAGAAAATGATAACACAATCATGATAAACTTAAATATTACTATAATAACTGTTTTTCTTGGATTATTACTTTTATTATATAATGCGGATGACTTACTGTGGATGTAGAACAGTAAAGATGTACAAGCTTCAAGGTAAATAAGTGAAATGGTGCTGAAACACACTGTCAATCACTGAGCAGAGCATACCCAAAGTGCAGCCGGACTGTATACTTCTTTTCAGAGGATGGCGCCGCCGCATCCTCAGAGTTGCCAACTGTCGTCGGATGGCGTCATTTGGGG
The DNA here is from genome assembly GCA_033782935.1 of Petrolisthes cinctipes. Taxonomy (NCBI): domain Eukaryota; kingdom Metazoa; phylum Arthropoda; class Malacostraca; order Decapoda; family Porcellanidae; genus Petrolisthes; species Petrolisthes cinctipes. The sequence continues at coordinate 172,010 of JAWQEG010000798.1, read as the reverse complement.
GCAAAATGCGATACAACGGCAACACTGGGACTCTCTGCCGGTCCTGGCAATGCTGTCATTCCAGGATATCCAGGCCGGCAGAGCCGTGAATTGGGTTGCCAAGTCATCGTTTTAAATTATGGTGGAGGCAAGTGAACGTATTTAACAACATGTATATTACATACAAACAATAATTTTAAATAACGCAACACAAGTACAAATCAATAAATCTAAACAAACATACGCACAGGTACAAAGCAATAATAAATGTAAACAAATTACACACAAAAAACAACCGAACAGACAGAGTTTTCCAAACAAGCAGTTCCATTTAACACCAAACAAGTAGTTCCACTTAACACACCCACCTTTAAAGTTTGAAACACTTGTGTTTAAAACTTAATCTGAGACGCGAGACAATGTATCTGCAATTAAGTTCTCTTTACCTTTTATGTGTTTTATTTCCAAATTATAAAACTGTAGAATTAGCCACCACCTAGTCAGACGCTGGTTTTTATTCCTCATACAAGACACAAATTGTAAGGGGTTGTGATCACTGTAGACGATGAATTTCTTATCTGTGTTACCAAGATAGATGTCAAATTTGTCAAGTGCCATAAGCAGAGCTACAGCTTCTTTCTCTATTGTACTATAATTTCTTTGATAAGACTTAAATTTAGTTGACATATAACACACAGGATGCAAAATATTATCGTTATCAGCTTGCATAAGCACTGCCCCAGCACCAATATCACTCGCATCAACTTGTACTTGGAAGGGCTGACTAAAATCTGGTGCTTTGAGGACAGGTGCTGTTACTAGTAATGAGCGAAGGTTGTCAAAAGCTGTCTGGCAAGCACAGGTCCACACAAACTTCTTCTGAGGACTGACAAGATCCGTTAAAGGGGCAGCTACCTCCGAAAAATTGGGGCAAAACCGACGATAAAAACCTGACATTCCCAAGAACCGTTGGACTGCTTTCCGGTTGGTGGGGACGGGAAGGTGACTAATGGCTTCGATCTTTGCGGCGATTGGTTTAACTTTTCCTCCACCCACCTCATGTCCCAGGAAAATTACCCGTGCATGACCAAATTCACTCTTGCTTAAGTTTACCGTAAGTTGAGCATCGGACAGGCGATGAAATAAAGCTTTCAAAGAGGCTAGATGCTGGGACCAGGTAGAGGAATATACAACAAGATCATCGAGGTACACACTGATCCCCACCAGACCAGTGGTAATGATGGTCATCAACCTCTGGAACACTGCAGGGGCATTTCGCATCCCAAAGGGAAGTACGGTGTATTGATAAAGGCCTTCCGGCGTCACGAACGCAGACAATTTCTTAGCATTGGCTGAAAGGGGTACTTGATAATAACCCTTTAGTAGGTCCAACTTGGTGACATATACAGCATCCCCCACGGCGTCGATGATGTCGTCGATCCGAGGGAGAGGGAAACTGTCAGCCCGAGTCACTCTCCTGTAATCCGTGCACAAGCGAAAGGTTCCGTCCGGCTTCGGCACGAGAATACAAGGGGAGGCCCACTCGCTGTCGCTCAGTTCGGCCAAACCATGCTGAAGCAGGAACTGGACCTCCTCTCTCATGATCTGACGCTTGCCAGGAGAAACACGGTACGGCGACTGTTTGACAGGAACAGCACCGTCTACGAGACCAACATCAAATGTGACGACCGGGCTGGGTTGGGGCACGTCAGCAAATATGGCTTCAAATTCTTGCAGCAGGTGTTTGATGTCTGTCTGCTGTTCCTGAAGTAAATGATGGGTTTTAATAGAAAGGTCCTTAAGTATGTCAGAGTTCTTCAACTTGACCTCTCTATCACTTAAGCTATGTTCACAATCATGATGAGCTACTGGTTCATTATCACCCGTGACCTGTGTATTGACTAACAACAAGTTTACTTCATTCCTGGAGTGATACTCTTTTAGTAGATTTACGTGCACTAATCTCTCCTCTTTCCGTCTTCCAGGGGTGGCAATTACATAATTTGGAAAATCTGTATATGTGGTCCACGCGGCAAATATTTACAATTTATGTATATTTAAGTAGGGGACAATGTAGTGTGTTCGTGTGTAATGAATATAATAGGCGGTTGCACTTAACTTTCGGCAGAATAGGCTTTCGAAAAATCGCGACCGCTTTTGAGACGAAGTCCAGCGTAGCGCCTCCGAGACAAAGTCCAGCGTAGGAGTAAGTCTACGGTGTTAATACCCTAAGTTCAGACTCCAGCGTTCACGGTGTCTTTCTCTCCCAGGTCCTTCTTTAAAATAAGCCACTGAACACTGTACAAAGTAGTCCACATCATGATGGGATGCTCATGTGCTACTTCAAGTTGCCATCTCGTAAATCATGTATTTTTTTTAATTAAATGACGCTTTCAATATTCTTTTAATTCCATCACCATTTATATATAGATAATTTCATTATTTACTCACTTAATTTCATAAATTATTTTCTCATCTCATAGTATTATAATCATTATTATTAATGCAATCTATCAACCTTCTGTATTCATCCGCAATTTTCCACCATCCCATTTTCACTGCTACGTGTCAGTAATACGTGACCAGCTGACCCTACCGACATGGCGAAGCCGGTATGGCTTTTTTTTTCACGCATTTTGCTAAGCCACAAGAACTTTTTCATTTATGTGTGGATCATAGGCTAATTTTGAAACATAAAATAAGTGAGCAGTGTGGATAGGAGGCTATGGATTATAATAACAAATTACGCGATGTAACAAATATGTCAGCCGGATCACGGCCCAGGTTTCTTCGAAAATTTAATCATCAGCACAATTTTCCTGCAAGTCTGGTAAGAGTTAAAACCTTTTTGTAATATATTTTATTAACAAATAGCAATAATAATTATGTATAACAATTGTAATGGCCAGTCAGGTAGTCTGTTAAGGATAATAAAGGGGGGCAGTTAGGTCACGTGAGGTTATGTCCCGGTAGTGTGCCCCAGTTATGTCCTGGTAGTCTGCCCCGGTTAGGTCCCGGTAGTGTGTCCCAGTCCAGATTAGGTTAGGTCAGGTGAGGTGAGGTCTGACTAGTTTCTACTGTATATTGTGCCGTGGTCTGCCCCGGTTAGGTCCCGGTAGTCTGCCCCAGTTATGTCCCGGTAGTCCGCCCCGGTTATGTCCCGGTAGTCTGCCCTGGTTATGTCCCGGTAGTCTGCCCCGGTTAGGTCCCGGTAGTGTGTCCCAGTCCAGATTAGGTTAGGTCAGGTCAGGTGAGGTCTGACTAGTTTCTACTGTATATTGTGCCGTGGTCTGCCCCGGTTAGGTCCCGGTAGTCTGCCCCAGTTATGTCCCGGTAGTCCGCCCCGGTTATGTCCCGGTAGTCTGCCCTGGTTATGTCCCGGTAGTCTGCCCCGGTTAGGTCCCGGTAGTGTGTCCCAGTCCAGATTAGGTTAGGTCAGGTCAGGTCAGGTCTGACTAGTTTCTACTGTATATTGTGCCGTGGTCTGCCCCGGTTAGGTCCCGGTAGCCTGCCCTGGTTATGTCCCGGTAGTCTGCCCCGGTTAGGTCCCGGTAGTCTGCCCTGGTTAGGTCCCGGTAGTGTGCCCCGGTTAGGTTCCGGTAGTCTGCCCAGGTTAAGTCAGGTTAGGTTTGGTTAATTATCTAAACTTGCCTCCGATTTCCAAAATCTTGACATTTATCCCTCAGGAAAATTGCAAAACCCCAGCCAACTTTTGCCGAAACTTGGCTCGGATTAACAAAATCTTGACATTTATCCCTCAGGAAAATTGCAAAACCCGAGCCAACTTTTGCCGAAACTTGGCTCGGATTTCCAAAATCTTGACATTTATCCCTCAGGAAAATTGCAAAACCCGAGCCAACTTTTGCCGAAACTTGGCTCGGATTTCCAAAATCTTGACATTTATCCCTCAGGAAAATTGCTAAACCCGAGCCAACTTTTGCCGAAACTTGGCTCGGATTTCCAAAATCTTGACATTTATCCCTCAGGAAAATTGCAAAACCCGAGCCAACTTTTGCCGAAACTTGGCTCGGATTTCCAAAATCTTGACATTTATCCCTCAGGAAAATTGCTAAACCCGAGCCAACTTTTGCCGAAACTTGGCTCGGATTTCCAAAATCTTGACATTTATCCCTCAGAAAAATTGCTAAACCCGAGCCAACTTTTGCCGAAACTTGGCTCGGATTTCCAATTTTTCGACATTTATGCAGGTCAAGAAACCAGTATCAATGCAAAATAAGCTCATTTACGTGTTTTCCCCCACCCAAAACCCCCGGTTCCCAGTGCTCTCCCCCAAGATTGAAGGGGTTAGGGAATATGTATAAACCAAGTGGTTTCCGATCAATATTATGGTCACTAATGAATAGAACAAGTAAAAATAAGCAGGAAAAACAAAAAAAACAAAAAAAAAAACACGTGGACCACTTATACAGAATTACCCATAATTTACATCACTTTCTTTACTAAGCCAGGGTCATATACCGCCAAGCATAATACTAAATTGTAAAGATTTCAAAATATTGTCATATATATATCATTTATAAAATATATACACATTTATGTTGAGAAGGAAGAAGACCAAAGAGAAGAACTTCATCTTGCTTTATTTAGAACGTTTCGGATATTTAAATCCATCATCAGCTTCTGTGAAAGAACAACACAATATAAGAAAAACTTTACATGACATAGAAAAGAGATTTAATTATTAATTGTGGGTGTACAGGAAGGGGACTGGAGGAAAAAAAGAAAGAAACAAAAATAATAATCAACACAAGTTTAGAGGAAAGGCACTGTTTCGATCGTTGAGTTCAAGTTTTTGTTTTGAAATAAAAAGTGACTCTTAAAATACGAAGATTGGTTTGGTTTTTACAATGGTCTAAAATGGAAAAATGATCTAAGTTAATATTTACCAAACAAGGATGGTCCCTGATGTTACTCTGCGTAGGAGTAGACAAGGGGGAGACCACAGCAGTACTACAGCTCCTGCCTCCATGTTCACACACTCTGACTGACAAGTTACGAATGGTTGAGCCAATGTAACTGAACCCACACAGCGGGCAACGAAACTTATAGACAAGTGAGGATCGCATGCAGTCAGGAAGCCTGTCCTTGTATTGGAAAAAAGATCCGATACTAAATTTATTGACTAAAATAATGTTAAAATGAGTCGAGCTAAAATATCCCTTCAAAGGAGTGACCAATTTTTTTTTTAACTTTTCCGATTGCTGGCCAAAGTAAGGAAAGCTTGCAGAGACAAACACTCTGTTAAATAAAGACACTAATTATATATGCAACCACTGCCCTTCAGCACGCCAGGAGAGACACCATCAGGGCCACTTGCCTTATCGGGTTTAATATTACTGTATGTATTTGAGCAGTAACTTCCTCTGGAGTTATAGGGTCATCTAATACAGGTTTATTTACTACTGCCTTCCTTTCGTCGTCGATGCAAACTGCCTCACTGGGATTTAACACTCATAAAATTCCTTATATTCTTGATCATTAGGGCGACAATCGGACTTTCATCACTTTGGTATTTACCCTTCCAATCTACTGCCCTCCATACCCTACAATCATCGTGGTCCCACAGGAGTCTCTCCCAACGTTCACTTTGTGTCCTCTCATTTAACTCTATTCTCTTAGTTCCCACTACCTCACTACGGCTCTCGTTGGCACATGTAGCCTATATAGCACTTCGGAAACATTATTGGCAAAGTCATCTACAGTAAGATTGCTGCCATCCATATTCTTATGGGGAAACCACGGTAGAAAACGTGTCATGGTTAATATGATCAAATTGTACAAGTTTTTCGTCAACCTTTCACGCTCCGCACTCCTCACCGTCGATACCAAGACCAATAAGACCAAGAAGTGTTATTGGTCTTGGTCAATACATGACCTACCCAAGTATTATTAACCCCCAGAGTCCGGGCAGCGGGATTTCCCGCTCGGTCGACAGAGGCCGGGCAGCGGGAAATCCCGCTCTGTCGACAGAGTCCGGGCAGCGGGAAATCCCGCTTTTGGTAATTTATGGGGAAAAACGCCAAATTTGTTGGGATTTTTTTTGATCTGGCTATACTTCACCACCAGACCTTTTCATCCCCACATTCAATCAGTGTGTGCTTGACCGTGACAATGGCTGGGCGTAGTGAAGAAAATACGGGCTCGTTCGATTCGGTGCATCCTACCGCGCTGCCAGGCGCACCCGCTCTTGTAACCTCCACTCCGCGGGTGCAACCAGCTAGATTGCGTCATGCACCTGCAAGGTTGTCAGATTCTGCAATAGGGCGGGAATTGGAGAATCTGGCAGACCTTTCATATGGGAGTGACGACCTGGACAGCTACTCTGATACTGAATGGCAAGCTGACGAATCAACTGAGGAAGATGCCTGTGTAGCGGTGACTTCCCTCACAGCTCTTCCCTCAACTTCAGCCTTGCATGATGTGTCAGAGGTTACAGCCCCTGTTGCAATTCCGTCCACCAGTGGGGTGGGAGGTAGTTTGGGAGACACTCTCTTGTCTCCCATTCCTACAACATCTGGCGTGGGAGGCAGGAAGAGGTCTACTCCTGCTTCAACCTCCAAACCTCGCTACGTCTCCACTCCCATGGGCAAGAGGCCGAGGAGGAGGTTAGATTTTTCGTCTTCCTCTTCCTCGTCGGACGAGGATGCGTGGCAACCAGTGGTGGTAAGAGGGAGGAGAGTAGGAGTAAGAGGGAAGGGTAAAGGAAGGGGGAAGAGGACAAAGGCAGCTTATCTCTCCCCTACTGTTGACCCTGATAGCCCGCCCCCCCGTGACCTGACGCCACCTCCCCCACCACCACACTCTCCCTCTCCTCTCGTGCCTGACGACTCACTCTCGCCTGCCCCTGGTACCGCTGCACCACCACCACCACCACCACAACAACAACGCCAACAACGACAGCAACGCGGCACACCTCGTCATAGACCCGCTGATCCCTATGTGTGGACGGATTGCGATGAATTTGCGCCTGATATACCTGCCTTTGACGACAGTCATTCAGGTATACAGGCCGCATTTCCCTGTCGTCAGAGGTCATCAATATTAGATTATTTCACTGCCTTTTTTGATATAATATTGATGACTTACATGATGCAGGAGATAAACACCTTCAAACAACTCTCTGTGCAACTCAGCAATAGACCAGGCAGGGAACATAGTAAGATGTTGCAATGGGCTGACGTCGATATTGCTGAGTTGTATGTGTGGTTAGCTTTGACCATGATGCCTCATGTCAAGAAACATCGCCTCAAGGACTTCTGGAGCACACACGCCCTGATATCCACACCTGCGTTCGGGAAATACATGTCCAGGGACAGATATAGGGACATTTTGTCCTACCTGCACTTCGCCCCCAACATGGGTCCACACCCGAACGACAGGCTGTGGAAAATTAGGCCAGTAATGTCTATCCTCCAGGAGAAAATACGAGCATTTTTTCGACCATTCCAGAAAGTGGTTATCGACGAGTCTCTGGTGCTGTTCAGGGGAAGACTGTCTTTCATCCAGTACATCCCGTCAAAGAGGCATAGATTTGGCATCAAATTCTATGTCATCTGCGACTGTAAGACTGGCTATGTGTTGGATTTTATACTCTATTCAGGTACGGATGTGGATGTCCCGGCCGACGACCCTCTTGGCTTCAGCGGGAGTGTTGTCAAGGCACTCATGGGGGATTACCTTGACAACAACCACATCCTGTACACTGATAACTATTACACCTCTCCAGCACTTAGCCAGTTTCTCCTGCAGCACCAAACAGGATCCTGCGGAACTATTCGTGTCAACAGGAAGGGGTGGCCAGCATTCCCTCTCACCCGGAGGGGCGACTGCATCAAGAAGAAATGTGGGAACATGCTGGCCATCAAATGGCACGATAAACGCCCCGTCAATATGCTCACCACCGTGAACAGGGGCGTGATGCAGGATTCTGGGAAGACTGAGCGCGGCACAGGTGATACCATCTACAAGCCTGATGCTGTGCTCGATTATAACATCAATATGAGACTCGTCGATAAGTCAAACATGATGGTGAGTTCCATCGATTGTCTGAGAAAAACTTGTAAGTGGTACAAGAAGGCTTTCTTCCACCTTCTTGATGTCACAGTGCTGAACTGTTATATACTCTACCTCCAGCATCACCCTGACTCCAAGTTGGCACTCCGGGAATTCGAGCTAGAGTTGATATCTCAGCTCCTGGAGAGGTTCAGCACTGTGCAACCACAGCAAGGCAGACAGGCAGCGGCACAACGGCCTGACAGGTTGCAGCAGAGTGGCTATATGGCTCGCCACTACCTTACTAATCTGCCACCGTTGCCGTCAGGACGTCCAGGCTCTCGTCGCTGCTATGTTTGCAGGCACACAACACGTCACCCCCAGAAGTCCAAGGAAACTCGCTTCTGGTGCAAGGAATGTTGTGTGCCGTTATGCCCTGGAAACTGCTTCTCAGACTACCATATATTGGAATATATATAGAAGCAGGAAGTGATGGGAGTATGCGAATAAAGTGACAGTGACACTTGGTGACAGTGACACTATTTAGGCTATAAGAAAAGTGAGAGTGACACATTTGTACATATATTTTCGGCTGTAGTGACGTGATAGTGACACATTTGTACTTATTAGGCTATAAGAAAAGTGAGTGACACATTTGTACATATATTTTAGGCTGTAGTGACGTGATAGTGACACATTTGTACATATTAGGCTATAAGAAAAGTGAGAGTGACACATTTACGCATAGAAAAAATGATAATAAAAAATTTAAAACAACAAAATACAAAAATATATAGAAAATAAGGATAACAGTGATAGTGACACATTTATATTTACGTTGAACATGAACAAATGGTGCGAATGACACTGAAAATGTTTCGCGTAAATACTGTACATAACTCCCACGCTTCTCTCCAGGGCATAAAACCACTCTGGAATGGTCAGCTAACCACACAAATAATACAGGGGCTGTAATGGTAGGATGCACACGAGCCGTACGACGTGTCGCCCGGGGGAGGCAAGTGTTGCGTCATTCTGCCGGCGGCCATCTTGCCTCCACCCGCGCCAGTCCTTGTCACAGCCACGCTCACAAAGCGAACGCAGCCTCGCTCTCACGGGAAAAGTGACCTCCATTCCTCACTTGATTTCTCGGCAATGGAGTGTCCTAGAGAGCTGGGGTTGGTTTTAATGGAAAGAGGAGGAGTTGATGGTGAGTACACAATCAAATTTAAGTTGTTCAGTATTGTAGTTTAGACGTAGGGAGTAAGAGAAGTAGAGTGATTTTCCGGGAAATACCCGGACAGGCAGGGTAAAAGTTAGTATTGGGCCCGTACCCACAGAGCGTAATTCCATTCTTGGCCCGTCCCGGAGGGGTTAAGGCTCTACGTGATACACAATCAAGATTTACTTCATTCCAACACATCTGAAGTGTAATCGGAGCTTGATTGGAAGGCAAAGGATTTGTCTGGTAAACCCGAAACATATCGATACTGTTAAGTGCATTTACTGAAGCGATACAAACGTCTAACTCAGAAATCCATCTGTTATTTTTCTTGAATGTTTTATCACTTACAATATGCCTCCCTTTAAATTTAAGATTGTTGACCACAACTAGATTATTATCCCTACATATTGATGCTAATAAATGAGCATTATTATTGAGAGAGTCTACATTATCTGGTATATGTGGGTATGTACAGCCATGGCTGATAGTCCATGAGCATGGCGTGGTGCAAAGCCATGGCTGATAGTCCATGAGCATGGCGTGGTGCAAAGCCACAGCCGATACTGGCAGGGCTTCCATGAGTTGATGAAATCTTACCCTAGATTTTGTCGATATTACCCTAGATTCGAGTGTTTTACCCTAGATTGTCGAAGTTGTCCATAAATTGTTGATTCATGCACTATCATACATAAGTTTATATATTGCCCCCCCCCCCAAACATTCCCCCCACACACACAGGAAAAAAACAAATGCCGCGTAAATTAAAGAGTATTTTATTTAGAAATATGCAGTTGTATACTCTAACTGCTAACACTGTAACACCTCCAGAGGACTTACATATTTGCAACCTCAGAACATGTAGCATCACTCTTAACATTATTCATTGCTTTTAGCATATTGTCATCAAAACCAAGGATGTAAGAGGAAACATTAAGCCGTTTCATGTAATAAATTCATGCATGAGACCACATATTGTTTCATTTTTGAGAGAGCTTCTTAATGAGGTTTTTGTTATGTTTAATTGACTGAAAAAACGTTCCATAGCAGCATTTGAAAAAGGTAGTGAAAGGAGAGTGGATATAACAACTGATAAATTAGGGTAACATTGTAGGCCTGCATAATTTTTCCTATTTAACACTATCTTCCAGTACTGCATGAAATTTAGTTGTTTAGATAGTTCCTCATCCAAGTAGTGTAGTCTCCACTCTTCATCTGCAAGCTTTTTGTCAGCAAATTTTTGTAACTGGGGCAGTTCATCAAATAAAAATGCTAGGGAGGGAGGGTTAAGGGTAGAGGCAGAGTGTAGGTTGATGCAGGCTACTATGTCATGAATTTTGTCATTCAAGGAATATCTTTTTTGGATTTGGAGTACAGCTTCTATCAGGAAAGACTGACATGACTTTTGAAACTGAGAAAGTTCTTCTTTAGTAGCTGCTCCTGATATTTTCATATTATTTACTGATGCTGATGCACTCACTCCTAGATAAATATTCTCAGTTGGGACGAAAGTACTAGAAAACATGGGATGAGCAGGAGTAAGGAGAGAAATGTCTGCTTTCTTAACAAAAGTCTAAACATAAACTTCTAATGAGTTTACATGTTTCAGTTTTTAATGTGAAGAAATTTGGAGCCTCAGACTGGAAAAGTGTGTTGTAACTATTAAACTTACCTTGAACTACTAAAACTAAGTAATGACTGATTTATTCAATACTTGGAATGCCTTTGCCACCTCAACCTCCCTCCCACTATAGCCTAATAGTTATGTTCTCACTAAATACTTGTAACTCAGAAAGCATGGCAGTGATAACCACTGCACACATAATAATAATAATGATAATAATAATAATAATAGAGGCGAGATAGATCAGAAAAGATAATTAAAGTAGAATTTCCAAGCAAACATATGTTTTGGTAAGTTGTCAAACAGCAGAAACTTATTATCTGCTGGGCAAGCTGAGATGAACTTGGCAAACAGAAAATTATTATTATTATAAATAGGACTAGCAAGAGGCCCATAGGAGCTTATGTCACTCATAGGAAAATATATTTGTGTTATAAAGAGGTGTATATATATGGCAAACGGGAAGTATTTGTAGTAGCCTAATGGAAACGGTAAAATATTACATCTATTTAGGAATATAACTAAAGACTTATCAATTGTTATTCTTAGAGGAAGAATGAAAAAAATATCACGTACCACAGGCTAGTGAGGAACTATGACAAAAACTAAAAATACGTAGCCTATTAGGCCCTATAAACCATTATAGAAGCCTTGTACAAATATCCATTACTTACATAACACGAATAATAAAATAAATTTCATTGTTGTACAATTTACAATACATGCTTTACTGTATAAATCTATACAGTAATTATTATTTTGTCCTTATAACTGTCTCTGGGTGGATGGGTAAATAATAAGGCCCGAGACACACAGGTTCTTTGTGATGGTTACACAAGGATCAACACACACTTGTCACACAGGGCCGATTCCACAGTCGATTTGTTACAGCCCGAACAAATACCATCCCGAACATGGTGAGACCCTTTACCAATAAGCCTTTCCGATTCCACAGTCGTCTGATCTTTGGTTTGCGAGCCAACAAACTTGGTGGCCGCGCAAACAAATCCCCGGAAGGGTTGGTACACCTGAATGATGGATATTGGCCATATAACTATAACAAACTCGCACCTAAATATGAACTGTCACCTGTGAGCAGAAGAAGCTTGGAAGAGAGAACACATGACCAGTTGACCACCACAATTTCTCCTCGTGACAAGGCTCCTGCTGCTCTAACTTATCACCAGTTAATTTTCACTAAATAACATAAAACTTGAGAAATACTGATGTTAAATATATTTCAAATACATAAATAATGTTTTAATAATACATTTGTCTGCTGTCATAGCGGGTAATATGATTAAAAAGATCATACAAACTGCACAAATTATACCTTACAGAAGATTGTTCTTGGACGTGTCTACACTAGTGTTAATTTGAGTTATAATTAGTTCCCTCTACTCAGTTCTAAGTACTTGCATAAGGTTATACCATAATAAATGTTTCACAGGCTTATCTATAATGAATTTGGAGTAACGTGTGGGAAGAACAATAGATGTAAAATAATGAAGTGCTGTGATGCTTTTAGCCGAGTTGAAGCCAGTGTTGCCAGGTCTGCTTGACGAAATTTCCCCAACTTCAACATCAGATTTTCCCTTTTTACCTCAAAAATTTCCGGTTTACTCTTGAAGATAGTCGTATATTTCGTCTTGTAGAAATTTCTCCATTTATTTTTCAATAATCTTAATATAATTTCCCCATTGCTACCTCTAATTCTTCATGTCTAGGGAAACTTTCCCATACTTGGCAACACTGGTTGAAGCGCAGCAGACGACAGACTTGAATTTACTGAGATCAGCAGGATTATCGTAAAAATAATACAATCTTGCTGTTTTTTCTTGTTTCTGGATGCCTTCTATAGAAAACAATGGACATGCATTATACAATGAAAAATAATCATTTGGTATGCAAATAATATAAATATTTTCAATAATATATAATTAGTTAGCTCGGTTGGGCAAGTATACCCTTCACCAAAGATCCATCACCAAAGTTCCAATAATGCTTATGATTTTGGTTGGATCCCGAACAAACTGGGTCCCGAAAAACGACTGTGGAATCGGACACGTTACCAAAGGTTTTCGTTTGTTGGCTCGCAAACAAATATTGACGACTGTGGAATCGGCCCACAGTAACACCACTGTAGTGGGAACGTGAAGGTGAAGAAAAGTCACAATGGTAGACAAATGATTTATTACCATACAGTTTGGCCTCTTCAGTGGTGAATAGTCAAAGGACGTGTGTGTGGTCCTTGTATGTCCACTACAAAGCGTCCGTGTGTCCTCTGGGCCTAATAGTTCAATAACACAAATTTTTCAAACATATAGATATAGCCTACTGTACACCATATAAATAATAAATGGTAAATACTAATATAAAAAGTTCCAATCATATAATTTATTGACGCATTACGACGAAATAACAAAAACCACGGCCGCCCGTCGGTTATAAACCAAAACGAGCTGCCAGAATACTGGCTAGTAGGCTTCAATGAACATAAGTTTACCACCTAATGTCTCATAATATACTCCAATAACTGTCCTGGCTGAGTTTTGTGTTTGGTGCCAAACCATGGTGAGTTGTCAGTAACCACCAAGTACCTAAACCTATCATTCCCACTTTTAAACAATTATTATAAGTGAAAACAGCATATGCTGTCGGTGGCACTGGGGAGTGCTCTGTAGCGATCAGCATATGCTGTCGGCGGCAGTGTAATTAATAAAGGGTTAAATAGCATAGGCTATTTTCGGCTAAATATACCTTAATAGCATTTTCATTTTCTTTCACTTATTCGCAGTTAACATAACTTAGTTCAAGCAAAATATGCATATATACAATAATAAATTACCTTATAGAATGGATATGAAGTTAACTGCTTATATGGGAGGAGGCCACCTTCAAGTAGAATATAGCTGGTATATTATAAGAGCACTATTGCTGCTGCTGTACTGTGTGGACTCGTCCTCGCAAGTGTCTGACTCAGTGTTGCCACTTTACTCACGCTCATGATCCACAAATAAGTGACTTTTTGTCCACAAAATATCCACAAATAATAATCAATATTCCACAGCATAATCCACAAATATATTTTTGTACTATATCATGCTGAAACCATACGTTTTTATACTTTCAATGCATTTATTGACATATAATCACCAACAAAAACTTAATTGATATGATGTTAATACAAACTGCATTTTTTTTTTTACAAAAGCAAAACCATTTAGTATGAAAACAATTGAAATCAAAACAATCTTTTTTCTTTTGCTACAATTTCACTACTCATCCAGTTCAAGGGATAAAATGTCTGCATTGTCATCATCACTTTCAGTATTTCCCTTGGCATTAAAATTCTTTACCATGGCTTTAGATGGCTTGAAAGTGACACACTACATTCCTTGAAGAGCTAATCCATATCTGATTTGAAGTATTGCTTCTACAGATCTTACACTGAAGCGATTCCTTAACTTACTGTGTACCACATTCATTTGCGAAAATATACGCTCGACAGAGGCATTAGAGAAAGGTAATGCAAACAATGCCAGTGCCAAGGATGAAATATTGGGATATTTGGGTTCCCCTGCCGAATTCTTTTTCTCTCTAACTTCGGCCCAAAAACAAACACTGTTTTGCAAACATGACTTTGACCACTGATCTAAATTGACAACATTCCATTCATTTTCCAATTGGTCTATGTCTGTGAAGTATGATTGGTATTGACAGGCAATTGATACAATGGAGTCTTTGTGTTGAGAAGTAGCAGTAGCAGGGTGTAATTTTTTAAGCATTAGCAGAGTTTCAACATTGTCAGGCAATCGCACCTGTACTTGATTCAGGAGTTCTAACAGATATTTGTGACTACGATCTTTCACATACATTATTTGGTTGTCATTTAGAGGGCAGGCATTAGCATAGGTATTGAATTCATATCCAAAGTTAATGACTTTCAGTGGCAAGAGATAACTTACATAGTTAAGCTTAGGAAGATTTTCTTTCAGACATTTTGACAGAAACCCTGGTTCAACTACCACTTGCATCAAATTACGAACATATTTTTCCACAAGAAATCCACAAAATATTAAATCTCTACAAAAGAATCCATGTATAGTTATATATCCACAAAAGAGATCCACAAATTCTGTGTTTAACTGCACTGTCCACAAAGGGTTCCACAAAAGATAATTTTATCCACAAATTTGTGGATAATATCCACGAAGTGGCAACACTGGTCTGACTGTGTGTGTGTGAACTTGTGAAGAGATCAAGAGAACAGCTTCACGCTCCAGATTTCAGAAGCGAACGCGTACGGGACGAAAGAGGATAATATAAAAGCCGTAAAAGCACTCATGGTTATGCTTAGAATAATCGTACGTACGACATATTTACTTATGGATGACTCTTGGTTGCACCCACACAATATCGAACGGGAACAGTTCAGAAGGAAAAGAAAAGGCGGAAAAATCCTCATGATTATAAGCAATATTCATCCTTACGAACTATTTACGTAAGGATCAAAGTGACATGAGTTCCAGTAGGTTGGTACCCACCTCCCTACCTCCCTATCCCTGGCGCCCGGGTATGCTCATACAAATCACGGGGATGAAAATTATGTACATACAGTACATTAATCGGACACTATTTAATGAAAACCAGCCTGACGGCAGATTACCCTAGAATTACCCTAGTTTATGCATTACCCTAAACACTACCCTAGGAAGGGTCCAATTACCCTAGTTTAGGGTATTTTACCCTAGAATGGAAGCACTGGATACTGGGCAGAGAGCCCGAAAAATTTAATAAGTTTCCACACCCCTCTGACCGTGGCAGCTCTCAGCTGAACCAATTGTTAGTTATGTTGTTTTGGCACATTTGTTGTTCTTAGAATTAGAAGAAATAGCTGTACCCCCTGCACATGGACACTCAGCCATGGCTGTACAGTCGGCGGCAGAAGTCCTGTCGCCTCACCTGCTTCACCGAGACACGCAGTGTTCATGAACTCGAGAAAATACGCACGTTTTCTACACCTAAAAATCTCTAGTTTATGAACATCGCGTGCCTCGGTGAAGCAAGTGAGGCGACAGGACTTTTGCCGCCGACTGTATACTCGGATACCACAGTCCCTAGCCCACCTGATTCGAAGCTCGAGATCTGAAGCAGGTGGTTTCTGGACGACAGCCCACCCAAAGCCTCCATTGGTTCGAAATGTGTGTGTAGCCTTGTGATGGTTTGGGTGGGCTGTCGTCCAGAAACTCCCTGCTTCAGATCTCGGGCTTCGACTCAGGTGGACTAAAGAATATATGGTATCCGGGTGTACACTCGTGATACATAATTTCTGACCAGAGTGTGAGGAACAGAAAGCTTCGAATCGCCTGGTATTGTTCATTTCCCCACCCAGTACACTTATAGAGGCTGAGTTCGAATGCAGGGTATGTGTGTGTGTGTGGTGCCTGCCGTTCGTCTCTGGTGGTCAGGGATTACCTATCACGACAAGGAATACCTACAATGAGAGGACACAGTAAGAAATTAATTAAAAGAAGAGGAGATAAAGATGTACAGAAATATAGCTTTCCAAATAGAGTAATAGACGAATGGAACAAATTACCAGACGAAGTGGTGTGTCAAAAACATACATAACTTTAAAGAAAAATATGATAATTGTGATTTAAAATACGGGACATTACGAGCTTGACTCAATCCTGTAAAGATACAAATAGGTAAGGACAAATAGGTAAGAACGAGTGTACATTTATACATCCTACTTTTCACGTTTCCAGTTCCTGTCCATCCCGTGGTCACCAAAAAAAAAAAATCGTCTAATTTCGTCTCTCAGTAGCCACGAAATCTAATCGAATATGAATATAAGTGAAGGGGAAGATAATAGGGGTAAGATAGGTGGAGGATAAGTGCAAAGAGGTGAATTTAATTAAAAAATTGAGTTAATGTTTATGATAATAGGGGTAAGATAGATGAAGGATAAGTGCAAAGAGGTGATTTTAATTAACAAATTGAGTTAATGTTTATGTGAACTAAAAAATTCCAAGATTTACTTGATTTTGTACTGTAATTTTTTGGGAAAAATTCCAAGCACTGGCATCACTGACAACAACAACAACAACAGGGTATGATGATGATGATGATGATGACTGAGAGTCACCCGCGTTCGGGTGTAGCCTTTGCAACGGCGCTCTCTCACTGTCTTCCTCTGCAGACTCTGCAGAGAGAAAACAAAAAACAGCACCAAAGAATACATGTATACACATCATACTTTCATCCTCTATATCCTATACAACCTGCTCGTCCCTATATACTAATTTTCTCTTCAACCATACCCTTTCCAGAAATTCTTTCACACTCTCTATTATCACTGGACTGTACAGCTCTCGTTCAATAAGACCTAGCAGCACTTTAGCTGCCACTGTCGCTTCCACCATCTCACTCCATTTTCTCACTCCTAGTTCACTAATTACCACATTCAGCATGATAGCTCTCTCTCGTTCATACTTATCACATACCATCAACACATGTTCTACTGTCTCATCTTCCCTACTCTCACACATCCCACACACCTTACTACCTTCATTACTCCATCTATAAATTCTGTCATTCACCTCCAGTGACTTCGTTCTTGCCTTAAACATCAGCTCACTTCCCCAGCTACCATCATAGAACAATTCACTCCTTGGTATGTCCTTAGAGGAGTACCAATCTAGCGTGCTCTTCTGACTTATGCCTCTCATCCATTCATCTCTGCCTATTTCTTGTATTCGTCTCTTAATCTCATTCATCCATTTCTCATCACTCCATCTGCCCCTTTCATCTAGCATTGGGTACTGCATTCCACACTTTTCCATTCTCTTATCACACATCCTTCTCCACTTGGTGTACCGTCCTGTCCATTTATACACTCTTCGAGCCCATCTGTCTTCATTCATTCCCTCTAGTCTAACCTTATATCTCAACACTCCTTTGGCTATCCTCTCCTCAAACGTACTCCATCCAGCGTCATCTCTTATTGCTTCCACACCTAAATACTTGTTTGCACCTAATGCTGTTCTTCCTATCCTATTCTGTACTACTTCCAGTCTGTTCAAGTCATTCACTGTCCATGTCATAGTCTCCAGTCCATACATGAGTCCAGGTACCGCCATACCTTTCCATACACCACGCACTACCTCATACTTATTGGCTCTACACCTTGCCACACTTCCTAGTCTTCCTACCCACTGGTTTGCTCTTGATAACCTATCAGTCTTTGTCCTATCACACCCTTTCTCATCCACAATTATTCCTAAGTATCTATACTCTTGTGTCATTTCAATCACATTTTCACCCAGTCTCCACGTTCTACCTATATCCCGGTCATCCCCATTCACTACCAATACTTTGCTCTTATCACTCCCAAACTTGACATTAAAATAATTCTCATACTCTGTAACTACATCAAGTATTCTCTGCAGTGTCTCACCTGTCTCACTCAGAATCACCACATCATCTGCATACAACAAAATACTCAGTACATACTCCCCTACCTGAATCCCTAAACCTTCCTTCCTTACTCGTGCAGCTAGTTCCTCTGTATACAGACCAAACAACAATGGTGAAAGTACGCATCCTTGCCTCACACCTCTCTTACTCTCCACCCACCCTGTCTCTAAATCGCCCATACTGTACACTGCCCTGGTTTCCTTATACATACTCATTATAATATTCATTACCTTGCTACTAACTCCCACTCTCTCCAACACCTTGCCTAGCTTATACCTGTTAACTCTGTCATACGCCTTCTCAATGTCTAGAAATGCTAAGTAAACTTTCCTGTTATCTTTCACCATTTTTTCAATAACTTCTCTCACTACGAACATATTATCCTCCCCTCTCCTATCTGTCCTAAAACCATTCTGTTCCTCTCCCATCACTTTGTACCTCTCCACATTCTCTTTCAACCTTTCATTCAGGATCCCACAAAACACCTTTGATACTGTATCTGTTAGAGCTATAGGCCTATAGTTCCTAAGCTCCCTCTTACTCTTGTGTCCTCCCTTATGCAACACAGTCACTCTACTCTCATTCCACTTACTTGGCACTTTTTCCTCTACCCAGATTGCTCTGAATAGAGAGTAAAGGCCTTCTAATACTCCTTCCCCTCCCTCCTTGTAGAACTCATACGGAACCCCATCCCTGCCTGCTGCTTTACCTGCTTTCAGTTTCCCTACATACTTCCTAATCTCAGCTCTACTTATTTCATCATTCATATCCTCCTCTATTCTTGTTTCCAATTCAAACCTCACATCACTCCTGTCTTCTGCCTCATTCACACCACCTATTTCCTCCCAGAATTCCTTTATAGCATTCACCTTGTCCCTTGTGTCCCTCACTATGTTTCCTCCAACCACTAATTCATCCACTCTGATTCTCTCCTTCTGCTTCTCACCCCTTAAGAAGTCATACCACTCTTTACCACCTACCTCTCCCTTGGCACGCAAACTCTCTACCACTTTCTTGTCATCCACAACTCTGGCTTTCCTGATCAGTTATTTTACCTCCTTCTGTCTACGTTCATACTCCTTCCATGACTCCTCATATGCTATTCTATTTTCCTCACTATTGCCTACATTTTTCCTTAGTCTTCTACACTTCTTATTACTCTCCTTCCTCTTCTTCCTCGCATTCTCAATATCTTCATTCCACCAGCTCTTCATCAATCTTCTTTTTTTTGCTATTCCTCACCCTTCCTATCCTTCTCTCACCCACCTCTGTCACTTTCCTAATCAGGGAATCATTCAGTTCATCCACTCCTCCATCCATAGTCCATTCCATGCTCCTCAAATCACACTTATACAAGTCCCATCTTGCTTCTCGTATTCTCCATTTCTGCCCTCCTTTTACTACATTCTTAGCTACCTTTCTCACACAGTCATATTCTAATACTATCATGTTATGGTCACTCATCAAATCTATCCTCCTCTCCTCATCAACCCACATATACTGTACCCTCCTCCTGGCCATTTCATTCACTAGCACATAATCAATCACAGATTCACTCCCTAACCTGGACCATGTCGCACGTCCCTCGCCTATTGTCACATTCAAGTTCTCTAGACCATACTCTTCCGTGAAATTCAGTAAAAGTTCCCCATTTCCATTCACTTCCTCTCCTAAAATTCCTATATGTCCATTCATATCGCCCATGACAATAGTCTCTCTTTGTCTATTTTCCGCAATCAACCTACCTATTATCATGTATTTTCTTTCATTATCTCGTCTCGCTCCTGGACCCTCTACAGTCATATAGCACACAATCAACAGGATCCTTTCATACTTCCCTTTCATCTTTACATTAAGGTACACAGCCATGATGTCCTCACTCATTTCACATTCACCTGTTTTCACTTCCTCTATGTCCACGTCTATGTCATGTCTAACTAATAATCCAACACCTCCACCCTTCTTCTTCCATTTACTCCGTCCCTGTCCAATCATACTGTACATATACTGTACATACTGTACGGCGGCCATCATGATCAGTGTTGCCAGATCTATTTGACATAATTTCCCTAACTTTACCTTTACAATTTCACTTTTTTACCTCAATAATTCTCTGTTTACTCTTGATCACAAACGGTCTTTTTGGTATTTTTTGGTCTGGTAGAACTTTCCCTGTTTATTTATGAACAATATTTATATAATGTCCCTATTATGTGGACTTCAATACTCGCTAAAACAGACAAATTTCCCAGCATCTGGCAACACTGATGATGATAAACAATACAAGTCAAGAAATACAAGAAATAGAGACTTTCTTAAAAACATTAAAGCCTAAAAAAGCACCAGGACCAAATCAAATAAAACCGGAAATATATAAATTGCTAAAAAATGATAAAGAACTATTAAAAACAATAAAAAAATGTTTAAATAATATTTTAAATAACGAAACAGAAATACCAGATAGCTGGAAAATATCAAATACAAAGATGATACCAAAAGTAAATAAACCAACAGTGGAAAATTTAAGACCGATAGCTTTAACAAACATCTCTTATAAAATGATGATGGGGATAATAAAAAATAAAATTGAAGAACACTTAAAAGATAGCAATTTAATTTTGGACACACAAGCAGGTTTTACAAAGGGAAATAGAATAGAGGATAACGTGTTAATTTTGAAGTACTGTATAATTCAAAGCTTTAAATACAAAATACCATTCTTTATAATTGCAATAGATTTTTCTAAAGCATATGATTCAATAAAACGAGAAAAACTAATAGAAGCAATGATATTTTTCAAAATAGACCCTAAAATAATAGATTTGGTGGCTAGAATTTATCTCAACGATAAGACAAAATTATTCTTAGATAACAAAGATTATGGGGAAATTAATATTACAAGTGGGATTAAACAGGGTTGTACAGGATCAACAACACTTTTTAAATTAATAACATATATGATCATTCTAAAATTAAACAACATAAACATAGGATATAAGGAGGAAAACTTATATATAAACACACTGTTTTATGCAGATGATGGGTTGGGATTGACTAGGTCAATAAAGGAAACAAAGGAATACATAATACACTTACAAAATATAGTTGCAGAAACAGGTTTGGATATAAATATGAATAAAAGTAATATTTTAATTTGTAATTCAAGAGAGACACCTGAGGAAATAGGGGGAATTAAGGTGGTGGATAGTATTAAATATTTAGGATTTATGATTGACAATAAAAGAAACTGTTTTAAAACATATAAAGAAGAAATAATTAAAAAAGCACAGAAATTAAGTAATTTGGTACCATCAGTGATAACAAGGAGTAGTAATAAATTATTAATAGGAAAATGTTTTTGGAAAAATGTGGCCCTACCATCCATTTTGTATGGAACAGATATAATAAATTTTAATAAGAACGAAATAAGGAAGCTACAAAGTATAGAAAATAAAGTTTATAGAAATATTTTGGGAGCAGTGAACGGAACTCCAACATGTACTTTGAGAGGAGAAATTGGTGCTTCAAGTGTAGAAACAAGGTTATACACCAATAGAGTGGGATATGTAAAATATTTATTAAACAAAGAAAATACTCTGGTAGGTGAAATATATAAAAGATTAAAAGAAAGTCATAGAAATGAAAAATGGATGAAAAGTACACAGGAAATAACTAAAGAATTAGAGTTAAATGAATACACTATAAAGAAACTAAAGAAAAAAGAGATTAGAGGAAAATTCAGGGAAAGTGATAGAATAAAATGGGAAAAGGACTTAAACCAAAAGGAAAGCCTAACATTATATAAGAAATATAAGAAAGAAATAAGACAAGAAAATATATATGATAATACATATGGATCAATTTTGTTATTTAGGTTAAGAACAAACACCTTAAATTTAAGTGATAGAAAAAGATTTATAGGAGAATCAGAAAAATGTGAGGGATGTGGAGCAGAAAGGGAAGACTTAGAGCATTTTTTACTCTATTGTCCAAACTTACAGAATATAAGAAATACATCAAAATTATTTCAACAGCCTTATACAAGAGACAAATGTGGACAGTTATTATTTGAAGATATTGAAAATATAGAAAATTTAAAAGATGTATTAGTGGAACTGTGGAAAAAGAGACAAAAAGCTCAGGCACCGTAGAAAAAAGCACAACAAAAAAACAAAAAGGGGAGCCGTTGCAAAGGCAATTCCCCCACATAGCAACTGAACTGAACTGAAGTCAATGTAGAGGCTGTGTATAATATTAACATTATTAATAGAAATATATCCTTACATGAGATATAAAAATATGATGTTGACATTATAATAATTCACTCACAATTATATATAGAGAGCTATATTATATTTATTATATATATAGTTTAATGATAACATTATAACAAGAAGAGCTCATTTGACAATAACAAACATTGACCATAATAATAAAGCAGCAGATTCAACATCAACCAAATTACCATCACTTGTACGTACTTTGTATTTCAACACTCAATTTGTGACTCAAATGACCTTCTTTAATACATACAAAGAGGTAGGAGGATAGTTATATATATAGTTATATTTCTTTCAGATAACACCAGTAATAGTGTGACAATCCTAACACCAGAATATTACAGCAAATGTTCGAATCTTCAAATGATGTAAGACTGGTATTGTTATTGTTTCAGATATGAAGTAATTAAGGGAAAAATACACTTTGGATACATTGGAGTGTCTTGATTCCTCCAAAGTATTATGGTGAACAAAATTAATGTTTGGAATAGATGGATTGATATTAGACGCCGCAACAGCGAGGTCATATGTCGCGGAGGAAACAGGACCTGGTGAACAAAATTAATGGTGGTCTGTTGTTGCTTGGAATAGATGGATTGATATTAGAAATTAATGGTGGCCTGTTGTTGCTTGGAATAGATGGATTGATATTAGGCGCCGCAACAGCGAGGTCATATGGCGCCTTGCTTGGAATACTTTGGAGGAATCACTTGCTCCAGATTTACCAACACTGTACTTCCCCCTTAAGGACCCTGTGATCGTGTATGAGAATTGGAGGCTTCTGATTCCTCCTGACTATGCCACAAAACAAACTCCGTTATTTATTGAAAGAATTACCGTTTTGTAGCAGTGTTGCCAGATCCGGGTAGGTCCCAGTATTTTGCTCCGGTCATTTCCTGTACTTTACCACGGTTATTTCCCGGTAGTTTGTCCAGGTTAGGTCCTGGTAGTTTGCTGTGGTCTAGGTTAGGTTGGGTAAGGTCAGGTAAATTCATGTTAATTTCAAAATGCCCCATATGAATATGCCCTATCTTTGAAATGGGGCATTTGCAGAGGAAATGCCATGGAAGAAAATAGTCTTAGAATGGTCTAAATTAGTGGGTGATGAAGGTAGAAATACCGTACTCAATAACGGTAATTCTTTCAATTTTTACCCAAACTCCTTCCATAGAGGTATGTGTGTTTTGAGGAAATATTCCCCGTAGGGAGGTATTGTCTATAGTGATCATTAGTGATATGGGCAATACTTGGTAAATATTGAAAGAATTACCGTTATTGTGTACGGTATTTCTACCTTCATTACCCACTTATTTAGACCATTCTAAGACTATTTTCTACCTTCATTACCCACTTATTTAGACGGTTCTAAGACTATTTTTGATAAATATTGAAAGAATGACCATACCCTAACCTAGACCACAGCAGACTACCGGGACCTAACCTGGGCAAACTACCGGGAAATGACCGTGGTAAAGTACAGGAAATGACGGGCAAAATACTGGGACCTAGCTGGATCTGGCAACACTGCTACAAAATAGTAATTCTTTCAATAAATACCCAATTCTTTAAGGGTTTTGGCACCCCTTCGGACCCAGCCACTTGCTTTCAGTTCTTCAACTGTCCCTCTTTTCTTTCTATTTCCTTCCTGGTTGCCGTTAAAATATAGTTATATTTCTTTCAGATAACACCAGTAATAGTGTGACAATCCTAACACCAGAATATTACAGTAAATGTTCGAATCTTCAAATGATGTAAGACTGGTATTGTTATTGTTTCAGATATGAAGTAACACTGTGGTTGGCAGCCCTGACACCAATAACAGTGTGGTTGGCAGCTCTGACAACAGTAATAACCATGTGGTCATATTGGTGGAAGAATAAAGTTGTGTTAGTGATGGAGGTGGAAGGAAGTGACACCATTAATGTTGTCAGAGAAAGAGAAGCGTAACAAGTTGGTCTGTCAACAATGTGGTCAAAAGTTTAGTAGGAAATGCCATCTCACTCACCATTTGTTGACACATACTGAAAAGAAAATGTTTATGTGTGATGAGTGTGGTGAAGAGTTTAGTTGGAAATCTGACCTTAAGAAACACAGCATTGTTCACATTATACGCTATGGTAGCATTTCAAAGAATATTGCGCAGAGAAGAGGAAACATCTGACTGGCTGACAACTGGTAATACGACCCTTATACCCAAAAGTGAAGAAACGCAGCTACCGATCAAGTACAGGCCCATTGTTGCCTACCAACAACATACAAATTGCTGACAGGAGTCATAACTGATGCAGTATATGAACATCTGGGCAATGGTGACTATCTGGAAAATGAACAGAAAGGTTGCATCAGAAAAGGACTAAGGACCAGCTAATCATAAATAAAACAATACTACAAAACTGCAAACGAAGAAATAAAAACCTAAGCATGGCCTGGATCGACTACAAGAAGGCATTTGACAGCGTACCCCACTCCTGGATAATGAGATGCTTGGAACTATATAAGATCAATGAGGAAACAAGATCCTTCCTGAGTTCCCAGATGGCTAAATGGAAGACCACCCTGACCCTTAACCATACCAAAGGACAAATTGTAATTCCTAATGTCCACATACAAAGAGGGATTTTCCAAGGTGATAGCTTGTCACCGTTGCTTTTTTGCCTCACTCTAGACCCGCTTAGTAAAGTGTTGAAGACCCATAACATAGGATATGATCTAAGCAGTGGCAGGGTCAGAAATACCGAAAAAACAGTTAACCACCTACTGTTTATGGACGACCTGAAGTTGTATGCCGAGTCAGACCAGAAACTGAACACCCTAGTTGAAACAGTCAAGAAAATTTCCAAGGACATTCATATGGAATTTGGATTAGATAAATGTGCTAAGTGTACAATCAAACAAGGAAAAAAAGTGGCAGCAGAAAATATCCACATAGAAGGAGAAAGCTACATTGAAGATCTCGGAGAAGGTGCCAAATATAAATACTTGGGAATAGAGGAAAATTCCACCGTAGAACATAAAAAAGTCAGAGAAACCATCCAGAAGGAGTACACCAAACGCTTGAAAAAAATATGCAAATCAGAGCTGTCACCCAAGAACAAAATTACTGCCATAAACCAGCTGGCTATACCGGTCGTGACCTATAGCTTTGGTATAGTCGAATGGCCACAAGGTGAGATCGATAAGTTGGATGTTAAGACCAGGAAAACGCTCACCCTACATAAAGTGACCTACAGAAACCAATGCCTTGACAGAATGTACATCTCCAGGAAGGAAGGCGGTTTGGGGTTAACCGAAATAAACCCTGCATACAGGGCATCCATGGTGAGCCTAGGCCAATATTTGAAATTCCCAAGATAAGATCATAAAAATTGTATCACAATTCCACTCAGAGATACTACCTCAGCAAACATCTGTAGTTAAACTGGCACATAACTTTGGGCAGAACATCATTGAGGACACACAAGCGACTGAACTAACACCAGCTACAAAAATAGCAAGAAGCAGGGAAAAATACTGCAAGAGGGAATTGAACCAGAGACTTGATAACTGGAGACAACATCGTAGAGCTGGCCGCCTGCGAGAAGAACTTGAAAAAAACTACATAGGCAAAGAAGGATCATTACAGTGGCTCAAGAATGGGGTACTGGGATTCGACGGGGAAAGAGTCATAGCCGGGGCTCAAGATCAGGGACTACTTACAAATGGTTTCAAGAAAATGGCAGGAATATCTCCAAATGACCAATGCAGATTCTGCCACGCAGCTGTTGAGAGCACGAGCCACCTAATATCTGGATGCCAAACCTTGATGGCGGAAGGACATTACACCACGCGGCACAACAAGGTTTGTAATTATCTGCACTGGAAAATTTGCAAAGAAATGCAAGTGGAAGCCGCGGAAAAAGTCTGGGAGCACGAACCGCCACCGATCGCTTCAAATGGAAATATCACCATATTCTATGACAAAAGTATCCCAGCTGGCAGATACATCGAGGGAGGAGCAATTAAGCCCGACATCGTCATATGGGATAGAGGAAAGAAAACAACCAAGATCATAGATGTAACAGTCCCCAATGACTAAGGGCTAAATAGAGCTGAAAGGGAAAAAATCACCAAGTACCAAGACCTAAAAAATGACCTGAGAACAACATGGTCATTAAAAGAAATAGATATTTTACCGGTAGTGATAGGCGCGACGGGTATTATGAAGAAGAACCTAAAGGATTACCTTCAGGCTATACCCGGACGACCAAGCGCCTGTGAGGTGCAGATTGCTGCCATCAAGGGAACTGTCACCATTCTGAAGAGGGCCCTTGGATACAAGGAATTCAACGCTTAGGGTGCAACTATAGGCCTCAGGGAGAGGCCCATTGCTACCCCGCTGAAAATTCTGCTAATAATAATAAAAAAAAAAGAGTATAGGATTTTAAATGTAATGAATGTGGTAAAAATTTTCTGACAAATCCCAACTCACGTTACACAAAACTGTTCACACATGAAATAAAACATTGAATGTAAGCGGTGGCAAACAATGATTGCTCCCCTACCCCCTAAGCATGATAGGAAAAAACTGAAAATATCAAGAGGTAGCACATTATATTGTAGGTGTATGGTGACAAGGTGAGTATTCAGTGTTGCTTCTATTGGCGTCATGAACAGCTTCAAGACGAGCCGGGTAGAAAGACAAATGTGACTCAAAAAGCTCCGTGTTGAACTCCATTACCCGAAGCACACCATTGATGTGCTCCTCCATCTTGGTACGACTAAAGGAGTTGATAGAGGTTCACACAACATCAATTTTTTCAACCTCGTCCTTCAAGATAGATCCAACATTTTCACAGATGAGGAGAATTACTGGGCCATGACCTTCCTCAGGAGCTCGGGGCTGCTCGGCCAGACAGCTTGAGGAACTTCAACAACAACTGGGCCACTCGTCATTACCAAGGACTATAAGGGGTACAGTTATGTTTCCATTCATAGCAAGATCCGACGATATAGGTAAAGAAAAAAACTTGTTCTGACCCTACATGCCCTCTCTCTCTCTCTCACACACAGATGAGGAGAATTACTGGGCCACTCGTCATTACCAAAGAAATCAATGTTGTTGTCCTTCAGAAGGTTCTGGCTGGGTTCAAAGCACTTTCACATATGGTGCTTTGTTGTGCACAAAGGTAACCTGAGTGACATCCACAACATTTTGAAAGTCTTCAAGAAAGGGAATGACAAGCTTTGTCAAGATCTTCTCCCCAAAATAATCTCCATCCCAACTTTACCCCCGAGGCTTTATCACCCACATCATCCACCATACAGTGAAGTCCGTGGACCCTCTTGGCCTCATCTTGTCATTACTATCACTTACATTTTCTAATGCCACAGTAGAAAGAATATTTTCACAGATGAATGTTGTTCACTCTAAACTGAGAAATCGTCTCAGTGTTAGGTCAGTAGAGGCATTAATTGTTAAAAATAAAGTATGGATTGGTTCATTATTTTCAATCATGTGTAAACATTGAGCCTTCTGATATGATCAGAAGTTTCAATTCTAAAGGTTCTGAAGAGGAGAATAATATAATTGCTCTTGATGTACTACAATAAGAATCCGTGGCTCTAGGTATGTATACTGTATGTCTAATTGTCATTATTAACATTGTTTAGCTAAGTTCTCATAGGCCTAGTTAGTCCTTACAGAAAATAAAACTGGCATTTTTAAGTTTACCTTCAGCAAAGTTCAGTTGTATGGTTGTCAAATATTAAATAATTGCTTTTCTTTAGTGCGGAAAAAATATATTAATACAATATTCATGTACATTGAAAAGAAATAATAAAATTTGTCTTTATTTGTGTTGTGGGATCTTATTTCAATCTGTGGGAAAAAAATCCTTAATTTGTGGGAAATTGATTCTATAAAATTGGCAACACTGGTTGTGACTGATCTGGCAACAACAATAATAAAGTGTGAGTTTTTGTAGTTTTCTATGTTGTGTTGTAATTGATAATATTAATGGTTCTTTAGTGGTTTATTATGATATATACGAGTCAATAGAGAAGGAAAGCAAGTGAAATACAATATGTAATTCATCGATATAAGATAATTAAATTTAACAAGAATAATAATTGGTAAATATTGAATGAATTACCGTTATTGGGTACGGTTTTTCTACCTTCAATACCCACTTATTTAGACCATTCTAAGACTATTTTCTTCTATGGCATTTTCTCCGCAAATGCCCCATTTCCAAGATAGGGCATATTCAAATGGGGCATTTTGAAATTAGCCTGACCTTACCTGACCTGACATAACCTAA
Source organism: Petrolisthes cinctipes (assembly GCA_033782935.1). Classification (NCBI taxonomy): domain Eukaryota; kingdom Metazoa; phylum Arthropoda; class Malacostraca; order Decapoda; family Porcellanidae; genus Petrolisthes; species Petrolisthes cinctipes. The sequence goes on along the minus strand of JAWQEG010000798.1, from coordinate 143,108 downwards.
CCTAGACCACATCAGACTACTGGGACCTAACCTGGGCAAACTACCGGGAAATAACCGTGGTAAAGTACAGAAAATGACCGGGCCAAAGTACTGGGACCTAGCCGGATCTGGCAACACTGCTACAAAACGGTAATTCTTTCAATAAATACCTAATTGAATTAATTAACACAGGCTTAGTAAATTACGTTATTAACCTGTAAAGTAATGAATAAAACAAACCTGGAAGCACACACACACAATCCTTGAAAAAAAAATCCACACAAACCCGGGGGAAAAAAACGAGGAAATAAAACGGTAATTATCTATTATATTGCCATTTTATATTACAATGTTTTTACATTCTTTACTCACTAATTAAAACATTCTAAGACTTTTCTTCAATGGCATTTTCTTTTGAAATGCCACATTTCCAAGATAGGGCATATTCACATGGGGCATTTTGAAATAAGCCTGACCTTACCTAACCTAACATAGACTACTGGGACCTAACCTAGGCAAACTACCGGGACCTAACCTGTGCAAACTACTGGGACCTAACCTGTGCAAACTACTGGGACCTAGCCTGTGCAAACTACTGGGACCTAACCTGTGCAAACTACTGGGACCTAACCTGGGCAAACTACCGGGACCTAACCTGTGCAAACTACTGGGACCTAACCTGTGCAAACTATTGGGACCTAGCCTGACCCAACCAAACATAACATAACATGTCCTTTCCTTTATCTGACCTAACCTAACATAACCAAACCTTACCTTATCTGACCTAACCTAACCTAACAGCAGACTATCGGGACCTAACCGAGGCAACAGTAAATATTCAGTAAATGTTCGAATCTTCAAATGATGTAAGATTGGTATTGTTATTGTTTCAGATATGAAGTAACGCTGGTTGGCAGCCCTGACAACAGTAATAACCAAGTGGTCATATTGGTGACAGAATAAAGCTGTGTTAGTGATGGAGGTGGACGGAAGTGACACCATCAATGTTGTCAGAGAAGAGAAGCGTAACAAGTTGGTCTGTCAACAATGTGGTCAAAAGTTTAGTAGGAAATGCCATCTCACTCACCATTTGTTGACTCATACTGGAAAGAAAATGTTTATGTGTGATGAGTGTGGTGAAGAGTTTAGTTGGAAATCTGACATTAAGAAACACAGCATTGTTCACACAGGAGAGAGGAACTTTGAATGTGAAGAATGTGGTAAAATGTTTGTGACAAAGGGAGTTCTAAATCGACACATACTCATACACACAGGAGAAAAGAACTTTGAATGTGAAAAATGTGGTAAAAAGTTTGTGAGAAAAGGTGATCTAAAGAAGCATATACTTTTCCACACAGGAGTGAAGAACTTTGAATGTGAAGAATGTGGTAAAAAGTATGTGACAAAGAGTGATCTAAAGCAGCACATACTTATACACATAGGAGTGAAGAACTTTGAATGTGAAGAATGTGGTAAAAAGTTTGTGACAAAGGGTGATCTAAATAAGCACATACTTATACACACAGGAGAGAGGAACTTTGAATGTGAAGAATGTGGTAAAAAGTTTGTGAGAAAGAGTAATCTAAAGGAGCACATACTTATACACTCAGGAGAAAAGAACTTTGAATGTGAAGAATGTGGTAAAAAGTTTGTGACAAAGGGTGTTCTAAAGCAACACATGCTTTTCCACACAGGAGTGAAGAACTTTGAATGTGAAGAATGTGGTAAAAAATTTGTGACAAAGAGTGTTCTAAAGAAGCACAAACTTATACACACAGGAGTGAAGAACTTTGAATGTGAAGAATGTGGTAAAAAGTTTGTGAGAAAGAGTGAATTAAAGCAACACCTACTTATACACACAGGAGTGAAGAACTTTGAATGTGAAGAATGTGGTAAAAAGTTTGTGATACAGAGTGAATTAAAGCAACACATACTTATACACACAGGAGAGAGGAACTTTGAATGTGAAGAATGTGGTAAAAAATGTGTGGCAAAGAGTGTTCTAAAGAAGCACATACTTATACACACAGGAAAAAAGAACTTTGAATGTGAAGAATGTGGTAAAAAATGTGTTCTAAAGAGTGTTCTAAAGAAGCACATACTTATACACACAGGAGAGAGGAACTTTGAATGTGAAGAATGTTGTAAAAAGTTTGTGAGAAAGGGTGATCTAAAGCAACACATACTTATACACACAGGAGTGAAGAACTTTGAATGTAATGAATGTGGTAAAAAGTTTGGTCAGAAATCTAACCTTAATAAACATATAAAAGTTCATACAAGAGTATAGGACTTTAAATGTAATGAATGTGGGAAAACGTTTGGTCAGAAATCTAACCTTAATGTACACCCAGAAGTAAAAATGTCTAGGCAGGGATGGGCCCTTACTACCCTTACCCCAGGCAGTAGTGACTGGGTGGGGGGTTTCTCTCCATTCCTCCCCGCTATCCATCCCACTGGAGAGACTAAACGAGGGTGGAGGGAGTAAACTAGCGCCTCCAGTCCACCTTTCGCCCCCCTACCCCACACAAGAAGCGAACTCCGATCCAAAACACTGTAGCTTCACGAGTTCTGAAATGAATACCTTCTCAGTGAGGTTAAAAGTCTGTAGTTAATTATAAATATATAAATGCATAAAGAAGGTATTATTTTCATGTAAATCTCAACTATTTTCAGTGTATCTGTAGCACACACACACACACACTTTTGATAATATCTAATTAATGGCTGCTAATGCCTCGGGATTAATTTAAGAGTAAATATAAATATCATGAGCTTTTGTAGTTATATTCATAATCCTTGAACCTACCCACAAAATTCGTATTCAGTGTTACGGCCGTAGTTTTAAGCGCTATCTTCAGATGACGAATGTCTTCGAGCCCTTGTCCCACCACTCCATCACCTCCCTCGTGCTACTGGCGGCATATGACCCTGAATGTTGCGTCACCGGTAGTATTGAGGTCCAGCCGCATCCCTGAACAATTAATAATTCCTGTCTCTCTCTCTCTCTCTCTACTATAACTGCAATCAATAAGAAGCAATATTGCTTAAGGCTATTAATGATACTAATGTATTTGTTTTATATTTTCTCAGTGAAGAATGATTTCAATTTATTTGGTTCGAGAATATTAACATGACGCTAATAGCCTATACGGGAAATATGTTTCTTTAAATAATACTACCCGTTTTTGGATGCACTTCCGCGCATCAAAAAAAACGCTATAATGCTATTGTTTTTGGATGTGCTTGTGCGCATCCAAAAATATGATAATGCCTTATGAATTTGGATGGGCTTGCGCTCATCCAAAAAATATTAAAATGCTTTCTTCACTACCCGTTTATGGATGCACGCAAGCGCATCCATAAACACTCACTCTTAAAACACTCACACTTAAATGCCACGTTTTTTACTGCGATGGCGCGCATCCAAAAACACCCTTTTCGTCCTCGCGGCGCCGGACGACCTCGCAGGTCAACGGGACAAAGCCTAAAACATTCGCGCCGAAAAGCTGTATACGCGTGCCAAGTTTGGTCGCGATTGGACCAGCGGTTCGGCCAAATACTTGCGACATAGCCAGCCAGCCAGCCAGCCAGATACGACCTCTTCCTTTATTAGTATAGATTATATTATAGCCATGTTCACATTTTAAAGCATAGATAGCCTTTACTGACTTCCGGTAAACTATTTATAATTATAACAAGGACTACCTTCAGGCCCAGTTGGTCTTTATGGCACTCAAGGCAGACACTTTTAATGGTTGTTAATAGTATGGGACGAGAAGTGCATTAGGCATGGGACTGTTAATGGATTTATTAATATTGGTTCAAGCAGTACCCATATAAAATTTATTGCATTGAAGATAATTAGATATACTGATAAATACACAATGCATATATAATTCATGTTTCATTTATGTAATTACAAATAAATAACTTTTGGTTGTATCTTTAATTACATACATGTTTTTATCGCTATGTAAACACACAAGCAAATCAACCTAATATTATTCTAGCAAAACTTATATAACAAGAATTTTTCGCTCAATAAATGGTTTTATTTACACAAATATTATACACCTAATAAAGCATATTCCTCATACATTATGAAAAAAAAAAAACATCTTAATATCTTGTCCACCCTCCTCCACCTTCTATTACCTCTTCCAATCGATTCTGCATCGAATCAAAAAGCTTGCTGCATATGTCAGGAGTCACTCTAATCCCCTCCCATACTTCCCTTGTTTTTCTCTCTACAGCAGCTCTGGTCTTCTCCTCTACCCCCCACTCATTTACCATTATTCCCCACAGGTTTTCGATGGGGTTGCAGTCACAACCCCAATGGCCAATCAATTACTACAAATTCGGGGTGGCGTGCAAACCAATCTCTTACAATTCTGCTAGTATGTATTGGTGATCTGTCGTGTACGAAATATATTGGGTCAGGAATGGTCTTGCCGTGCCGTAACGAAATCACCTTTGAAGCACCGAATCATGTTCCGAAGATTTAAAATGCTCGCATGAAACGATGTTAGTTTATGCGGTATATAGTTATATGAAATATGAATATACATTTTTTCTAAGATTAGGGAAATCATTGTTGTGTGGCTATTATCTGAGTCGAGGATACATTAAATTTACCCACAATATCCTTGTAAGATAGAGCGTAATAGTTGAAACCGTAACACGTAATAACAGTTTTGTGGGTAGGTGCAAGGAGTAGAAATATTACTAGAAAAACTCAGCATATTTATACTAACACTTAAATCCAACCTGAGACATTACTGTAGTAGCAGCCTTTAATTAAATACAATCAAAGGTGTGTGTGTGTGTGTGTGCTACAGATACACTGAAAATAGTTGAGATTTACATGAAAATAATACCTTCTTTATGCATTTATATATTTATAATTAACTACAGACTTTTAACCTCACTGAGAAGGTATTCATTTCAGAACTCGTGAAGCTACAGTGTTTTGAATCGGAGTTCGCTTCTTGTGTGGGGTAGGGGGGCGAAAGGTGGACTGGAGGCGCTAGTTTACTCCCTCCACCCTCGTTTAGTCTCTCCAGTGGGATGGATAGCGGGGAGGAATGGAGAGAAACCCCCCACCCCGTCACTACTGCCTGGGGTAGGGGTAGTAAGGGCCCATCCCTGCCTAGACATTTTTACTTCTGGGTGTACATATAAAAGTTTATACAAGAGTATAGGATTTTAAGTGTAATGAATGTGGTAAAATGTTTTCTGACAAATCCCAACTCATGTTACACAAAACTGTTCACACATGAAATAAAACATTGAATGTAAGCGGTGGCAAACAATGATTGCTCCCCTCCCCCCTAAGCATGATAGGAAAAAACTGAAAATATCAAGATGTAGCACATTATATTGTAGGTGTATGGTGACAAGGTGAGTATTCAGTGTTGCTTCCATTGGCGTCATGAACAGCTTCAAGACGAGCAGGGTAGGAAGACAAAAGTGACTCAAAAAGCTCCGTGTTGAACTCCATTACCCGAAGCATACCATTGATGTGCTCCTCCATCTTGGTACGGCTAAGTGGAGTTGATAGAGGTTCACACAACATCCTTTTTTTCAACCTCGTCCTTCAAGATAGATCCAACATTTTCACAGATGAGGAGAATTACTGGGCCACTCGTCATTACCAAGGACTACAAGGGGTACAGTTATGTTTGCATCCATAGCAAGACCCGACAGCAAAGCTGGTTTACCCCTGCCACTTCACTACAGGGCAAACTCCCCCTCCAGCATTCAGCCGGACCTGATAGTGTGCAGGTCCTAGGCTCACTCCATGCCCGTGGAAGGAAGATGGCTGATGCACAACCACCGCAGCAACAGCAGCAGCAGACAGACATTGTCACTGTCTGCATCAAGACTGCTGTTGCCTTAGCTGCAGAAGGACTAGGTCATCTCTGACCTCCTCCTGGACATCTTCAAGAGAAATGGCTTACCACCAATAGTTACTTCATATCTGAAACAATAACAATACCAATCTTACATCATTTGAAGATTCGAACATTCGAACATTTACTGAATATTTACTGTAATATTCTGTAGCACCAAAAATTGACTATGTCCAGATAGGTCCCGGTAGTTTGCCTCGGTTAGGTCCCGATAGTCTGCTGTTAGGTTAGGTCAGAAAAGGTAAGGTTTGGTTATGTTAGGTTAGGGCAGATAAGGTAAGGTTTGGTTATGTTAGGTTAGGTTAGATAAGGTAAATTTTGGTTATGTTAGGTTAGGTCAGGTAAGGTTATGTTAGGTTAGATAAGGTAAACTTTGGTTATGTTATGTTAGGTCAGATAAGGTAAGGTTTGGTTATGTTAGGTTAGGTCAGATAAGGTAAGGTTTGGTTAGGTTAGGTCAGATAAGGTAAGGTTTGGTTATGTTATGTTAGGTTAGGTCAGATAAGGTAATGTAAGGTTTGGTTAGGTTAGGTTAGGTTAGGTCAGGTCAGATAAGGAAAGGTTATGTTATGTTCTGCTATGTTAGGTTTGGTCGGGTCAGGTTAGGTCCCAGTAGTTTACCCAGGTTAGGTCCCAGTAGTTTGCACAGGTTAGGTCCCAGTAGTATGCACAGGTTAGGTCCCAGTAGTTTGCACAGGTTAGGTCCCAGAAGTTTGCCTAGGTTAGGTCCCAGTAGTTTGCACAGGTTAGGTCCCGGTAGTTTGACCAGGTTTGTTCCCGGTAGTCTGATGCGGTCTAGGTTAGGTTAATTTCAAAATGCCCCATTTGAATATGCCCTATCTTTGAAATGGGGCATTTGCAGAGGAAATTCCATAGAATAAAATAGTCTTAGCATGGTCTAAATTAGTGGGTAATGAAGGTAGAAATACCGTACTCAATAACGGTAATACTTTCAATATTTACCGGTCAGGCTAATTTCAAAATGCCCTATCTTGGAAATGGGGCATTTCAAAAGAAAATGCCATTGAAGAAAAGTGTCTTAGAATGTTATAAATTAGTGGGTAAAGAAGGTAAAAACATTGTAATATAAAATGGCAATATAATAGATAATTACCGTTATATTTCCTCTTTTTTTCAAGGGTTGTGTGTGTTTCCAGGCTTGTTTTATTCATTACTTTACAGGTTAATAACGTAATTTACTAAGCCTGTGTTAATTAATTAAATTATTATACTTGTTAAATTTAATTATCTTATATCGATGAATTATATATTGTATTTCACTTGCTTTCCTTCTCTATTGACTCGTATATATCATAATAAACCACTAAAGAACCATTAATATTATCAATTACAACAACACAACATAGAAAAAATTAATGGTTCGCTCCGAATAACCGACATGTCGACGTACAGCTCCGGACAGATCAAGGGTCCACACTTCTTCCACCAGCGACTTGGTTTGGGCCTCATCTGATCTGGTAACAGTTGCAGGTGGAGGGAGGGGGGGATGTTAGCGGGAGAGGAGGAGAGAAATGTGGGCGGAGCTATATAGGAGGGTAACGAATGATCAGGTAGAGAGACGTGTGTCAGGAGGAATGAATGAAGCATACACTGTGAATGGTATCGAATCGCCAACAGTTTAAAGCAGGGTTCTTCAATCTTTTTTAGTCGTGACCCAGTTTTTACTATGACATCATTCTCGCGACCCATACAGAAAGATATTTTACAAATGATCAGAATTATCAACCTAAGAAAATACAAGGCCAGACGCTGAAACATAATATTTATGATTAAAAGGCATTCTAACCAGAATTATAAACACTGCCTCACCTACCCTCCCTCTCTCTCATTCATTCTCAAGATGGCTAATATTTGTGCAATGATTTTGTTTTATTTATAATTAAATATATGAATATTCGATTATAAAAATATGTTAGGTGAATTCATGTATGAACTTCATATTTATTTTATTGTCACGAACATTATTATTCTATTTTATTCATGTATTTATTTTTGTGAGCCTGCGACCCAGTTTGGAGGAATTCAGGACCCGTAATTTGAAGAACCCGGGTTTAAAGAAGTGCATACTGCATTAACGTAGGTGGATATAGAAGAGAAGAAATGTGATGATTTGAGGCGAGGGTGAGGGGGAAGAGGGTAAGAAAAATGAAGGCGATTAGTTGAAAAGTAATAACAAACAAATATAATTAGAATATCTGTTACATTATATCCTTTAAATAAAGGCACTGTCTTTTGTTCACCATCGTAGTGGGATAGACTACTGAATATATATTATCCTTTGGATATTAGACAGCTATCCCTGTATTCCTTTTATCCCTCGTGCTTACCCCGTAGGGGAGTATTGCCTGTAATGATGTGGGCAATACTTTAAGGGTTTTGGCGCCCCTACGGCCCCAGCCACTAGCTTACATTTCTTCAACTGTCCCTCCTATCTTCCTATTCCCTTCTTGCTTGCTGTCACACCTCTCTATCACCTTTTCCTGGTGCTATTTGACCTCGCAGTTGCGCCACCTAATATCAATCAAATCCCTCGTGCTTGTAGTCCACCCTATTTATCACCTCCGAAGCCAAGCTGTTTTTTTTTTTTTTTTTTTTTTTTTTTTTTTTTTTGCCGAAGACGGTTTAATTTTCTAACTTTTTTAATAATCATATTTGTCAACAAATTCATTATGCTATTTACCAGGATTTTCTCTTCTAAACATGCATTTCCTTAAAAATAATCAATGTTAAACTTGAATAGGCGCCGCTATATGGCGTTTTCAATAAACTTGGTCTAATTTTATGCATAGGCTATATATATTAAAGTATCTCTCAAGTAACAGGCAACCTTACACATCCTCCCTACTGTCTTATCCCTCTCTCGCTTGTCCTTCCCTCCTTTCTTACCGTTTATTTTTTCTTTCTCATATTTTTAACCTTCTCATTCGTTCTTAAAAAGTTTTAATGACATAGGCCTTTCTCCCCTATCACTTATAGTCCAATTATATGATTCGAAAAACTGCGGCTGAGATTATGTTGTTGATCGTATTTTGGTTCTCAATATGTAGAGGTTGATTGATTGATTGATATTAGACGCCGCAACAGCGAGGTCATATAGCGCCAGAAAACGGTGATAGAGAGGTGAGACAGCAAGCAGGAAGGAAATAGAAAGAAAAGAGGGATAGTTGAAGAACTAAAAGCTAGTGACCAACTGACCAACATCGCGAAAGAAGGCTACGGTTTGCCCAACAGTATGTTGACAAGCAAGAGGATTTTTGAAAGAGAGTGATCTGGACGGATGAGAAAACCTCACATTCGTGTAACGGAAGGCGTCACTGCTGGAGAAGGAATAATATTGTTTGTTTTTTTATCTACATATTGACCCTGTAGGGAGGTATTGCCTGCATTAGTGATGTGGGCAATACTTTAAGGGTTTTGGCGCCCCTTCGGCCCCAGCCACTAGCTTTTAGTTCTTCAACTATCCCTCTTTTCTTTCTATTTCCTTCCTGCTTGCTGTCTCACCTCTCTATCACCGTTTTCTGGCGCTATATGACCTCGCTGTTGCGGCGTCTAATATCAATCAACCTCTACATATTGAGAACCAAAATACGATCAACAACATAATCTCAGCCGCAGTTTTTCGAATCATATAATTGGACTATAAGTGATAGGGGAGAAAGGCCTATGTCATTAAAACTTTTTAAGAACGAATGAGAAGGTTAAAAATATGAGAAAGAAAAAATAAACGGTAAGAAAGGAGGGAAGGCCAAGCGAGAGAGGGATAAGACAGTAGGGAGGATGTGTAAGGTTGCCAGTTACTTGAGAGATACTTTAATATATATAGCCTATGCATAAAATTAGACCAAGTTTATTGAAAACGCCATATAGCGGCGCCTATTCAAGTTTAACATTGATTATTTTTAAGGAAATGCATGTTTAGAAGAAAAAATCCTGGTAAATAGCTTAATGAATTTGTTGACAAATATGATTATTAAAAAAGTTAGAAAATTAAACCGTCTTCTGCCAAAAAAAAAAAAAAAAAAAAAAAAAAAGCAGCTGGGCTTGGGAGGTGATAAATTGGGTGGACTACAAGCACGAGGGATTTGATTGATATTAGGTGGCGCAACAGCGAGGTCAAATAGCACCAGGAAAAGGTGATAGAGAGGTGTGACAGCAAGCAAGAAGGGAATAGGAAGATAGGAGGGACAGTTGAAGAAATGTAAGCTAGTGGCTGGGGCCGTAGGGGCGCCAAAACCCTTAAAGTATTGCCCACATCATTACAGGCAATACTCCCCTACGGGGTAAGCACGAGGGATAAAAGGAATACAGGGATAGCTGTCTAATATCCAAAGGATAATATATATTCAGTAGTCTATCCCACTACGATGGTGAACAAAAGACAGTGCCTTTATTTAAAGGATATAATGTAACAGATATTCTAATTATATTTGTTTGTTATTACTTTTCAACTAATAACCTTCATTTTTCTTACCCTCTTCCCCCTCACCCTCGCCTCAAATCATCACATTTCTTCTCTTCTATATCCACCTACGTTAATGCAGTATGCACTTCTTTAAACCCGGGTTCTTCAAATTACGGGTCCTGAATTCCTCCAAACTGGGTCGCAGGCTCACAAAAATAAATACATGAATAAAATAGAATAATAATGTTCGTGACAATAAAGTAAATATGAAGTTCATACATGAATCCACCTAACATATTTTTATAATCGAATATTCATATATTTAATTATAAATAAAACAAAATCATTGCACAAATATTAGCCTTCTTGAGAGAGAATGAGAGAGAGAGAGAGGGAGGGTAGGTGAGGCAGTGTTTATAATTCTGGTTAGAATGCCTTTTAATCATAAATATTATGTTTCAGCGTCTGGCCTTGTATTTTCTTAGGTTGATAATTCTGATCATTTGTAAAATATCTTTCTGTATGGGTCGCGAGAATGATGTCATAGTAAAAACTGGGACACGACTGAAAAAGATTGAAGAACCCTGCTTTAAACTGTTGGTGATTCGATACCGTTCACAGTGTATGCTTCATTCATTCCTCCTGACACACGTCTCTCTACCTGATCATTCGTTACCCTCCTATATAGCTCCGCCCACATTTCTCTCCTCCTCTCCCACTAACATCCCCCCCTCCCTCCACCTGCAACTGTTACCAGATCCGACCAGGCCCAAACCAAGTCGCTGATGGATGGGGTGTGGACCATTGATCTGTCCGGAGCTGTACCTATAAAAAACTGTAGCGAGTAGCTAGCGAGCTGGCGTTGGTAACGATGGAAAGCTAACGTCCTTGAGAAAAGGTTTGACTGTGGTAGTGGTGTCTGGCTACTGCGTATGCTGGTGGGTGGAGCCTAGACCTACCCCCACCAACAAGGACCCCATCTCACCACTACAGTCCCCTTCCCTCCGCTTGGTAGCCCTCCCTTACTGATACACACGCGATATTAGGCGTTTACATGCAGTATAATACACATAAATACGTACACACACAACCTTGTATACACCGTGTACAGTGCGTAGTACTGTGTATACGCACTGTACTCAAGTGGGACGTGTTTTTCTGTCTTGTGGGTGCTATCAGTGTCACACCTGATACAGGGCAGCTGGCTGCCTGGGCGAACAGTTTATCTGAGAAGCTGATAAACTGGGTCGCTGCCTTCATGGAGACGCAAGCCAAAATATACATAGGCCTACACGAATGTATACATGCAGTCGTGTATACACAAGGAGTTTCTCGTATCTCTCTGCTGTCTACTATACTCCAGGAGAGTCTAGACAGACAAAATTACACTGAAATACGTTTATCATCATTGAAAACCACTTAGACGCATTGTTTAGGTGTTTATTTACATGTTTAGAGCGTATGAGGTTTTCTTTCATGCGTTTCAGGGGATACTATTTTATTTATTTTCGGATTTTGACGCTCTATCATACGCAAACGCGTACACCTAGGAGGCTTCCGTTTTCAGTTCCTGGTGTGTAAATTCTAGCTCTTTCATTCTGTAGGAACAAAATTTGCCTAAATGAAAGTTGAAAATTGACCCCCAGAAGTCGGCTGGGGGTGAAAAAAAAAAAAAAGTCGGTCCTAAGGGGTTAATAAAAATCTTATACACCTCCACGCTGCACTGTTTAAGGTTTTTAGCCTTATATCCAACACAGCATGACAGCATTCCGGTCAGCTTTACATCTCACCATGACGAGGATGGGACGGCGGCGTCTTTTTCATGTGTAGGCTTGATAGGTTGCACCCAGTGTAGGGTATGTGTACCTATTTGCTTCCTTTACTGTGGCAGTGCTGGTTTTTAGTTTATCCCTGATCCTTGCAGAGGACACGTGAGTGTTTGTGGAGGAATTAAGCAGCTATTACTATCATCATGCCAAGTCAGTGTGTAGTATTCAGCTGTAGCAATAAACAAGTTATAGTGGGCGAGAAAAGTATTAGATATTTCCGATTTCCAAGGGACTCTTCGATATGTTGAAACACAGTATGGTAATCACCTTAATTTCATAATGACGAGAACATTGAATCAAGACTGCCTCGAAATTTGTTTTGGTTGTATCAGGTAGATGGGCAGCACTCATGATCACCCAGATGCTGTTAGTTTTAAGTATCGATTGAAAAAGTTAATGTTGGGGAAAGAGGTTACTTTGGTCAGCGAAAAATATAATGCAAGCCAAAATGAAGAACCTGTTAATTCTCTATTGGTCAAAGTGTCTAGTGAAAGTGAAACTAATTCTGACTCACATGATCGAGAAGTTACACTTAGATTTGGCCCCACACCATCGTCGTCACCCAGTAGACGCACACTCACCACTTGCAGTCTGCCAGATTTTCTTTATCTTACCAGCATCTGTAGTCTCACCCAAGGCCTTCCAATGTCTCTTTCAATCTCTCGTTTTCTTTGGATGGCCAGTGACGCAATGCAAAGGGCAGTAAGCTCCTCCCCCTGAAATTGATGCCTGTAGTGGGGGGGTTATTGTCCTGACCTGGTATATCTCTTGGCCTTGGTGAGACCAAGGCCAAGAGATATACCAGGTCAAGACAATAACCCCCCCCCCCACTACAGGTATCAATTTCAGGGGGAGGAGCTTACTGCCCTTTGCATCGCGTCACTGGCCATCCAAAGAAAACGAGAGATTGAAGGAGACATTGGAAGGCGGACAACAAAATTTGCCAGGAAGTCTGTTGAGAACTTGAGAGAGAATTATATTTTATATTCGGAGAGAGATAGAGAGAGAGAGAGGCATTAGAAGAAAGTGACACATAAACATTATATAAACAATTCATACAGACACACTATAACAATATAAGTCATATGCGTATTAACACATGTATGTTAATAATAATACTATTAATAATAAAAGTAAGAATAGTAATAGAAGAGAATCAAACAGGCAGAATGACACGAGAGAGAGACTATGTATGTTAGTGTGGGTGTGCAGAGAGAGTGTATGTGTGTGGGTGTGTATATATAGGTAGAGAGAGAGAGAGAGACTATGTGTGTGTGGGTGTGCAGAGAGAGAGAGAGTGAATGTGTATGTGGGTGTGCATGTAGAGAGAAGAGAGTAGCCTAAAGGAAAATCTGATCATTATCCCATGGGAACAGAGTCACATGGCATTAATTCCTATTAATGATTTTGAAATACCGCCCTACATCCATTTGAAAACAGCGGGAGACCAACACTGATAGACAGCCAAAAGTCAACTGACAGCATAGCCCCTTCTTGACCGTGAGTTTGCCCTTTTGCTGACGTAACAGATTCACTCACCCCTCAGCTGGGAGGTGAGGAGCGCAAGTGTCCTGACCTGGTATGTCTCTTGGCCTTGGGTCTCACCATCAAGGGATTCATTGCCGTCCGGAACCCCGAGTACCACTAAATTGCATTCTCTTTCTTTTCTATCAATCGACCCCAAGAAACGCTGCTGGTGGGAGAGCTGGGGGTTGAAGGTGGGTGAGTTGGGGGTTTAAGGTGGGGTATTCTGGTCCCGATTTCCTCCTTCCCTCTGTCCAGAGTGGAGAGGGGATGGAAGGAGTAACCCCTGAGCAGAAATTAGTACGCGTGAGTGTACTTGATGTGAATGAGATGAATGAATACCTTATAGAAAATATGAGTGCTTCAGTCGGCCAGATCGAGTTTGTAAAAGCAAATAGAAGAAAGAAAGAATGCAAACCGTCATAGAATGAAGTGATCAAGAATTCTAAAAAGGAGCGTAAGAGGTTAAATTAATGGAATATGCAGACCAGAACCCACTTAGACCTGTGGGTCTAAGTGGGTCTTGATGCAGACAGCTAAGAAAGAGAAGACGTGAAAGTGACGAAGCTGAGAATGAATACCAGGTAACCAGAATGCATGGTGTAACGACCCTCCATTTCACTTGAGGGTAAGATAAAATTAACTGTGAAAAGGAGTTCAGTCATGAAAGAGAATTGAGGAGTGAATTAAAAACAGATTAATTTATAGTTTACTTTAATGAAGTTCCAAGTTACTTGAATACTTGTACCAGCAACAAAACTTAAATATTTAACAATTACATATTTAATAATTCTCTTTCCTTCAACACAGTCTGCGTTATTCCTATCTATGGTACTGTCACGAGTACTAATTAGTATTCAGGTGTGCTTCGAATACCCAGAGACAGTAAATAAATGCACAATAAGTTCTCTATTGGAATTACTTAGTTGGTGAATTGGCCTGTTCAAAGCATCAACCAAATCTGTATACTTATTAGTGCTCGTTACTGTACACATAGAATATTTACAGTACAAAATCACAATAAGGAGACAACTTTACCAACACAGCTAATAGATACAGTACAATCCTTGATCGTCCACTCTGTAGCTCTCGGGCAAGAGAACTCACCCCACTGTTGAAGATTTTGGGCATTTTGCCTATCGATTCTTACGTAGGTCATTAAGGCAGTCAGTCTTGTTACATCAACACATCTTCCCCCAGCCTACAAGGTTGCAATCCTCGCTCTTACAGCCTGGTACTTACTTACCGCTAATTGAACAGGGAAATCGAGGGCTGGGAAAATTTTCCAACAATTCCACCAACTCGGGAATCGAACACGGGATCTCTCGCTTGCTAGGCGAGTATACTAACCAATACACCATCGACAACTATTGTATGGATGAGACTAACTAAGACTCAGCCAGTTCCAGCTCTATACAAAATGGTTGAAGCCCGGCTGTCTCATTCAATGTTGTCTGGGTAGGTTGGAGTGGTTCGGAAGTATAGAGGACTCAGCAGGAATGGAGTAGACTCATTAGAGGATCGAAACTCTCAACCTCTCTCCCGAAGCTGGATTTTATAGGAGTTATAGACCGGAGTGTAGGTCAGTGTCATGACAATGGACAGAGTATGGAAAACAACAGATGGTGACAAAATGAAAGATTAAGAATGCAAATACAAAAAGCGAAAGGAGTGTGATTCAGTCCCTCAAAGAAAAAGTGTTGGAAGGTGGTCGTGAATGGTAGCCTATAGATTCATGAGAGGTGAGGGAATGTCAAGTGTTGAAAGTGTAGAGTGTGTGAAAGTAAATTGTGTATGTATAACTGATAAGGAGAAAATGAAAAATTGCATAAAAGAATTCTGGAAGAGTATTGGAGGTGTAGGTGAGACATCTGAAGTAAGAGAAAGAGAGAATGTAGAGGAACTGAATGAAAAAATTAGAAGAGAAGAAGTTGAGAAGTGTGTTAATTAAAAGGCAGAAAACCTGTAAGGAAGCAGGACCAGATGAAATTCCGTATGAAATGTACAGTACAGCTGGAGGTGAGGTGGTGGTGGAAGTGTGGGAAGAAGAGATTCAAGAGAGAGTTCCTAAGTGGTGGCATGAATGTAAATTAAGTGACATTGCTACATAAGAGAGGATGTAAGAGCAAGAATGAGCTTAAAACTACAGCAGACTGATAGCGCTTCTAACCACAGTAGGAAAAATCTTCATTGCAGTGTTGATTCACTGTTGAATGACACACTTAGTAGATGGATTGAGAGAGCGAGAGTGCTGAGTGAGGAAGTTTCGCACATATCAGCAGTACTATATAAAAAAAATATATATAGAATCCTTCACTTGACTGCACAGAGCTATACACATAGAGCTCGCACCCCCCCCCCCCCCCCTGGAGCGTCGCCACCGGAAGTGGGTTGGCGGCCATGATAAGTTGCCCTTCCCCTCAACCCGCCAGCCTGTCAGCTTATGCCAGGGTAAGATATTATTTAATTTATTCGGTCTTTCATTGATGATATGGTATATTAACTACATTATAGTGACTCACAATATATGAATAAGTATTTCTTTAACCGATATATCAGTGAATGGCTGATTAAATATAAATACATTTCGGTTAAAAGTGTAAAAGCGTGATTTTTGTCCCCTTACTTTAATATTACTATTTTTACTCTACTCTTGGAGGAAAACAAAAAGCCACTGCCTTTAACAAAACAAAAAACCACCAGTGTATGCTACTACTCTATCCTATAGCTGTATCAACTTGGTCTGGAAAATAAAACAAGATACCGATGAGGAACAGGACTCGCCTTGCGAATACAAAAAATAAATCATACAAAGGACAAGTCCAGTCCCTCCTTAGTACTAGGTATACGCTGCCACCACCAGACCAAAGTTGATCAGAGGAACCAAGTGAACACACACCGGAAGGGTAGCGTAGCGTTAGCTTATTTAGACGCATGAGAAAGTAACCCAGACTACAATTTTAACGGGCGTACGATCAGTGTTGTGAATTGAGAACTAATATAATATCTATAATGGAACACAATCTATTTGTTATATCGGTGATGGAAATACTCAACTAATTATAAACCCGTTTATTTTATAAAATTATGGCACGAGTACATTGAAATAATAAAATAATCATTTCTGTTCCCCCTCCCTTGTTAATATCTCCTACTCTGTTCTGTCAACTAGGACAGGAACAATTCCATGTCTCGCCAGTTGACAGAGCTAACACACATAAATAAAAAAAAAAACAATTATTATTATGAAATATTCCCCCTCCCTTAATACAGTTCCTACTCCCTTTTCTGTCTACTAGGACAGGAACAATTCCGTGTCTCGCTAGTGACAGAGCTAAGTACATATAAAAAAAAATATTACATGAAGTGTCCCCCCTCCCACAATATCCCAAATAATTCCTAATAATAATTTTTTCACCACAAAGCCGAAATATAGCTAATACAATAAAAAGAAATCACATCCTAATCTCAATATTACAATTATGAAAATATAAAATTGCCAGCAAATGTTCGTAATTTTCTTTGTACCACGTGGGTCACTATACACCAAGGGAGATCGCTAATAATGGCTGCCACCCCAGCAGACGAAATCAGAATGAGCAAAAAAAAAAAATACATTAGTTACTATGTCTGAATGTGAACACACAATATTCTTTAGTTATTTAAATTCTATCACTGGACTAATTGAGTCACCAGTCACCACTCACTATATTCACAATACAATATATATTATGAGAGCTAGTTTGAGCTCTTACCTGCCACCCCAGCAGACGAAACCAGAATGAGGAAGAATCCAGGGGATGTACCGCCTCTTCTCCTCTCCCTTCACTCCCTCCTTTAAGCAAAGTAATGACCAAACGTATTTCATTTTCTGGCATTTCTATCAGTTCCACCCTTACTGGTGTATATAGTTACATAACATGATTTACACATATTATTGTGCTCAAATACATTGCCTTCTTCCTTGTTTAAAGTTTTATATTATTGTAAAATACATATACAAGTCATGTATTGTTCCGCCAACAAGAAAATGTACTGTCCAGACTTTAGACCCTAACTAATCTAATTAATTTTCTAAGTAAGTTACAATTAAATTGCAGGTAACAGCATAGGAATGTTAGCTTCGTAATTATACATTATAATCATAAATGCAGGTTATTCCCTGTATTCAATTAATTATATTACATTCACCTCTTAATCACCACATATTTCTCTATCCCTATCAATCTACCCAAGTTTCAATTATTCCTCTATTTCACCTATTTACCTAACTATAATAATTATTTCTATTATTCCTCTATAACCTCTAACTATAAACATTATTTGTACTTTTTCTCATATAACATTTTTAGAAGAAGCCCACCACCGAGATTATTCGTCAGTGATAATCTCAGCCTGTCTCTCATCCTTGAGCCTGGCTACTCCCTACAATCTTTTACTAAAAGCCTATCCCAATACCCGTAAATATTCTAAATAACAATACATATAAAAATAGGGGTGTTACAAAAGATGAAATGAGTTAGATAAACAAAACTATCGTTGGCACTCATCCACAGTCACCTTCTTATTAAATAATATATATATACAACGAACTTAATCTCTATTATAAGTATTTTATGTTCACATTGTACAGTATGTATGTATGTATGTCACACTAGAGTAATATGTGTGTATATATGCATGTCACACTAGAATATGTATGTATGTATGTATGTCACACTAGATTAATAATATGTATGTATGTATATATGTCACACTAGAATAATATGTATATATGTATGTCACACTAGAGTAATATGTATGTATGTATGTATGTATATATGTCACACTAGAATAATATGTATGTATGTATGTCACACTAGAGTAATATGTATGTATGTATGTTACACTATAGTAATATGTATGTATGTATGTATGTCACTCTAGAGTCTAGTAGAGTAATATGTATGTATGTCACACTAGAATAATATGTATGTCACACTAGAGTAATATGAGTAATATGTATGTCACACTAGAGTAATATGTATGTATGTCACACTAGAGTAATATGTATGTGTCACACTAGAATGATATGTATGTATGTATGTCACACTAGAGTAATATGTATGTATGTATGTAAGGTAAGTGGAGGGAGAGGGAGACAGATTACAGTTATATATATTTGTCTTGTTTAATAAACCAGTTTAAGTTTAATTTCTTTGCATAATTTTCCGTATGGACATTATCTCAGCCTTATTAATTGATTTAACAAAACCTGCATAATTAGATAACATGATACAATGCTTTACAAATCAGGGAAATGTCAATAACTGTGGATAGAAACATACTATACAAGTACGTACGGGAGTTCAAAGCGCGCGCCAAGGGGCATTTCAAAATGGCCGCCGAGCAGGCTGGCTGGCGACACTCCTCCCCTATCTAATAACACAGGGTCGATCGCTCTATGTGTATAGCTCTGACTGCAACAACAAGTCAACAACGACGACGACGACGACGACGGGAGCCAGTATTGCCAGGTGCAGCGAAATTTCGGTATTTATTGAAAGATATACCATTTTGCAGCAGTGATTGAGGGTATTTTGAAGTCCACACAGGGAAATTATATGAAGATTGTTCAAGAATAAATGAGTAAATTTCTACCAGACGAAAATAATACCAAAAAGAACGTCAATGTGAAGTTGGTGAAATGTCGTCCAGCAGATCTGGCATTCTGGCAACACTGACGAGAGCTGCAGATAATAAACACACGACACGTTGTCCCATTAATTAAATAACTATACATTTTTCTACTTTTGGTGAGTGTTTTGTATATTTATCAAGTGGCAAAGCAGGTTTATGTGGTCCGTATGATAATTATCTGACTCTATTAACCCATTATTTACCATGAAAATATAAATTAATATAAAAGATAAAGGCCGTGGATTTCTGGAGTAAATAAACAAATATGTCGACTGGTTATTATTATTATTTTCTTAATTAACAAATAATATTCCTGGTTTTAGTACAGAAGTGGACCTTACTGCAGCAGTGTTGCTGGGTCCTAGTATTTTACCCCTGTCATTTATTGTACTTTATCACGATTATTTCCCGGTAGTCTGATGCAGTCTAGGTTAGGTTAGGTAAGGTCAGGCTAATTTCAAAATGCCCCATTTGAATATGCCCTATCTTGGAAACGGGGCATTTGAGGAAGAAAAACCATAGAAGAAAAGTGTCTTAGAATGGTCCAAAATAGTGGGTAATGACAGTAAAATATCTATTATACAGTAAGGTCCACTTCTGTACCTTTACCATATTCCTCCTTGAATGTTATTTAGAGAACATTTATATTGTCGTTTAGGTAAATTTACAGAAGAACTGGGTTCACTATATTGTATATTTGGTAATAGTCAAGCGTTTGTCCATAATCTGCTTTCGACTCGAGGTTTTCAGAATGCAATGTTTTAGGTATTTATTGAAAGAATTACCGTTTTGCAGCAGTGTTGCCAGATCCGGCTGGGTCCCAGTATTTTACCCCTGTCATTTATTGTACTTTATCACGATTATTTCCCGGTAGTTTGCCCAGGTTAGGTCCCGGTAGTCTAATGCGGTCTAGGTTAGGTTAGGTCAGGTCAGGTAAGGTCAGGCTAATTTCAAAATGCCCCATTTGAATATGCCCTATCTTGGAAATGGGGCATTTGCGGAGGAAATGCCATAGAAGAAAATAGTCTTAGAATGGTCTAAATAAGTGGGTAATGAAGGTAGAAAAAACGTACGCAATAACGGTAATTCATTCAATATTTACCATGTTTTATAGTGTGTTTTTAACGAATTTATTGTTCACGACGGTCGCAAATTAATGTTTTAGGAGATATCACCCCCCGCCTCCCCCAACTCAATCTCCTAAAACCCCTCATTTTCGCCATATTTGAACTAGATTCGTCTGAAAAACACTACAATGCATTAAATAGAATTAGGTAGACCTCACCTGACCTAACCTAATCAGGACCACGGCAAACTACCGAGACCTAAACTTAGCAAAATACGGGGCCTGGATGTAAACATCTGGCGGCCTTCTTGAATTGATATTATTATACTGGAACAGATGGTTCATGTTAATGCATTTGCGATGGAAATACCCATTAAGAAAATTATGTACATGTATTAAGTAGTATATTTGACAGAACAAAATTAATGGGAGTGATTATGGACAAACGCTTGACTAATACCGTATATTTTAGTATCATTAACCACTATTTTGGACCATTCTACACACTTTTCATCTATGGTGTTTCTCTCGGAGAAAAACGGGGCGTTTTCGAGATATGCCCTGTATTTCAAACATAATTTGGAAATTAGTCTGACCTAACCTAACCTAGACCACAGCAGACTACCGGGATCTAACCTGGGCAAACTACCGGGACCTAACCTGGGCAAACTACCGGGCTATAACCGGTGTAAACTATCATAAAGTGACTGGGGCAAATTCCCGGAACCTAGCCAGATGTGGTAACACTGCGTGATCCTAGCAAAAAACACAGTTATTCTGTAATAATACCATAGTGGATATTATAGTTCCTCAGGTGTTATTTGGAAGACATTTTGGTAAATATTGATAGAATTACCGTTATTACGTATGGTTTTTCTACCTTCAATACCCACTTATTTAGACCATTCTAAGACTATTTTCTTCTATGGCATTTCCTCCGCAAATGCCCCATTTCCATTCAAATGGGGGATCTTGAAATTAGCCTGACTGGTATTTGTTGAAAGAATGAAAGTTTTGTAGCAGTGTTGCTAGATCCGGCTAGGTCCCAGTATTTTGCCCCTGTCATTTCCTGTACTTTACCACGGTTATTTCCCGGTAGTTTACAAGTACATGGTTGTACACTGGATGTAAGAAATGAAATGAAAGATTTAGGAGTGCTACTAGATGAAAATCTTTTTTTGGAAGTTCAAATTAATCAAGTTTTGAAGGTTCCTGGTTACCATTTAAGGAACATTGCTTTTGTTAGAAAATATTTAAATGAAGATACCATGAAGATGATTCTTCACAACTAGCCTATGTCATAAGCAGACTGGATTATTGCAATTCTCTCTATTATGATTTGCCAGACTATCGGTTAAGAAAATTGCAAGATTAATAATTCTTAAAGGTCTTCCATCTGGTGAGAGGATAACTCCAGCACTCATTGACTTACATTGACTACCAATAAAGGCGGGGATATGTCTTCTAACATTTCCAGCATTGAAATTTGGAAAACTAGAATATTTAAAGAATCTTTTAAGATTCTATGGAACTCAGACATAGTGATGAACAATACAGGTTAAATGTGCCAATGAGCAATGTGACAATGGGTTTCAGAGTGTTTGAAAGGTTTGCACCATTAAGGCTCTTTAATGGATTGTCACTAAATGTCCACAGTAGTGAATATTGCACCATTTTTAAGGCATGAAATGAGCATTAGAAGTGATTATAGTGTTTAATAATATTGAGGGAAGCCCTGCGAAGTGCCATCTGCTGGTGGAGCGGGGCCTACAATATCTTTCCAACAAGTAAACAAGTAAAATTTGACTTTTTTATATACAGTATATATATATATATATATATATATATATATATATATATATAATCCAAACTAGTAGGCTGTCCACACTACCTGTGGCTTACCAAAATAGGCATGCCACTAAGGTTGCACTTCGTACAGTTCACCATGGTGACCGGTGTCAGTGAGTGATACGTTTGACGGATAAATAAATATTATGGAATGTGAAATAGAATAGTGGAGGAAATGGAAAAATTAATGTACGGTATTATAGAAACTGTTATGAAATTCAAGATTAACTGAATCAATAATGATTTCTTGTTTTTCAGACATTCAAATTCCTAAACAAAAGATGTCCAAGACAAAGATGTCCCTCTTTGAAGATGATGACGTTGAAGAGGGTGGAGAGCTGCCTATTAATAAAGACTATGCTGCCAGGTATGAAAAGTGGCGAAGAGGAGAAGAAATAGAGAAATGTAAGTGAATAATTTATTTTACAGCATTATAATTAGGCTGACACATTTTTATGATGCCTGTATAGTTAGTCTAGCTCTGTGTAACAATCTATTGAGCCACTAGGTAAAGTTGTGTCAATAACCTTTACATTTATGGAAATTAATATATATAATATGTCATAGTACAGTATATATTCAAGAATCACACTTCCATGCTGAAACCTAATTTCAGTAAAAAACTAAGAAAATACTCAGAAGTTGGACTAGTGCATATTCACCTTCTGGTCTTGGCCTTGGATGACTTCCCAGAAGGCCTTTTTCCCCATAATTGGCAAATGCAGGTGTGTTCATGAATTTGCTATTGATCTAGTAAAACATTTATTCTGTCATGAGGAATGTAAAGACTAAAGGCAAGAAGCCTGCTTCATTTGTGAAATATAAAAAGAGTGAGAGGGGTCCAAAATTTTGTCCAACTTAGTTTGAAGTGTCTAGACACATTGCGTTTAAGGGAGCATAAGTAGTAGTAATGGGGAATGTTGGATGTCAGAGTTGACCAGTTGTGTTTATGAATGATTGAGACTGCCGGTTAACTCTTACTTCATACATTAAGAAGTTGAACTGAGTAGCTCAGCAAGTGTTACTTGCTCTCCCGAGGGAGGAAGCACACAGTACATTGAAAGAGTTCAGAAAAGCACTGTCCATTATATAGAGAAATACTATTTTATGATAAGTACATTTTGCAACTTATTTTGTGGAATGCATATTGTATTGCCATATGTTTATGTACTGTATATATGATGAGTTTTGTGCATAGCCTACATACAAATGCTACATACATACACATAGGTTTATAAATTTATATAGTTTTTGTACATGAATATGTTGGTTTTCAAAGTCTCCTCTCTGTGTGTGTGTGTGTGTGTGCACGCACTACATATGACCCGAGATTTAGATACCCAGTTATACAGATATACCATATTCATAATGGGTTTACCACCATCTACACCCATTTCCCTGTTTCCTGCCACTATATAATTATATTCTCATGGTGTATGCAATCTGCCTCGTGTTCTGAAGATGCCTGTTTACGAGTAGCATGAGTGACCGCAATTTTTTTTAATCTCACTTGGTAAAATTATGCAATTTTCACACTACAGTATGTGGCTGTCTAGAAAACACAACTCTCAAACATTGTGAGCATTGTATCTTAGTGTATCCATCCACTGTATCAATATTTTATTTTCAGTAAAAAATCGTCTTGGGGATGATCCCACGTTATCAAGTTCTGATTCAGAGAGTTCTGATGATGATTTTGTTGAGGTAAGCATGAAATTTGTAACTGCTACTGTAGAATTTTAGTCACCTGTCAGCTTTTGTACTGTACAGTACTATCTTTCCTGTCTTTTAAGTTTATATTACTGTATCTTGGTTCTGACTCCCTGTTTTCTATTCTAGAAAGAACTGCCTTCTTGTGGTAATAGTAACATGTTGAAAAGTTAGCAAATATATGACTTGTTAGGGCCACTGGCTTCAGGACAGTGAATTATATATACTGTATATATATCAACAACAACTCCTCCTCTCTTATTTGTTCATGCATGTTTCGACTTATCTCCTCTTTTTATATATTTTCAGCCTTCTGAAAACACAGGCCTTGTAGACGAGCCAAATTGTTTTTTCTCTGTACTCTTTTACAATAATTTCTTAGATTAAACTTTTTTTTTTCAGCCAGACAACCCTGAATTTGACCACGATTTCCTTGTTACCCTTGGTGCTCTACACAAGAAGGAGCTCCTCCCAAAAAAGGAAAATTATTTTCCTGGTGACTATAGGAAAAAGAAAACTGAAAATAAAAAAGATGAGGCCATGACTATCAAAGACTATCACAGACACTTAATTTTAGATTATAATGGAATCCCGGATGAAGATGATAATGGTAAGTTGATAATTGATATTAGTTCTCTTCTTATTTGTAATACCAAAATGATTATTTTCTCAAAATTTAGTCTGTGAACATCATTATAACATTGTGTGTCAACCTGTAATGTGCAGCATACTGGGGAAATTTATCTCTCTCAAGTGCATTATTCTTGCAAAATTCAGTCTCACAAAACAAACAGAATTATATGTATATCAGTATCCTTGTCTCATATCTGCTTTACAAAAACTAATGAGAGAATGATAATATTGCTTATTTACAATATTCTGGGGGGGATGATTCTTTACTCAGCTTTGGTGGAGGTTTGTGGTCTCAAATTGCTTCTTCTGATGTTCTTTATGATAGCTACTTCTGTAGCTGCTGTCTATTATTTAATTTTGATTCTGATTTGGCTCTTTCTCATTTCTATATTTTTTGTTTTTCATCAATTTTCTAATTTTTAATGTTCATGATCCTAGGCATATACTATAGAGATATATAATGACCTCTATGAAATCAGTTATATTAAACCCTTTAACAAAGTGAGATTGAAAGGACCATATAAAGTATTACTGTCCATAGCTAGAACACCACACTATTATTATACTGTAATTTCTCAGTCATATTGTACCATCAGCTGTAAAATGTTCTGTATTATGGTAGAACAGTGGTTGGAAAAATAGTCATCATAAAGTATATATGCAATTGTAAATTGTGCTATAGCCCATCACACGTAACATATCGACCATGATCAAAAAATTTTAGCTATTTCTAAAGCAAATTTTACAGTGCTTCTGTTTCTGTTTATCAGGATCCTGTCCCTCAAGTAAGGTGTTATTGGAGAAGAAACCTGCAACTAAGTTTGAGGATGGTATGAAGAGTGATGATGAGGATAATGATGATGATGGACTTCTTGCATCTGGACTCTTCAAAGTCAAGACAGATGAAAAGGATAAACCTAGAAAGGTAATTACAGTTTTACTCTAAGTAGCCTACATTTGATTATAAAAAATGCTCTTGTAGTATATATATGCATTACATATATAAAGTACTGTACCATACGTACAGGGTGTCCCAGGTTAACTGTGCCATACTTAAGAAACCACTTAATAATAGGAAAGTTGAAGATGGGAAAGGCACCGAGGGTGGATGGGATAACTGCTGAAATGTTAAAGTGTGGGGGGGAGGTAGTGGTGGAGTGGATGTTGCTTATATGCACATTGGCTTGGAGGCAGGGAGAGGTGCCAGAGGATTGGAGGAGAGCCATAATTGTACCTTTGTATAAGGGGAAGGGAAGTAAGGAGGAGTGTGGTAGCTATAGGGGAATAAGCCTCCTTAGTGTACCGGGGAAGGTTCTTACTGAGAGACTGGTTGATGTAACAGGGAATAAAGTTAGTGAGGAGCAGGGAGGGTTCAGAAAGGGTAGAGGATGTGTGGACCAGATATTTGCATTAAAATCAATAGTGGAGAAATATATTGGGAAGGGTAGGAAGTTGTATGCTGCCTTCATGGACTTGGAGAAGGCATACGATAGGGTTGATAGGAAAGCTATGTCAGAGGTGTTGAGAATTTATGGTGTTGGGGGGTCTTTGCTGAAGGGCATTGAGGCCTTCTATGCAGGTGCAAAAGCTTGTGTACGGGTAGAGGGTGACCTAAGTGAGAGTTTTAATATTGGTGTAGGGCTGAGACAGGGATGTGTTATGTCACCGTGGCTGTTCAATATATATATGGATGGTTGTATGAGAGAGATGAAAGCCAAAGTGAATGGTCTGAGGGTGAAGCTGAGGCTGAATGAAGCAAATTGGTCCTTGGCAGCAAGTTTATTTGCGGATGACACTGTGTTGATGGCTGAGAGTGAAAGGGAGTTACAGAGAGTGGTGGACGAATTTCAGTCTGTGTGTAAACGAAGGAAACTGAAGGTGAATGTTAGTAAAAGTAAAGTGATGGTATTTGAGAGAGCAGAAACTGTAGTGATTGACTTTGCTACACCTTACAGAGTGGGAGTACCAACTGGGACGAAGTGTAAGATAACTCTGAGGGGTGAGAGGATGGAGGAAGTGAAGGAGTTTAAGTACCTGGGTACAGTTATGTGTAAACATGGGAGTATGGAAGGAGAAATTAGGGAGAGAGCAATGAGGGGTAGACAGGTCATAGGATCACTGGGGAGGATTATGAAGGGTAGAAGTGTGAGTATGGAAGTGAAAATGGGACTACGAAATAGTATAATCCTGCCAACACTGACATATGCGTCGGAGACATGGACATGGAGTAGGGCTCATCAGTCTAGAATAGGTGCTGTGGAAATGAGTTACTTGAGAGGAGCATGTGGACTTACAAGGTGGGATGGAGAAAGTAATGAGAGTGTATATGAGAGGTGTGGTATGAGTGAGAAGGCAATTGGTATTGAATGTGGAGTGGTTGAGAGAGTGAAGCGTGATACATTGAGATGGTTTGGACATGTAGAGAGAATGCAAGGTGAGGAGTTTGTAAAGAAGGTGTATGGAAGTGAAGTTGTGGGACCTGGTGTGAGAGGCAGACCTCTGGTTAGATGGCAGAACAGAGTGGAAGAGTATGTAAAGGAGAGAAACATGAGGGGTAGAGGAGGACTTGACCAAGTAAGGAGGGAGTGTTGGAACAGGGAGAACTGGAGGCACTTCTGCCGTGGCCACCCCCTTGGGGGGAGTTCCCGGGGGGAACGAGGCGTCAGAGCTATAGATAGATAGAATTACTTATTTTATTCTAAGTATATTATCTTGTATATAATTATTTGACAGTAATTGTTGATACCACAACTCTCATATTCATAATGGACACTTCCTTTCCTCCCACACGGAATAAAGTGAGAGGAACTGTCCATTATGAAAACAGGGAAGTTGTGGTATCAAAATATTTTATTTGGCCATAGAACATTTTATGGATCGAATAACATAATTTAAGTGGTCCTTGAAGTGATTGTTGCTTCCTTTCTGCCTCACTAGATTGTTACGTTCCTTTTTTCTCAAATGGATTTTATCCCTCTGGGCCAAAATAGAGTTCAGGCTAACCCTCTACCTTGGGGAACAATCACTCCACACTTCCGGCATTCACAAATAGAGGAAGAACTATACAAGTTTCATTTTCTATTATATTTAATTTTCACAACTTCAAGTTTCCAAATAAACACTGGTCTTGTCACGCACACACAGAAGATTAACAGGGTTACAAGGAAAGCGCACAGGCCTCTCTCTGTCGCCACCTCGGTCTGAAGATCGGCTTACACACCAGTACCTGCAACAGTGAGGAGCCGGGGAATGTATGTGTGTGTGGGCCACAGCCGGGCTGACTAATATCTGATCTCTTTTCTCTTACAATTTGCATTTAAATTTCTACCTCCTTTTACATATATTAATCAATTAAAATATAACTAGGTACATGAATATATACAAGCCTATTCAACATTTGTGACAAATTTCATTTAGGCCTACCTGCAACAGTGAGGAGCCGGGGAATGTATGTGTGTGTGGGCCACAGCCGGGCTGACTAATATCTGATCACGGGCGCCGGCAGCGACCCACCTCATAGACAAGGGATTCGACTACTTCGAACCCCCATCTTCACATTTCCCTGTCTCCTTTACAAACTTAAATAAATACTAAAACAACTTAGTATCCAAACCTACATTATGCATATAGCCTCAGTCCGAACACAATAATACAGAAATAACCTTAACATTTAAATCCCCTTTTTACCAGTTTTCCTTCTATATACAGGGTTGTAACAAGATGATGATACCCATCTATCTGACTGATGGTCTGCTTCTCACACCAGAACCCTCAGTCTCATATGAATATGTAAATCATAAATATACTCTTTCCTGTGTACAGTAGCGGTCAAATATAATCATCCATATAGGGGTAACTTACATAAGAGTTTGACAGCTTCCCTCTGTTCCTTAGATGATAAACTTTTCAATAAATAGGTTAACTACCGTCTTTTAATTTATTACAAGCAGCTACGCACTACTTAAAACAATAATATCATATGTGAACGTGAAAACATTAGACAGTAAATTGTTTGAGATACCCATATGTGGATGATTATTATTGACCACAACTGTACAACCCTTTGAAGGAACCAAAGCATCAAAATTATAGATAGATAGCATGGTTCGCAATAATGAATATCATGCATATTTTGACAGCTTGATGATGATGCAGTAGCCTTTGTCAAGGGTGAAATCACTTCACTAAAAAATACAAGTGACAAAAACTGGTTAGAGGGTCTGAAAGAAGCTTGGAACAGTCCTAACTTACCCAAAGCAGATAAATGGCTGGCAGACTTCTTCTTGAATAAAAGGTTAAGTAATATTGATTTTACAGTACTGTATATTTAACTTAATCATCATCATATTTGGAAATATGAAGTAAAATTAGTAAAATTGCTGAATGTATGTAAACAGTTGCCAAATTTTTTAGTTTGTAAGCTGAAAGGTTAAAAAAAGTCTCAATTCAAAACACACTCTGATGCATTATCTCCTCTCCTGCCAATCCTATTTTTTGTTTCAGTTGACATCATTGATTTTAACTGTAGTAAAAGTCCCTTAATGGGATGCCCTAGTGGTGGCAAGGCAAGCAAGTGGGGAATACCAACACTCCCAATGCTAGCCTGCCATCTTTGGATTACCTGTGTGTGCATTCCTGCTTGGTTCCTCCATTGTGACCCAATTTTCTGTACTCTTAATTTTCTGTAATGCTTATGGTTGACTTCAAAAGACTCCTATAACACAGGGATCAGCAAACATTTGGGGCTTGAACATAAATAATTTGCATGTTATTGAAGTTAGCTAGATTCTGGCATTTTCTGACCTTACCAGGCCTTGTGTCAGCTATGATTTACACTTCTGGAGGCATTTATGATCAGTATTATAACACTTGATACTATTTATTGTCTTTATTTTATCCTTATGTACCATATACATTATATATCTTGTGGATGAGTACTGCCCTATAGTCCAAAGTTTTCACTTATTCAAATAACTCTTATTCCCCTGCCTGTTTGGATTAAAGGACTTTTACTGAAATAATGCTTATGTTGTATATTGTTGAAATTAAGATGTTTTTACTAGTAACTCAGATTTTGAGATAATATATATATATATATCTAGGGTGTCTCATGAGCTGTGGCAGAGCTAGCTGCAGGAAAATGAAAGTTTATGCAATTCTAAGCCAAAAATGCTCTATAAATATGTGTGTGTGAAGAACTTGTTTACGAGTAAATACAGCGGATGTGTCATTGAGCAGTGGTGGGTATAGTCTGTACCAGCCATTGTGTTGTGCTACTCCTGCCTGCCCTGTGTTGCCATCGATTTACATGTTCTTGCTCTGACTTAAAGGTCTTTTATTAATATATGTCAGTTAGATGATTGTTCTAGGAAAGTTTGGTGCTTTAAAGTGGAGTAGGTTTAATATACCAGTAAATCTAATGCAGCAATGAATCTGGCAATGATGGTATAGCCAGTGTGTGAGGTGCGGAGGTGCCTGAAGATAGTAGACTAGCCTCAGTTCCCGTCCAGCTCTCTGGCAAGGGACTTTTCATGCCCATTTTACTACAATTCCATATACAGACATGATTTTTATCTGGGTTCTGCAGTGGCAACACTGAAGCATCGGAAAGAGAGTACAGCCAGAGATTTCCAACCACATCCACTGTATTTACTCGTAAACGAGTTCTTAAAACACACATATGTATAGAGTATTTTCTGCTTAGAATTGCATATACCTTCATTTTCCTGCAGCTCCGCCATAATTCGTAATGTGTATATGTGTATATATATATATATATATATATATATATATATATATATCTGTATATAAAGCCGAAATTCTGTCTGTGTGTGTGTCCGCGATGCACGCCTACACCGTCCAACTTTGTGTGCTCAAAATTTGCATGTAGGTGAGTCTTGATCCCCTTCAGGTTTAGGGGGGGTCATACAACGAAACCACAAATAACGAAACGTGGAAGCGAAATAATAATAAAGATAAGAAAATACAGGGAAAAAAGTCTACGGAATCACCTACCCACATTTCACATTAATTAACTAAAAACTGTTGGCAGCGTGAATTCACGTGCATATAGGCGCGCGGGTCGCCTGGTCGGCTTTCACGAATAAACTTTAATAAGCATAAGTTCATGTGCATATAGGTGAGCAGGTCTTCCAGCGGTAGTTAATATAACAATACTGAGAAGCAAAATAGTGTCTAATACTGGTGCAGGAATCAAGAGCTAATGAAAATATTTTAGGCTACAGCACTGATATTATTTGAATTGTTAATGCGTTATCTCAGTAAGTATATTGTCGTTCACGATTTATTTTACCTATTATTAAATTTTATGCATTTTTATGATTGATTTGTACCATATTGGTAGAATATTTTTGTAAAATATTTTCTTGAGGCCTTGATTCCTGCTCCAGTATCAAACACCATTGTCATATTGATTCTCAGTATTGTCCTATTGAGTTTCAGTTTTGTAAAATTGATTTTCATTATTGCCATATTTATTTTCAGTTTTGACATACTGGATTGAGTTTCACTCTATTATTTGTATTGTAACTTTTACCAGGAGGCACTTCATTAAAATGGTTAGTGACGCTCTGCACCAAAGTCAAAATTCAAACTACCTACCTTACTACATTTCATTGACCCAACGGCTTTTACGGTTTTTGCGTTGATAGTGACGGCTTAAGTGGATTGCCTCTGCTTTGCGGGATATTGGTTATTTGTGCAGCCTTATAAGTCTTTTGCTATTGCATTTTATTCGTAGTGTATTTTTTATTTGCGTAGATTCAAACCCACGGCCAAATGGGTGGGCAGATTGAGCTGAAACTTGGTGGGAATGTCCTCCACTGATCAAATAGTTATAAAACTGACTTCCAAATTTTTTATAACGTCTTTTTCGGCTCAAAAACGGCCCAATTCTGGTATTTTCTGCTAAATAGCTCAAATACTAATTCATTTATTGCAATGAAACAAATATTGAGCTGTAGCGCTCATGATGCTGATGGTGATTGTTGATTTTCGGTGCGCACCAGCTGCATTCAGGCTATATGGCACCCACATGGTTTCGGAGCGGAGTCATCTCTTCTCCGGGATCCATATCGGAAAACCAATGGCGTTTACGGGTTTCGAACCTCGGACCTTCGGCTTGGAAAGCCGGCTCTCTAACCACTACGCCGGGGTCTCAGATGCTCTACAAGTGCATACATGATTTATTTACAGAAATATAAAATTGTTGAAAATATTCAAGAACTGAATCAACATGTTTTGCAACTATTGCAAGACTCAATCAGTGATTGTTTTGTTGCTTTAGAATTACATAAGATTTATTTGTGCTAATATTATGGCTGATGGCGTACTTCTTTTCACTTCTTGCATAACTTCCACTGAGCTATCAACAGGCGGCCGCAGGTCGCCAGCCCTTCGCAGAAACTAGCGGCTATTGACCGCCCGTAGGGCGGTGGACAGTCGCCAAGCGCCACTGCCCTCCGCAGGAGCTAGCGGCTCTTAGCCGCCCGAAGGGCGGCGGAGCAGCTAGTATATATATATATAGCTCTAACGCCTCGTTCCCTCCGGGAACTCACCCCAAGAGGGTGGCCACGGCAGAAGTGTCTCCAGTTTTCCCTGTTCCAACACTCCTTCCTTACTTGGTCAAGCCCTACTTTGCCCCTCATGTTTCTCTCACTTACATACTCTTCCACTCTGTTCTGCCATATAACCAGAGGTCTGCCTCTCACACCAGGTCCCACAATTTCACTTCCATACACCTTCTTTACAAACTCCTCACCTTGCATTCTCTCTACATGTCCAAACCACCTCAATGTATTAAGCTTCACTCTCAACCACCCCACACTCAATACCAATTGCCTTCTCACTCATACCACATCTCTCATACACACTTTCATTACTTTCTCCATCCCACCTAGTAAGTCCACATGCTCCTCTCAAGTAACTCATTTCCACTGCACCTATTCTAGACTGATGAGCCCTGCTCCATGTCCATGTCTCTGATGCATATGTCAGTGTTGGCAGGATTATACTATTTCTTAGTCCACTTTTCACTTCCATACTCACAGTTCTACCCTTCATAATCCTCCCCAGTGATCATGTGATCTGTCTACCACTCATTGCTCTCTCCCTAATTTCTCTTTCCATACTTCCATTTTTACACAGAACTGTTCCCAGGCAATTTATGTCGAGTTTGAGGTGATTGAGAGAGTGAAGCATAATGCATTGAGGTGGTTTAGATATGTGGAGAGAATGCAAGATGGGGAGTTTACGCAGGTGTATGGGAGTAAAGTTGAGGGACCTGGTGTGAGAGGTAGACTACAGGTCAGGTGAATTAACAGGATGGAATAGTACAGGAGGGAAAAGAACATGAGTAAAATGGAAGGGCTTCATCGAGTGAGGAGGGAGAGTGGGGACAAGGAGAACTGGAGACTCTGGCTGTAGCCACCACCTAGGCAGGAGGTCCTGGCAGGAGAGTGGCTTCAAAGTTTTAAATAGATATGAAATTTGTATTTGGTTGGCAAAAATTTGAATGTAATTTCTATATGTGATATTTTTATGGAAATCAATATTCTGACAGGTGGTTTTTTTTTTTTGTCATTAACATTGCTCGATTGGTATTTCCAGATACCTTGAAGATGAAGATGAATCAACGGAGAGGGAATATAACAAGGTGATCATTGATGAAGAAACTCTTTCTGAAGATGAGAACACACTTGAAACTATGGAAACATTTGAAACAAAATATAGATTCAGGTAATGTAAGCTATGAATAAGATGGTTTTATTGTCAGTTCATTGTACAGTATGGTACTAACTCCTCTTGGTGGCGTTTGATATGTACTGTATAGCTGCCTCTCCTATTTTTTAATTATATTATTATATATGTATATATAGGTGTGTGTGTGTGTACAAATAATAATTGAAATTGCTGATATCCGCAAAGAAAAGGAATTACAGTGCATTCACATCTTCAGGGAAAAAATACAATGTGGGAAACTGAGAAGTGTGTGTGAATTTTGAACAGTTACAAGGGTGAGAAATTTGGATACCTGTGAAAGGTGTGGTGTGAGCAAATCACTTGATCTAAAAGTAGAGGAAAATGTTCTCAGATGTGGAAAGAATGGATAATACAAGAGTTGTAAACAACTCATAAAAGAGTATGAGAGTGATTTTGAAGGGCAAAAAAAAAAGGGGGGGAGAGATTTTGGAGAAGATGGTGCAGTAGAGTGATTGTTTTAGAAAGTGTGGAATATGAATAAATGAAGCAAAGAACTGGTGCATGGTAAGCAAGAATGGAAAAGATTCACAAGGAGGAGTGTATATTAGGGCTGGCAACCCAGTTCCTTAACAGTCCGTGGGATGGCTCCTTATCACCAATCTTAATTGAAATGAATTTCGTGAAGGGGGAGCTGAAAATTTCAGAGGGTTGAAAGGAGGAGTGAATGTGAATGAGACCCATTATACTGAGTATTACTGTCTTCTGTATTCTAATATAATTTTTCCACCACTGGCTCTTGACTCCCCTTCCTTGAAAAAAGGGAAAAGGGGTATTGATGATGTATAAACTTTTACTATTTTACTTGGCATTTGCAAAGGTATGCACTCCATCAAGTGCCTTTCTTATTTGCAACAAGAGTAATGCCCTGTCTTCTTGGGACGCCCTTGATAAAACAGTATTGGCGAAGTGCTGTTTGAGGTGTGGCCTTTATTATTTAGAACATTTGACTACTACTACTTCAGATTGAAGAAAAGAATCAGTAATAAGACCAATCCTATGTTGAGCTTCTTCATTGGTAAATTTATTATTTATATAGTTACCATTTAAGAAGCTTTACATATGAAGTTCCTTTTCATTAATATATGGTTGTTTTCCCCATAAGATATGAAGAACCTGATCAAGAGTTCATCAAGAAGTACCCTCGCATCATACAAGAATCAGTGAGGCCCAAGAATGAAAAGAGGAAGCTGAAACATCAGGCCCTCAAGGAGCGCAAATTGCAAGAGAAAGAGCTCAAAAAACAAGAAATTGAAAAGTTAAAGGCTCTTAAATACCAGGAAATACGAGCCAAAATTGAGAGAATCAAAGAGGCTTCTGGAAATGATGACATTGACTTTGGGGTAAATTTTTTATTCTCTACATTTTTTCACTATCAATTTTTCACTAGTCCAATGCAATACTGTAATCCCAGATTTTGTTCCTAACCTGAGGGAAAGAAACCAAAACATATCCTGTTGAGTGTTAAGCCACATTGTATAAGGCTTGACTGGAAGGGAAAGGTGATGTAAAAACTGCAGAAAGAATTACCCATATTTCATGTAAACAGAAATGAGCCCAATCAGCCAATGGCATCCCATGAGAAGTGGTTTGGGGTTGTTACCATAGCTGCTTGCACATCCTCTCATATCCTTCACCTCTACCTCTGAGTGAGCACAGCCAGTCAGTCACACACTTTATCTTTCTCTTTTCTTTGACTTGAACATTGGTTGTCAAAATTTTGGGTTAGGTAGCAGGATTCTAGCTCTTGTGGCTGCATTTTTTCATTTTAATTTCCTTAGTTTTTCAGATCTTACTCTCATAGGTGTTCTGTATATATTTCTGTTTGAGTGTCCAAGACTTGGGTTTCTAGATGTGGAGGAGAACCCTGCTCCTGCTGGACATGTCCCAAGGTATTGTATTCCAGCACTATGAGGGTTGCTTGGGAAATAATGGAGCTTTCATTTACTGCTTCTGGCCATGATAATTCTGTTTAGTACCCAAGCCATTAGAGAGAATCATGATAAGTAGAGAGTAAGCATGAAAATAACAAGGGGACTGAGAAACAGTATAGTCCTGCCAACAGTGGCATATGTATCAGAGACATGGATGGAATAGGGTACATCAGTTTAGACTATATTCTGATTGCTCCACGAAATCCGTTCAGGGTGGGGCACGGTTGTCCCGTCCCCTGACTGACGTTGCCAAACTGACCACCAACTATCGAATTATCACCTGTTTCCCTACGTGCCACCTCTCTCTCTCTGTTTATACAGTATATCTTTATTTATCAGCATAATATATAATTCATTTTTATTTATGTATTTATTAATTTATTTTCAACTTTTTTCCATACCATACCACCTAGGAGGTAAAAGTCTCGGCTTGTTTTTTTTTTTTTTTTTTTTTTTTTAAGTTTTCCTCTGGAGGCCTTGATGGTGGGATTACAAATCCATTACAAGCATTTTCTTCAGAAAAATACTTGTTCACGTTGTAAATCACTTCCTTTCCCCACCTATGCAGTACATGGGAGCGGTAGCAAGTGGGAGTAGTACCTGCCATTGTGGGTGGTGACCAGCAAGCAAGTGACCTGACCTACAGTATAGCTCCGACCACAGTGGCAATGCTGGAAAATAGTTCTGCCATATGTTGTAGAATCGTTGTTATAATCCTAAAAAGTGACACACCCATAGCACTATCATTTCCTTTAATATATACAGAATATATGAAACATTATTTCAAATAGCACTTAGCTAGCAAATAAAAGAGAGACATGTACTGAGGCCAATTTGGCAGCATGGGTAGTGATAAACGACCATCCCTGCCTCACCCTAAACGGACTTCGTGGAGCTATCAGACTATAGGTGCAGTGGAAATGAAGAACCAGACCGGAGCTTTTGGCCAGATGAGATGGGGTGGGGAAAGTACTGTAATGGGAGTGTGTATGAGGGGTGTGGTATGAGTGAAAAGGCAATTGGTGTTGAGTGTGGGGTGCTGTAAGAGGATGAAGCATAATACATTGAGGTACAGTAGTTTAGACAAGCTAAGAAAATGCAAAATAGAGAGTTCACAAAGCTGTTTGGAGTGAAGATGAGTGTGACGGTGATGTGAGAATGATAGATAATGTAATTTATAATATGACAATTACAACTTACCTTGCCCTGTTAATTTATGATCTCGTTGGTTGGCTGCAGCGAAGAACAAAAAGTCGGGGATTAATTCCCCGTTTTAGGCCCCATCCACCATACACATAATAAATTTTTATGTTAAGGGGTTCTTCCCGATATATGTGTATTTATATAGATAACAAATCTACTGGTGTATTCAAACAACCAATTGCAAATTTCTATATTTATTCAACTCCAGTATGCCAACATGAATAATTAAATTTCACACACACACACACACACAACTCACGCTCACGCAACGCTAACTAGCTACTCGCTCTCGCTACGTCTCGCTCTCGCTCACGTGACGATAGTCTAGGTTACGTTAACACTGTAGTAATTCTATCAATTGTTACGCAAGTTGGAATATTTTTCTAATGTCTCACACTTAGAGTCTCACAACACACTCGTAATTTTCTTCAAAGATCCAACTCCCCCTCACCTAATTCAGTTACTGAACCAGCGTCAATGCAACTAGTCAGTATACAACTGTAAAGCCTTGTGAATCGCGTAATATACAACGAATTCGGCGTTTACGTTGATCACTCCCCACTGCACACGTGGAGGATTGATCTAGGTAAGGGAAGCTGACGATACGAGTGTGTTCCCTTCGAGTGTGTCCTGTTCCAACTGACCCCAATTCTTCATCCTTAACTGGAGAATGTAAGTTCAAATTTCTACTGACTCCTCCTATCTGTGTTCGTTTTTCCTAACTGGCTACGATTTACATTGTACCCACTTATACTTTAGTTATACATGCAATTTCAATTTACCTATGGCGTACTAATAATTCCCGATAATCTCCCTCCACTTCACGATCATTTACAATACCATAAGTTACCCTGGTAGCATAATTTATTATTACAAACTGTAATTAACGTACGAACACCTATAAGACAAGATGTGCAAATTCAGTTGAACCATGACCCTTTTTCTACCTGGTCTATTTTTGCTACTACCTGCGGATTAACTAGCTGCACCTACACCTTAACCCACTCCTGTCTCCTTTGTCTCATGAATGGAATATTCCAGAACCTTCTCTAGAACATTCTATATTGACACCAGTATGGAATTTTCCAACTCTCTGTAATTCAAATTACGTCACGAGTATTATGTCTGACTCGTGACAATGAGGGACCTGGTGTAAGATGCAGATCACATGTTAGATAGATAAACAGGGCGGAAGAATAAATGAGATAGAGAAACAAGAGTGGAATTGGGAGTAAGTGCTTGAACAGGAAGAATTTGGGACTTTACTGCCATGGTCAACCCCTTGGAAGTAGTTCCCAGAGGGATGGAGGTGTCAGAGCTATAAATAGATAGATAGATAGGATATAGGGAATCCCTGATATAGGAAAAAGCACCATACAAAAATTTGATGGTGCTAAGTGGACAATGTAACACAAATTTCATATTACAAAAGGTATAAGTTACAAAGGTACATAAAGTGCGATGGAAAAAAATATTTAAGTATGCCGTGCGAATGCCAGCAATATCATTACCACCTCTCCCCAATATCCTATCTTGCAAGGTCCACCATATACTGTACATACGTAATATATTATTACGTATTGTTGTGTTGTATAGTTGACTGTTGCCGCTTCATATGGCCTAAATATTTATGTAGGTAAATCCAGTTATCACTGGATATTTAAACAAATGCCATAAGCTTGGAGGAATTGTGGGAAATCTCAGTGGAAATGAAGAACAAGAGACTGAGTGATAATGAGAACAAAGGTGTTCTTGATAACAACCGTGATTGACTTTTCTGGATTGGTTGGGAAGGAAATAATGCAGATGAAGAGAT
Source organism: Petrolisthes cinctipes (assembly GCA_033782935.1). Taxonomy (NCBI): domain Eukaryota; kingdom Metazoa; phylum Arthropoda; class Malacostraca; order Decapoda; family Porcellanidae; genus Petrolisthes; species Petrolisthes cinctipes. The sequence goes on along the minus strand of JAWQEG010000798.1, from coordinate 104,771 downwards.
CACAAGAGAAGAGAGGGAGGTGGTTGGTCAGTGGTGGTCAGGGAGGAGGGAGGAAAATCACTCTGTAAATGATGATAATGAGAACATTGAGAAGCTTCTTGGTGATATTATTGATGACTTCATTATTCACAGGAAGTTTGTACATTCAATTTTTATTTTCATATAACTATGATTATATGACTCAAATTAACGTCAATAAATTACATATTAACTGAAAAACGGGTAAAAGAAAAAAAAGAGTTCGGTCCAATTTTGTTTTACCCGTGACATGGATTTAAGAGCTTATAACCAGCCTAGTAGTTAGTTGACAGTTATGGGGAGGGCTCCTCTAGAACGAATCTACTTACTTTCTTCAGTTTATTATGGGAAAATATGCTTCAATGTACAAAAAATCAACATACGAAACCCTTTTGTAGATTTCATTGGCTAGGCACAGTGTCATGTATTGTATAATTCTGGTTTTGTTGCCCCTGTTTTCCAGAACCAGGATGTGTGAAGTACTTAAGCCTTTCAACAGCACATAATTGAGTGTTCCTGTTGTAGGATGTTAGTCATTTGAGTTTGCTGGTCCAGAGAGAATTTATGCATGTACTGGCTTTGGCATTAGATTGGAGAATTTTCAGTTCTTATGGAGATTATCATGTCTTTGAATATGTAATGGACTCCATGGCCAAAATCTGGTCAGATGACAGAAGGGCTAACCAGGTGTTTGATGGTTGCCTCAATTGTCAATAACCATTTCAAGTCAGTTATGTTTGTAAATTTTGGCTGTACTAAGTGATGAAGGATAGGACTGAAACATAATTGTTTAAGGGGACAGTACACTTTTGATTTACTGGACTGACTTTATTCCTCCTAGGTATGTCAGGAAACAGGACCAGATTAAGGAATATAATGGTGGCCTGTTGCTTTGAATAGTTTGGATGAATCAGTTACTCCATATTTACCAACACTGTACTACCCCCTTAATGTATGAACTCACTGAAGGGGTTTATTATTATTTTGCACAGGATACAAATCTAGATGAAGAGTTTGACCCTGAAGCTCACGACGAAGCCATGTCACATATGTTTGGGGATGACTACTACACCCAAGATGAAGGAACTGAAGAGAAACCTGTCTTTGAATATAGTGATGATGACGATTATGTTATCAGTAAGTTTTCCTCTCATTTCATATTGATAAGCAGAGGATTTGCTGATTTGATGATTTATGCTAGTTCAGTATTATATTGTCAACTTTTACAGTAAGTCTGATTTTTTCAATACACATGTTCCTGGATTACAATTTTATAACAAATAAAAGTTTAGTTGCAAATAATTGGGATAGAGCTATGTTTTTAAAGTCTTATATCTTCCCTGCAGTCAAATCAACAGTAGAGAAGTATCCAGGGAAGAGTAGGAATTTTATGGACCAGAAGAAGGTATACGACAGGTGTCATTTATGAATGTGATTGTGATCTGTGGTGTGGATTAGTGCTTGCTGGAGGGGATCATGTCATTTCATGGATAGATATGCATATGGTGGAGGGCTGGAGGCAGGAGTGTGTAATGTCACCATGTACTATGGTGGTTCAGTATGTGCTATGGTGATTGTATGAGAGATAAAGCTGAAGTTGGAGGTCATGATGCAAGAGTGATGATGGATGGAATGTGGATTGTGTGTCTGTTTACTGATGACAGTGTTGCTTGCAGCATGTAAAAGGGATCTAGAGAGAGCAGTGGATTAGTATAATATGTATGTAAAAGAAATATAACTCCATTCCACTTTTTTTTGCAACTAAAGTTTCATTTGTATTCTATAGATATATTTTATGTATGCCATGTAGTAAGGGTGGGGGTGCCCCACCAGTCATCACCAATTATATTCTCCACAAAGGGGACATACACAAGGTGACTAACTAGAGTAGCTTGCAGCAATCATAAGTTATTCACATAACCTGTGTACCTTCATGTTTTCCCATATTTTGCACTCTCTTTCATTTCCACACTATGCTACCCATGCACCCTCCTTTCATGTGGATCATCCCTGTACAATACATCCAACCTTACTATAGTGAACCCAAATGCTTTCTCTCCTTTCATCCTAATCTTTTATTCCATTCATAATTCTAATTGTCACTTTCACATAAATACGTTATGGTAGTTTGCCTTGTGTCTACCATTAACTTTTAGATTTTCTCTACTCAATTTGAGTTTGCTGCAACTTATCTCTGTACTCGTATATTTCACTGATGATTGATGGAATAAAATTGCTGAAGATGTGGTACGATATATATATTCATTAGTAATGTTATGTTTATTTTCAGATGACTATGATGATTGGTTTAAGGAAGAGCTCCACAACACAACTGATCAAGTTGGAGCCAAGGATACTCAACAAAAAAATGAAAATGGAGAGGGAGGTTATTTTGAAGACTTTAATGTGAGTTCAGATTCCAGTACAGTAAAGTTATCAGGCATTTTTTTTTTTTTTTAATTACACCATAGGCAGAGCCCTTGCTAATGATATGTTATTTTATTATTTATGTACTTTGATTTTTTAGGACACCCCCCCCCCCCCCCCCCCCCCAATTCCTGCATGGAGCTGACATCTGCAGTCTCTGTCATGGAAATCGACGCACTGGCATCATCACTACATACCCATAGACGAATGCAACGCTATGGCTTATATTCGGTTTGTACTAATGTAGAGTAATAATTTTTTTATTATGCCACAACCGGCAACTCGTTAACGGTTTCCTTTCTCCAACTAAAATGTTTAAATCTGCCATCAGCTCATCAGTAGCTAATAGGCTGTGCTTGAGGGTAGGGGGTACCGCTGGGCGTACGCTCTCCCATATCATTGTCAAGCAGCAGTTACTTTTTTCACACTGTCATTTTATTACCACACAACATAATGGGACCTACTAAGCTTGACATTCAAGAAAAGAGTGCCGTGCTGGCATTAGTGAGTGAAGGACTCACTAATCGGGAGATTGCCAGGAAAATTGGAAGGTCAGAAGCAGCCATTCGACGAGTGAAAAAGGCAGCAAGTGTTTTAGGAACAGGTGCTACTCCAAGCAGGAAAGAGGGTACTGGCGGGCAGTGGAAGACATGCAAAAGAACAGACAAGTTATTAGAACGTGAAGTGAAGAGAGACCCGTTCATTACTGCAAAAGAATTAAAGGGAATGTATGAAAATTTGCTGACAAACGTTTCCGTACGCACAATTCAACGTCGACTGCAGAAAGACTTGAAGTTGCCTACTCGCCGCGCTGTTCAGAAACCCCTGCCAACGGAGAAGATGAGAAAACAAAGACTCGTATTTTGTAAGAAATACGAACATTGGACATCAGAAGATTGGAGGAGAGTCATATTTAGTGATGAAAGTACTTTTAAGACCGTCTCTAAAGATCGAAGGAAAGTGCGCCGACCTCCGGGTGCCGATCGATTCAACCGAAAGTACACCGTAAAAACTGTGAAGTTTCCTGCAAGTGTCATGGTGTGGGGCTGTTTCAGTGGAGAAAAAGGAACTGGAGGTCTATATTTTTTGGATAAAAATGTGAACGTGAATGCTAACTTGTATGTGAAAGTGCTGAAAGACCATATGCTACCTTTTTATGTGAATCATGAAAGTTCATTATTCCTGCATGATGGTGCTCCATGTCACAGAGCAAGACAAGTGAAGAATTGGTTGGCTGAAAAGAAGTTAGAGATGGTAGACTGGCCAGGACATAGCCCAGACCTTAATCCCATTGAAAACTTGTGGAACCATATAAAAAGGGACCTAGGAAAGCTACCTATTTTAAGTACTGATGCGTTAGTCGAGAAAATCCACAAGCTCTGGACAACAATTGATCAGTCATACCTGAAAAAACTCTCAGACAGTATGCCAAACAGGATCAAATCTGTTATTAAAGTTAAGGGTGAAATGACTAAGTATTAATAATGCAAGTTGCGGAATAATACAGAATTATTACTCTACATTGGTACAAATCGAAGGTAAGCCATAGTGTTGTTTTCTTCTGTGGATATGTAGTGATGATGCCAGTGCGTCGATTTCCATGACGGTGACTGTAGTACCTTGGTCTGGTGCATGTTTGGGGGTTGTTGTTGTTGAGCTTCCTCAAGATGTCTGGCCAAGCAGCCCCGAGCTCCTGAGGAGGGCCATGGCCTGAACCAGGCTTTCCCACAGTGCCCTCAGAGAGTGTTGTTGGCGAGGGTGGTTGTGTACATTGCAGTCTTCCATAATGTATATAATAGAATGGGGTGCTGTGTTGCATCCCAGACAGGCATCCACAATGGCTCCATCCAACTTCTGATATGTCAGAAGGGCCAGGTGGTGGCCACATAACAGCCTGGCCAGGTGGACTCTGCCGTCATAGGGAAGGGAGGATTCTGATGGGTAGATGTCAGGTCATGCATGCAACTGAGTGTTGTTCTTGAGTATATGGATGGATTTGTGAGTGATTTGAGTATGGATCTGTTTCTGGAGATTGGTTTGGGGTGGGCAGGGTGTAAGAGATGATAGTACAGTATTTGTATGGTATCATGTACTGGGTGTTATTTTGATGTTCCTTGGCATGTGTGGGTGTTTTGCCATGTAGTGTAGTGGATGGTGTGGGTTTGTGGAGGCTGCAGCAAGTGTTTGAGGGTGAACATTGTTAGTTTTCTAGACCTTCTCATCTTTTGTCTGTCCCTCTTGGGCCACTATTTCTTCTTCCTGTCCCTATCCATAGTAGCTCCAATAGTCTGGCTCACTTATTATATATTATATACAGTAGTGTTTTTAAGATTTTAATTTCTATGACTGCATGTTTTTATATTTTGTGATAATTTCTTTTAAATTTATGACCTTGTTTTTAGCTTTTGACAATGCCGATGGCCCGTGTCCCTCCGGGAATGAGCACTGCATTGGCCTTGCCAGCCATCAGTGGCCCCCCAATGGGGGAGTGGACAGATATGGCTACTGGCGGGGGAGGGTCTCCGGGTTGCCCTGTAGAGGGAGTAGGGAAGAGGGATTGTATGAGAGTGGTAGCTATGAATGTGAATGGAATGACGGATGGGACCAAGAGGCGAGAGATTGTAGAATGTTTTAAGAAAGGAAGAGTGGATGTGATGGGAGTGACGGAGACACACGTGAAAGGATGTGGAGTGGTTGAGTGTCAGGAAGGAAGGGAGAGTGGACTGTGGGAGGGAATGGAGGGAGGAGTAGTATGGACGGGCATGAATGAAAAGAGTAAAGGAAGAGGGAAGGAAGGGTGTGCGCTGTTGGTGTCTCCGTGGGTGTGGAAGGGAGTGGATGGACATGGGTGGAATGGATCGAGGATTGTATGGATGACTGGAAAGATTGGCTTGGTGAAGTATGCTTGGGTGTGTGCTTATGCACCAGTGAATGAAAAGAGTAAGACAGGGAGAGAGAAGATGAGAGTGTTTTGGGAAGAGCTGAATGCATGTCTGAGAGGAATTGATAATGGAAGGAGAATAATGATGATGGGAGACATGAATGGAAAGGTGGGAGGTGAGGAAGTGGGGAATATTGTGGGTAAATGGGGTGTAGAAGGAACAAATGAGAATGGTGAATATCTGGTGGATGTCTGTGCTGAGAGGGGGTTGTTCTTGGCGAACACCTTCTTTCAGCACAAGATGGTCCACAGGTATACATGGAAGAGAAGGGATGAGAGAGGAGAGCAGAAGAGTTTGATTGATTATGTGGCAGTGGATGAAAGGTTGAGGAAGGATGTGTATGACTCAAAAGTAGTGAGAGGAATGGTCCATTGCTCCGACCATTTTGCGGTGTTGGTGAGGATGAAGGTTAGGGTTAAGTGGGAGTATAGTAGGAGGGATGAAGGGGTGAGGAATAAGAGGGTGGTGGCTTGTGGGAAATTAGATGTAGAAGAGTATAGGGAGGAATATAAGAGGAGGGTGGGTGAGGCACTGGGGGATGTAAGGATGGGGATAGGGGAGGGAGTGGGAGTGAATGCGGTGTATGAAATGTTTAAGATGAGAGTATTAAGGACAGCAGCAGAGGTAGTAGGATATAAGTCACAGAAGAGGGGCAAGAAAGGGAGTGCTTGGTGGACAGAAGAAGTGAAAGATGCTGTAGAGGATAAGAGGAAGGCATATCGGAGAACACTACAGAGGAATGTGCCGGAAGAAGTGAGAGAGAGATGGAAAAGAGAATATAATGTGTGTAAGAGACAAGTGAAAATGATGGTGAGTGAGAGTAAAAGGAGAGTGGATGAGGAGTTTGGTATGAAGCTGAGTGAAAAGTTTAAAGAGAACAAGAAATTATTCTGGAAGGAGGTTAAAAGAGAAAGAGGAGAAGGAAAGTCTGGTAGTGTGAGAATGAAGAGAGAGGATGGAGTTACTGTGAGTAGAAGTGAGGAAGTGAAAGAAGTGTGGAAGAGGCATTTTGATGGTCTGATGAATGGGGGGATGGGAGGGGAGGCGGTGGTGACATGCATGGGGATGGAGGCAGGTGGTAGACGACAGGGTGTACAGGGAGATTTAGGAAGGGAAGAGGTTAGGAAAGCAATAGGAAAGTTGAAGATGGGAAAGGCACCAGGGGTGGATGGGATAACTGCTGAAATGTTAAAGTGTGGGGGGGAGGTAGTGGTGGAGTGGATGTTGCTTATATGTACATTGGCCTGGAGGCAGGGAGAGGTGCCAGAGGATTGGAGGAGAGCCATAATTGTACCTTTGTATAAGGGGAAGGGAAGTAAGGATGAGTGTGGTAGCTATAGGGGAATAAGCCTTCTTAGTGTACCGGGGAAGGTTTACGGGAAGGTTCTGACTGAGAGACTGATGGAAGTAACAGGGAATAAAGTTAGTGAGGAGCAGGGAGGGTTCAGAAAGGGTAGAGGATGTGTGGACCAAATATTTGCATTAAAATCAATAGTGGAGAAGTATATTGGGAAGGGTAAGAAGTTGTATGCTGCCTTCATGGACTTGGAGAAGGCATATGATAGAGTTGATAGGAAAGCTATGACAGAGGTGTTGAGAATTTATGGAGTTGGGGGGCCTTTACTGAAAGGCATTGAGGCTTTTTATGCAGATGCAAAATCATGTGTACGGGTAGAGGGTGATCTAAGTGAGAGTTTTAATATTAGTGTAGGGCTGAGACAGGGGTGTGTTATGTCACCATGGCTGTTCAATATATATATGGATGGTTGTATGAGAGAGGTGAAAGCCAAAGTGAATGGTCTGGGGGTGAAGTTGAGGTTGAATGAAGCAAATTGGTCCCTGGTGGCAAGTTTGTTTGCGGATGACACTGTGCTGATGGCTGAGAGTGAAAGGAATTTGCAGAGAGTGGTGGACGAATTTCAGTCTGTGTGTAAACGAAGGAAATTGAAGGTGAATGTGGGTAAAAGTAAAGTGATGGTATTTGAAAGAGCAGAAACTGAAGTGATTGACTTTGCTACACCTTACAGAGTGGCTGTACCAACTGGGACGAAGTGTGAGATAACTCTGAGGGGTGAGAGGATGGAGGAAGTGAAGGAGTTTAAGTACCTGGGTACAGTTATGTGTAAACATGGAAGTATGGAAGGAGAAATTAGGGAGAGAGCAGTGAAGGGTAGACAGGTCATAGGATCACTGGGGAGGATTATGAAGGGTAGAAGTGTGAGTATGGAAGTGAAAAGGGGACTACGAAATAGTATAATCCTGCCAACACTGACATATGCGTCGGAGACATGGACATGGAATAGGGCGCATCAGTCTAGAATAGGTGCTGTGGAAATGAGTTACTTGAGAGGAGCATGTGGACTTACTAGATGGGATGGAGAAAGTAATGAGAGTGTATATGAGAGATGTGGTATGAGTGAGAAGGCAATTGGTATTGAGTGTGGAGTGGTTGAGAGAGTGAAACGTAATACATTGAGATGGTATGGACATGTGGAGAGAATGCAAGGCGAGGAATTTGTAAAGAAGGTGTATGGAAGTGAAGTTGTAGGACCTGGTGTGAGAGGCAGACCTCCGGTTAGATGGCAGAACAGAGTGGAAGAGTATGTAAAGGAGAGAAACATGAGGGGCAGAGGAGGGCTTGAACAAGTAAGGAGGGAGTGTTGGAACAGGGAGAACTGGAGACACTTCTGCCGTGGCCACCCCCTTGGGGGGAGTTCCCGGAGGGAACGAGGCGTCGGAGCTATAGATAGATAGATATACAGTATATGTATATATATAAATATATATTTTTTCCTCTCCAAAAGAGCAACCTCTGACATGGCAACCCAGCCTGGGATCATCTTGAACTGCCTATGCTTGAATATTTATATTTATTCAACTTTTTATTTAACCCAACATAGAGACTGAAGTCAAGATGCCCAGGCTCGATTTGCAATCTGAGCCAACTATCAAAAACCTCACTTCCACTATATGTAGGAGCAATGAAATGGTGGGGTTGCCTTCAGCAAATTTCATTGCCATATTTGAGTAATAAAACAGTTCATGCTATGTTAGAAATATTTTTTTCTGTTCTGTCTGTATTTTATATCATGGTGCACAACATTACTGAGGTTCACAGTTTTATGTAACAGTGTAGATAGTAAACAAAAAAAAAACTACTTTTTCAAACAGCATGGGAATGAGTTAAACTTAAGCCTGCAGTGCCCAATATTGGATTAATGTCCAACTACAAGTACATGTACTGCGAACAGTTTAGACTAGAGACTGTTAGTTTCACTAAGAACCCAAGGAGTGTGTTCCTAGACTTTATATATATATATATATATATATATATATATATATATATATATGGAGAGCTACTGAGAACTGCCAAACACTACTATCTTTATTTTATGAGATCATAATCATCATCAATACCCCCCCCCCCTTTTTTTTTCTTTTTTTTCCATTTCGGTCATCATTTTAATAAATACTAAATTTTAACAATACAGTAGCTAATGGTGCCTGTTTTTCTTTCATATTATTATTGCACATTGTTACCTTCTCTTAGTCATACTTCAAGTACTCCTCAACTCAACCATTCACACCCCTCCCATCCCAGTTAATATATTGTGGAAGGATTTTAGATGTCCCTATCCACTGCGACTGGCTTTTACCAGTATAGTACCATTCAGAAGAAAGTGAACAGTATGCTAATGAAAACATGAACTGTTTTTTCTCCTCAGATGGATGCTGATTATGATGAATCAAGTCATTCACAACAACAACTTCAAAAGATAATGAAATATGATTCTCAAAACAAAAGGAGACGTCGGAAGTCAAAGTTTGCAAAAGTTCTTGGTACACAAAAGCCAGTATTTGATCCCCAGGAGAAAAACTTTGATTCCTACTTTGATGAATATTACCAACTTGATTGTGAAGACATAATTGGGGGTATGCCATGCAGATTCAATTATCGACAAGTTCATCCCAATAATTTCGGTCTTTCTACTGAGGAGGTAAGATATTAATAAACTGTTGTACTTTTTTGTACTGTACAGTTGTGGTCAATAATCATCATCCCCTTTTGGGTGAATCACGTAAAAGTTTTATAATTACCCTCTGTTCGTTAGTTGGGAAACATTCCATTAAATAGGTTGAGCAGCATCTTCCAATTTACCTCAATCAACTACTCACTATTCAAAAGAACATCACATGAGAACGTTAAATCATTCGACAGCAATTTGTTTGAGTTATCCATATGTGTATGATTATTATTGACCACGACTGTACATTATATTCAACATTTCCATGTCTCATGTTTGAATGCAGAAAGAATGGTGGTATCGTTCTGTTTTTAATTTTGAAAACTCGTTATATGTACGAATGTATGTATTAAGGATAAACATGTACAGTATAGGAAAGATTACTACCAAATATAGCAGCTAATTTGGTTTACATTATGGGCTATATTTCCCTAAGGTATGGGCAGGTTCTTGTTTCCCAGAACCATTGGCATCTCTGCTTTTGAATCACCCACTTCAGATATTAGGAAACTGCACCAAATAGAGTTAATCTTAAATGGGCATCACATTAGCTCCTCGAACAAGGTTTTCATGGGACTGGCGGAACAAGGTACCAGAACGGATGGGGCAGGAGCTATCACACTGGAGCTTGCTTTTATTTTTTGTATGTAGAACACGTGGTAGCAGATCACGACAATGATGTAATGTAAGCACAGTAAAATATTGACATCATATAATTATACATTGTGTTATTTGTTGTTATTCAAAATATTTATATTACAAAATTATTTTCTGATATTATTTTGCCCTTTATACTTTGAAATAATTGACTTTGTTTTGCATACACAGAACTGTCTTGGATAGAAATACATTCCATCTTTGCCCCGCAAATGCCACCACTGATCCAAGTCCACAGATCATTAAAATTTGTTTCGCCAGTCCCACACAAACCTCATTTTAGGTGCTATTTTCCAATATTACCATGTAGTATGTTATGATGTGTCTACTGTCACTAGAGATATCAAATCCCCTCTGATGCAATGTTTTAGTAATCATGGTAGGTGAAAATGTGTGCTGAGCCACATAAAGCTTTTGATAAGAACATGGATATTCTACTATTTACCAAACTATTAAACAGACTTTCGATGGCAATGGACACTTTATATTCTATAGATGTGACACAATAAACTGTCACAATTTGTGCAAGGCAAAATAAATTAATATGAATTTACTTTATATCTCTTTTTAGATTTTAAGTGCTGAAAACAAGGAACTCAACAAGTGGTACTCATTGAAAAAGCTGTTAAAGTATGATCGCACTGATGATCAAGAGAAACTCGATAACCATATGTGCAACAACCGTGCTTCATCACTGAAAGTTAAGCAGAGAATCTTCCCTAGTTTGTTCAGCAGGTATGTTGTTTTGTGTGTCAGTTCATTGTAAAATCAGTGTGATAGGAATACATATTTAAAAGCTACTATGCGGGAGGTGAAGTAATAACTTTTGCACTGTATGACATTAACTGATATTCTGTAGATAATTCAACAATGTTGTGAGATTATAGTGTGTGGATACATTTGTTACAAACATACACCTGTCTATGGAACTGATATTTATTGTAGGAATGCACCAATACCCAATGCAATCTTTGCCCATATTGATACAAAAATATATTTCGGTACTGATTACCTTATACTGTAAATGAGGCGATGGTAAGATTTCAAGAAAACACAATATTTAACCAATATACTGACCAGATAGGCCTATTTTAGTATATTATGCAGAGCCTAGTCTTGTGCACTGTCATTTATGTGTACTGTACTTGTTCATACAGGCTGTATTTGGAATAACAAATAAGCAAGATTCAAAGTATCGATTATTTATTGAATTTGAAATAGGGATTCATAAGTATTGCTGATTATGACCATAGTTATTTGTTCTCTTTGAAAGCACGATGACATTTCATAACTTCTCAGAAGACTAATTCAGCATTATAGATATATAAAAATATTATTGTTAGTGACTTTAATAATACAGACAAAGCAAAGTATAGTACCGAAAATTGTTTTTTAAAGTGGGGTGAGGTGAATGATGTACCACTGCCGTACTAGTACTCTAATTGCAGCAATTAAAGTTATGGGGCATTAAAGCACTTCATAGATTATCTGAGGTGTCTACACCATCATGCTATTGTTTGTTTACAGAGATCCTGAGGAAGAGCTACTGGCAGATCAAGAAAAGACAAGGATCAAGAATTTAAAGAAGAAACTGAGAAGGCAGAGGAAGCAGGGTAAAGGAGAAGACCTCAAATTCAATAATCCTCTGCTAAAACACGGGGAATTACATGAAGTCCTGAATAATGCAGATAACAAAATCAAGGAAAAGAAAGCTGATAAGGTTGATCCAGGAAAATCAGTAGAAAACCCAACAGGTAACAGAAAAGATATCTTTGACAGTTCCACCAAGAAAAGAAAAAAGGAACAGGTTAATACGGATGATGATGATGATGTACAAACTCATGCTGAAGGGCTGGAAAGCAAAGATAACCAGAATGCAGGCACAGAAATAAAGAAGAAACTTGTTGATGACACAAATGAACTAGAAGAGTGTGGTAAAAGAAAAGATGCTGTGGACATGCCCATGAAAGTAAAGAAAAACATTGTAAAAACTTCTCATGAAGTAGGCACTCATGCAAGAGAGATGAAGACTGGAGGTAAAAAGTCGCGTAAAATTACCAGCAAGAAAATGAAACGTGGTCAAGCAATGGATGCAACCCAAACCCAGGTCCTACCTGGGTTAAGTGATGCCAGATTAGCAGCATATGGGCAAAATCCAAAACAGTTGAAGAAAAAGGCAAGATATGGAAAAAGTAATTTAGAAGAAAAGATCAGTGCTACTTTCAGACAGTAGATAGGGGGTTTCTGTTTTTCAATCTCTTTACTACTACAAAAAGGTGTGCAAATGGTTAGGAAAACTTTCAAGATGTTAATGTCCTATATTTTACTTTGCAATTTACTAACAACAATCTCTGATAATCTATAAAAGTGAAGATGTTTTACCCAATTAAATTATACCAAGAAACTTGCTATTGTACCTCAGTGTAGTTATGTTCTGTGGAGGAACTTGCAACCTTCAAATAACCAAAAACCTCTTGCTCCCATAACTTCCAAAAAATTACAATCAACAAAAAGTTTAGCTGTGTTTACTCATTTTGCGAAAATCGCAAATTAATGTTCATTAGGCACTTGGGTTCACATCTGCCCCATAATCTACAGCTACCAATACTTTACTGTTAGTATCTAGACCACTTCAAGCATACATGGTATGGGAGTAAATCTACATTACTGTCCGTTATTTGAGTAACAAGTCTTATATACCAGTGTGATGAGCCTTAGACTTTCTTGCATATTTGAACAACATCTTCATCATTCAGTTCATGTTCCTTCCCTACTTTTTGTGGCTGGTGCTTGACTGAGCTCCCCCACACCAAGGCACTGTAAAGAATACCACAAATTAGTTTTTTTACAGTTATGAAAGGAACAATGTCTACCTATCTACAACTCCGAAGCTTCATTACCTCTGGGGACTAAACATCTAAATTCTAAAGGGTCAGCCAAAACATTAGTGTCTAAAAGCCTGTCCACATTATCAGGCAGTGCCCATCAGGCAAACAGTTACCAGAAACCCAGTACAATACACATGTGTGGTTGGTGGAGTACCCACAGGCAAACAATCAAAATGGACTTTCTTACAGGTTTGATGCCAGAAAACATGTATATCCTGCTTACAAAACAATAGTGGTCAGTGGAAGCAACCTTCTATTAACACCCACAGCCATGTGCAAAGGCAGCCTACCGGACACTGCCCGATAGTGCGGTGCCTGTTAGGAAGTGCTCCATCTGGTAACACTGCTAAAGAAGCAAGAGAAATACACGCAGCACCTAGTCCTCTATATTGGACAAGGTTTGAGATCCTTGTCCCAACACTCCCTCTTTGGAAGATCAGGAAACATTCCTAGCATGACTGTACATCCACCTGACAGACTTTTTATCGCTCATTGGCTCTCTCAATCTCACTGTAACAAACTGTCTTTGAGAACTTTCTTTTTAATATATTCTGTGTCCTAACTATCCTATTCTACTACACTTCAGGCACTCACCACACAACATTTACATGCATACCATACGTTTCATACACACATAATATCCAATTCAAAATATAGTACTGTAACCTCTTTCATCATTTCATCCATGTACACTGGCTCAAAAAAGTATCGAGCAGGTGGGGTCTGATGGTTCTGTAAATGATCGCTACAGCTCATGATAAACAAGCTCGTTTTCAGTAGCCATCGTCTTAGGTGTCAGAATGTTTCACGAGAGAAATGCGCGATACTTTTTTGATCGAGTGTACACATTAAACAACCATGGTGACAAAATTAAATAAAATCCCACCCTAAAAATGAGGGGTGCACAGTTTTAAGCAACCACAAATCACCTCCCTCCAATGCAACTTCATGATATGGCATATGATTCACCACCACAATACTGTACTAGCAAGATCCTAAATAATTTACCCCACACAACGCTCAAGAAACAAGAACCTAGGAAAGATTCGTGCAAGCACATACTGGAGTGAAGTCCTCTGCCACACTGTCACTTTAGGACAGAGTCCACTTGGCCAGGCTGCAATGTGGCCAGCACCTGACCCTTCTGACATACCAGAAGAACCTGGATGGAGCCATTGTAGATGCTGGTCCAGGATGCAACACAGCATCCCATTCTATCAAACACATTATGGAAGACTGCAATGACACAACAACACATCATACACTCTTTGAACACTGTGGGAAAGCCAGGTTCAGGGGCTTGGGGCTGCTCGGCCAGACAGCTTGAGGAACTTCAACAACAAATTTTCAATCGCCGCAAAATATCTTTGGACAGTCCCCAGTCAATTATGGTGATCGCAGTCCATAAGTTATTTGCTTAAAATACACTAATTGCAAGGAATTCTTAAGGTATACCAAATAATTTTCCTAAAGTACTTACTATTTAAATTCTCTTATAATAGTGCGGTGGATCTTGTTACAGAAATCTTCTACAGTCTTTCTATCAGCTCGGAGAACAACTGGAGCACTGTAGTCTGGCAGCTGACCCTTGGGTTTTGTGTAGCTGTATCAAACAAATGCAAGAAATGAGACACAAGGTCTATATTTTGGTTTAAAAATATAATGTTACAATATAAATATTATATATCATAATCCTTCTACATTACTGGCATACGAAAATGGCTTCCCCGTCACCCCCTATTCTTGCGATGGTACAGTCAGCCTCATATCCACTACAATACAGGGGGGGAGTGAGGGTTGGGGACCCCACTCTCTAACAATGACCCCACCAAGGCTCAAATAGCCTAAGAGCTGGACTCACCCCTTGCAAAAAGGGAAATGGGGGTTGATGATAATAATCTTTCTTCTACTTTACATCTGTGGTTCCCATTCACAGCGTCAGATATTCATTACATCTCATCCTTTCCCTTCTCATCAGAGACTGTGAATGAAGATTTCTATTAGTCTAGATGCCTAGACTGATTCACATATTCCAGCAAATCAGTCTTGGTCCTCTTTATCCTCAACTCTGAAAATAATGGGATTTTTCTTGCTCTTTGTAGAAGCCCTTGTTCACATTGCTGTAAACACGAGGGCCCACACAAAGGCAACTACTTCTATTACAAGTTTCTCCTAGATATCTGTGACGGTGATGTGAGAATGATAGATAATGTAATTTATAATATGATAATTACAACTTACCTTGCCCTATTAATTTATGATCTCGTTGGTTGGCTGCAGCGAAGAACAAAAAGTCGGGGATCAATTCCCCGTTTAGGCCTCAAGCACCACGCACATAATAATAATTTATGTTAAGGGTTCTTCCCGATATATATGTATTTATATAGATAACAAATCTACTGGTGCACTTAAACAACCAATTGCAAATTTTCTATATTTATTCAACTCCAGTATGCCAACATGAATAAATTAATTTCACACACACACACACACACACAACTCACGCTCACGCAACGCTAACTAGCTACTCGCTCTCGCTACGTCTCGTTCGTATACGTGACGATAGTCTAGGTTACGTTAACACTTGTAGTAATTCTATCAATTGTTACGCGAGTTGGAATATTTCTTAATGTCTCACACTTGGGAATAATTTAGAGTCTCACAACACACTCGTAATTTTCAAAGATCCAGCTCCCCCCTCACCTAATTCAGTCACTGAACCAGCGTCAATGCAACTAGTCAGTATACAACTGTAAAGCCTTGGAATCGTGGTAATATCCAACGAATTCGGCGTCTACGTTGATCCTTCCCCACTCAACACGTGGAGGATTAATTCAGGCAAGCGGAAGCTAGTTTACGAGTGTTGTCTCTCCTTCAAGTGTCCTGTTCCAACTGACCCAATTCTTCCTCCTTAACTGGTTCAAAATTTCTCTGACTCCTCCTCCTATTTTTGTTCGTTTGTCCTAACTGGCTACGATTACATTGTACCCACTTATACTGAGTTATACATGCAATTGCAATTTACCTATGGCGTGCTAATAATTCCCGATAATTCCCCTCCACTTCACGATCATTTGCAATCCCATAAGTTACCCTGGTAGCATAATTATTAATACATTATGTACTTAATGTACGAACACCTATATGACTGAATGTGACAAATTCAGTTGGAACCCAGCCTTCCTGACCCTTTTCTAATTACCTGGTCTATTTTTGGATACTAATCCAGTACCTGCAGATTAAGGCTAGCTGCACCCTACATGAACCCACTCCTGTCTCCTTTGTCTCAGGAATGGAATATTCCAGAACCTCCTCTAGAACATTCTATAATGACACCAGTATGGAATTTTCCACTCTCTGTAATTCAAATTACGTCACGAGTATTATGTCTGACTCGTGACATTCGCCCACACAAAGAGACATTGCTCTATGCAATGTTTAATAGATTCGTGAAGTGGTAACGACGCCCTTGCATGTATAACTTTACAATAACCATTCATCCACACTTCACTTATTCTTGTATGTGTCAATTACTATCACCAGTTACGTGATCATTTTTGCCAATGAGTGGAAAACTCCCAACAGTTACTTTAGCTTTCAATCTTAGGAAGAAACTCCGAGACAAGAATGAATGTACCTGGTAATTTCTGCTCAGTACAATTTGTACACATTTAAGCAATATATAAGTGTGGTGTATGTAATGCATTGTGTATTTGTTACATAATATGTAAGAAAAATGCAATAATATCTCTGGAAGGCAATACATATATTAGTGAATTATCCGAGCCTTCGATCAGAGTAAACCGCTAGAATCTGTGTCTTGGATAAGGTTACACAAAATACTGCAATAATAATTCTGGAAGGCAATATATTGTTAGTAAATTATCCGAGCCATGGATCAGAGTAAACCGCTAGAATCTGTGTCTTGGATAAGGTTACACAAAATACTGCAACAATAATTCTGGAAGGCAATATATTGTTAGTAAATTATCCGAGCCATGGATCAGAGTAAACCGCTAGAATCCGTGTCTTGGATAAGTTGCACAAAATACAATACATATAACATCGGATTTTTCCCCAATTCTAGGAACCCCCTTGATCTGAGTCGCATAAGACTCGTGCTCGTTGCGCTCGGAGAGGTAACCATTACGAGCAATTCGACCCGGAGGATACTTCTGCCGGTCGATCTTCGCATGAATATTTACTCGGTTAACACTAATTAACGAGTAATTTGACCCGGAGGATACTTCTGCCGCCTGGGAGTATATCCCTCGTCACCCTCGGGGATTACCACAGCAGCGCTAACCATGTCTACTGCTGGGGAAAAATGACCACGGACTAGACTTAACACTTCACTCTGTTCTGAGGTGATGTTACAACAGCCTGCCCCAAATGTGGTAACAATGGAAGTACACCCCTGTTGGGTGGTGTAATATTCCTTAAGCATATTAATATGGAACCGCTTGGCTTCACCTTTGATTTTAACTATGTAGTTAAGGTCATTCACCTTCTTGACTACTTCAAAGGGACCCTTCCACTGAGCCAACAACTTATTATGAGCTGTTGGTAACAGAACGAGACACTTCCCCCCTACCTGTAGCGTTCGGAGCTTAGTTTTCCTATCATAGTAGGACTTCTGAACCTCTTTCGCTTTAGCTAACTCCTGCTTTGCAATCTCGCAGGTTTGCTGTAATCGTTCTGCCAAATCGATTACATAAGAATAAGTGGTTTTCACCACGGGATCCGATTCCTCATCGTCCCAAAGTTCACGTAGAACCTGAAGTGGTCCTCGAGCAGGTTTACCATACACTAACTCGAATGGACTAAATTGCAACGATGCCTGAGGTGCTTCGCGATACGCGAACAGTAGTGGCGAGATATACCTGGACCACTCCCTAGGTTGTTCTACTGCCATCCTCCTCAACATTTTCTTGAGAGTACCATTAAACCTCTCACACAACCCATTACACATTGGATGATAAGGTGTTGTCCTCAACCCTTTAACTGAGAGTAATCTCCACAATTCCTCCATCATAGCAGAGGTAAATTGACTGCCACGGTCGGACAATACCTGCTTTGGTATGCCGACACGACAGAATATATCCAACAAGGCTTCAGCCACTGTAGTGGCTTCAATATCACGCAGAGGCACTGCTTCAGGCCATCTGGTCGCGAAATCCACACAGGTAAGAATGTACTTGGCACCGTCCGTAGCCCTCGGAATAATCGGTCCAACAATATCAACCGCTACCCTCTCAAATGATTCTGAGATTAACGGTAGAGGATTAAGAGGTGCGGGCTTCACCCGACCCCTGTCACACGTTTTCTGACAAACGTCACATGACCTCAACAATCTCCCTATCTCTCTCCCCATACCTGGCCAATAGAAATGAGACTGAATCCTATCAACTGTTTTCCTCATCCCCATATGACCCCCTAATATAGCATGATGACCCAGGTTGAACACAGCCTGTCGGTATTTCTCTGGTACGAGAAACTGAACCCTCTCTTCCCCATCGGGGTTTACTGTACGTCGGTAAAACCTATTTCTCCTCCTGACGTAACTGGTTACAATACCATGTCTATCTCTACTCTCACCCTCAAGTGCCTGCTTGCGAACAAGTGCCAATGAAGGGTCACTTGCTTGCTCTGCAACTACATCCTCGCAATTGACGAGGTCGGCGGCAGTTGTCACCTGAAGTGGAACAACTGTTTTCTTCGCATGCGCCATACCCCTGGTTACAGCAGCTGCACCAGTCTGTGTGGAAACTTCCACTGAACATGCATTCTTAACCCCTGGTATATTTCCTATTACCAAATCTGACACAGGATTTGCATGACTGCTGCAATTACCTGGCCTGTATAAAATGGACTCTCCACTGCAACTTTAGCAAGAGGATAGAGCCTCCTGGTACCATCAATCATAGTGATAGTTACCTGCTCCCCTGTAAAATCATTAGAAGCAACTAAACCATCAGCGACACAACACCCCGATGACCCATTGTCTCGAAAGACTTCAACAGATATCCCGTTAACAATTCCCGGACAAATATGGAAACCAGACTTACCTTTCGAGACTCCTGTCGCGTTTAGTCACAATTGATGAGGTTCGTGAACCGACTGAGGCACTCGTGGTTCTACACAAGGTTGAACCGCCACAGGTGAATACTGTGGTTCACCATGTGTTGCAGCTGCCGATCGCTGATAATAACCTTTATTTCCACCGTGGTTATTACTATTTTTCCAGTTACTTTTTCCTTGGTAACGGTACTGATTGGACTGCTGCGAATAGTGATTATTATTACCTTGTTTCTGGGTATGATTAAAATGAGGGTTAGGTTGCAGACGAACAATTTGACTCTGCTGCTGTGACTGATTTTTACTCGACTGGTTATATGAAACAGCAGAGTTCTGAGAAGGCTTATCCGACTGATTAATTTTCTTATTATACTGAATCCGCGTGTGGTAACCATACGCGGTAAAATGCGCGTCGGACATATCCACCATCGTTTGCAACATTTTCACCTTGTTGGTTTTCAGCTGAGCCGACAATTCTGGAGGGCAAGACTTCTCCAACTGTGTACGAAGCAACAAGTCTTTTACCCCCTCCAAAGTCTTAGGTGTTTCGGCCTTATCTAACCACTGATCCAGGTAACTGGTCAGACGTGCACTAAACTGTGCAACAGTCTCCTTATCCTGTAAGGATGCACGCCAGAACTGATTCCTAGCGTCATCGACCGTCAACCCGTACGCCTGTAATAAAGCCTTTTTCATGTTCTCATAGTCTCTGGCGGTACTGTCGAGTCGGTGGAGAATACTAAGTGCTTTTCCATCGAATAAATTAATGAACTCGAGCTTCTTTATATCATCATTTAATCTATAAGTGTCTGCAACCATTTCAAATCGCTCAATAAACGGCTCGATATCGTCTCCCTCTACGTATTTTGACAGTTGTAACCTTGGGGTCACGGTGGTTGAGCTTACACCCTCACTTCCACTCGAGCTTTGACTTTCACTCGCACGTAATTTCAGTTCCAATACTTCCTTTTCATGTTCCCATTTCAATTTTTCTTGCTCTCTCTGTTCCCTTTCATTTTCTCTTATGGCCGCCCGTTCAAGTCTTTCTTCTTCTTGGCGGGTCTTAACGTACACTTGAAGTTCGGCCTTATCTTCAATTCCCAATAGTTGAGCCTCTCCCAATAATTCTTGTACGGTAGACATTTTTAATTTATTTTCTATCGTTTCGGTTGCCTTAATTCTGGACAGTTATGACTATCTACTCGTGAAAGTGTGCGCGTGTGTGACTGGAGTTAATACAACGCTCAGGTCCCTGTTCGGGCGCCAATATGTGACGGTGATGTGAGAATGATAGATAATGTAATTTATAATATGATAATTACAACTTACCTTGCCCTATTAATTTATGATCTCGTTGGTTGGCTGCAGCGAAGAACAAAAAGTCGGGGATCAATTCCCCGTTTAGGCCTCAAGCACCACGCACATAATAATAATTTATGTTAAGGGTTCTTCCCGATATATATGTATTTATATAGATAACAAATCTACTGGTGCACTTAAACAACCAATTGCAAATTTTCTATATTTATTCAACTCCAGTATGCCAACATGAATAAATTAATTTCACACACACACACACACACACAACTCACGCTCACGCAACGCTAACTAGCTACTCGCTCTCGCTACGTCTCGTTCGTATACGTGACGATAGTCTAGGTTACGTTAACACTTGTAGTAATTCTATCAATTGTTACGCGAGTTGGAATATTTCTTAATGTCTCACACTTGGGAATAATTTAGAGTCTCACAACACACTCGTAATTTTCAAAGATCCAGCTCCCCCCTCACCTAATTCAGTCACTGAACCAGCGTCAATGCAACTAGTCAGTATACAACTGTAAAGCCTTGGAATCGTGGTAATATCCAACGAATTCGGCGTCTACGTTGATCCTTCCCCACTCAACACGTGGAGGATTAATTCAGGCAAGCGGAAGCTAGTTTACGAGTGTTGTCTCTCCTTCAAGTGTCCTGTTCCAACTGACCCAATTCTTCCTCCTTAACTGGTTCAAAATTTCTCTGACTCCTCCTCCTATTTTTGTTCGTTTGTCCTAACTGGCTACGATTACATTGTACCCACTTATACTGAGTTATACATGCAATTGCAATTTACCTATGGCGTGCTAATAATTCCCGATAATTCCCCTCCACTTCACGATCATTTGCAATCCCATAAGTTACCCTGGTAGCATAATTATTAATACATTATGTACTTAATGTACGAACACCTATATGACTGAATGTGACAAATTCAGTTGGAACCCAGCCTTCCTGACCCTTTTCTAATTACCTGGTCTATTTTTGGATACTAATCCAGTACCTGCAGATTAAGGCTAGCTGCACCCTACATGAACCCACTCCTGTCTCCTTTGTCTCAGGAATGGAATATTCCAGAACCTCCTCTAGAACATTCTATAATGACACCAGTATGGAATTTTCCACTCTCTGTAATTCAAATTACGTCACGAGTATTATGTCTGACTCGTGACAATATCTTTTGTAGCCGTGATGAAGGGATTTCTGTGTTGAATAAGGTGTGGGATGCTGTATGACAGTCTTGGCAATGGGTTGCTGGCTGTATTGTAGTCTCCTAGCAACTTTTGATTGAGAAGCAAGTGGTTTAATGTGTTGCAAATGTGAATGCAATGAAAATGTACAAGATGTAGCTTGATGTAGTTTGCAGTGGGAGAGGTGAAATACATTAAAGTGATTTAATCATATGGTGAGAATGCAAGACTCGTAACTTGCAACGATAGTGTATGAGGTCTCTGGGTCTGGTGTGAAAGGGGGACTGCCAATCATCATCATCAATACCCCATTTCCCTTTTTCAAGGGGTGGGGAGGCTCTAGCACCAGTGCAGGATCCCTGACAGGCAAGGGGTCTAGCTCCACCTTTGGTGGGGTTAATGTTAGAGAGTGGGGTCCCCAGCCCTCACTCCCCCCTTGTATCATAGGGGATACGAGGCTGACTGCACCATCACAAGAATGGTGAGTGATGGGGAAGAGAAATGCAGATGTAACAGCCTCTGGGAATCATTCACATACCTCGATCAAAAGAGACCGGGAATATTCAAGCCCAATAAAATTAATAATGAGAGAAACTTAAATACTGTACTTTCTTACATTCTGCAAAGGTTGAGGTACTCCCACATTCTCTCCAAGAGGTCATCAAAATTCCACTTGTGGTGAGCAGATATTGGTACACAGTGAGGGATCTTGTAGATTATGTCTAACTCTTCAATGCTGATTTGATCTGGAATATTAAGCCAACTGTGAGTATCACATAATAGTCATGATCAATAGTCCTCTGATCAAACCAAATGAAAAACCACAAAATAAGCACACCCATAAACAATACAAAATACAGTCCTAACAGGTTCTATAGGAAAGCCTAGTTCAGGCCATGGCCTTCCTCAGGAACTCGAGCTGCTCGGCCAGACAGCTTGAGGAACTTCAACACTAACAATATTCATTACTATACTGCAGTCCATTATCATCTAGAGTTTTTGACCAAGCAATATAATGATCCTGTGTCAAATGAAAAATATTAAATATTATGTGTGTCATAAAGAAAGCCTATTGCAACAACAACCACCACCAATAGTTACCAATTTTGTTGAGGAGGTAGATGCAAGGTACATAAACTCGGTTACCCTCAATGACATCAATCAAGTCATCTGCTGTAGCATCATACTTGAGCACAATGTCGGCATTATGGATGCGATACTCAGCTAAGATGGTCTGTGGGAGAGGAGAAAATTAAATACTGGCTAAGTAAAGTGATGTTGTGGATGCAAGAACTTGTGGGGGGGAGCTGAGAATTTTGCCAGCTTGAAAGGGGGAGTGGATGTGAGTGCTACCCATTTCACTGGGTATTGTCTCTTCCTTCGACGTAAGGAAGTGGCGTCCCCATTACCCACCATTCTTGTGATGGTGCGGTTAGCCTCGTACCTCCTACAATACAGGGGAGTAATGAGGGTTGGACCTTGATCTCTAACAATGACACCACCAAAGGTGGACCCCTTGCTTGTCAGGGGTCCTGCACTGGCACAAGAGCCTTGAAGATAGAGAAATGGGATATTGATGATGATGATTGTCTCTTCCTTCTATATTCTACTTCCTTTTTCTACCTAGGGTACTGGAGCTCCTTACGCTTTGAAACAAGGGAAATGGGGTACTAATGATGATCAAACTACTTTCTATATAGGCAAGGCAACATTCATGTCTCATATAACCCAACTCAAGGGTGTAGGGGTCAAAGGCAAAGTCATTTAAGAAATGGTAAACAAATCCATTCCCAGTTGTGACATGGCATAAGTGAAAATATTCTTGACTATATTCTTCAGTAACACTATGGTTTTATGAACATAAACTCCTGACAAATTTCAGTGTTCAAATTGACAGCTTAGTAAATTCTGGCACAAATATAATGGATGGAATAATATAAATACTTGGCAGCAGCATTTGACAATTCTCACCTTAACAAGTTCCAGGTCAAGTTCATTTTGTTGTGCAGCACACTGAAGGTTCACTCCTCCTTTCTCCTTTCTCCGGAAAGTGATTTGAGGTGGTTCCTGTTAGAAAAATTTATAGCAAAGAGTAAGTTTAGCTCTCCCTGGTTACTATCAAGCAACTAAATCTAACAGCTATAGACTGCTTCCACTCTTAGGGTAATTACCTTGTTTTAGGGTAATCAGGAGTCTGTTAGGGTAAGTCTAGAGCGGTAACTATTCTAGTGTAATTGGAAAATAATCAGGATAAAGGGTATATTCTGGAGTAACTTTATTGGTCTGTCGGCCAATGAAAACACTCCAAAGTAGTCAACCTGTTGGAAGTACAATCTACTAAATACAATCATCAATTGAATAGGTTGAATGACTTGGGTGAAATCCTAACTAATAAATTCTACAGTACAAGGCAACAGAACCAGACAATCCTGATGCAAATTACTAAATTAGTTGATAAAACAATGAGTGGAAGAGATAATATTCAATGTTTATGAGTACAGTCGTGGCAAATAGTCCTTGACCAGTCAGTGATGGATAGCCGTGACCAACAAAGGAGCGCCCGAAAACTCGAAACATTTATACCCATACTATCATCAGGCAGGTGACTGAAGCAACGAATCCACGTGTTCACAGTTCGAAACAGCTGGCCGCACCTTACCATCACAAGCTGGTCAAGGACTATCTGCCGCGACTGTACCAATAGATCTAGGGTAACTTAGGGTAATTTGAGATGGGGATCTAGGGCAAAAAATATTTGGTCTGTGGAAGCCCTGGCTATAGAATAAGACTGGGAACACTCAAACCCTGCAAACTCTAATTGTCGTCAATCCACTGTTACTGACATGACCAAATACCATAATATCCTCTCTCACCAAAACCAAATACTTTCATACAGATTACATATTCCTGTTGAGTGATTCAGTAATTACTAATTATCTGTACACAACATAATAAAATTCAGAACTAATTTTCCTACGTCTTAGTGCTTAGACCATTACAATTTGGTTATTCTCATGTTGGATAAACTGATCTGAAATGACAACTATCTTTGATAGTTCAGGAGCAATACTCTTAGTGATGGGATTAGAGAAAAATACTATAAAATATTCTCACCTTGTTTAGTCTCATCCCAAATCCCTCCAGCTCCTTCTCAATAAGTTTTTTGTGCAAGAGTGGCTTGAGTACATCAAGTACAATGAAGATGAGTGAGCAAGTGCGAGCCACAGCAATCACCTGCTTGCCACGACCCTTGCCATCCTTGGCTCCTTCAATGATGCCAGGCAGATCAAGTAACTGAGGAAAGAAATTTTTTTTATAAATCAACCATGTATCCATATCATTGCAGATTAGGGTAGATGCTAAAATACTCGGGGAGACTAGAGACTATTATATACTTGAAAAAAGAGGGTAAATGTACAGTCTCGGCCTAGAGTAAGTATCCACCCACTCCCAGCCAACCCCGACATGTGGCACCATCACAACCAGGGATACAAGGGATGAAGCAGGGAAAGACTCATCAACCTGAGTTAAATCAGCGAAACACTGTCTTTCTTCCACCTTCTCGCTGGCTCAAGTAACTGATTCGACTAAGGAGCTCGGGGCTGTTCGGCCAAACAGCTTGAGGAACTTCAACAACAACAACAACTACTCAGGTTAACGAGTCTTGCCCTGCTTCACCCCTTGTATCCACCGTAGCGATGGAGCCACATGTCTGGGAGTGGGTGGATACTTACTCCAGGCTGAGACTGTACAAATTCTCTTCAGCATATGACCCCATCTGGGAAGCAAACCTTCAACCAGCATTTGTGAGACAAATACAAAGAGTTTGTACTTTCCCTTGTTATTAAATCACCTTACTGTACTGTATATAAAAACCTATGACACATTCCCCATGGGGAATGCACTGAGGATGTTTATGAGAGACGACGTAGGCTGTGTGATAGGAAAAGTGTTGAGTATGGGGTGGTTGAGAGGGTGAAGCATAGTACATTGAGGTGGTTAGGACTTGGAGATAATGCAAGATAGTGAGTTGATAAAGAAGGTGCAGTTCAGGAACCGGTGTGAGAGGCAGTCAGGTAGGTGAACAGGGTGGAAAAATACGAGAGGGAGAGGAACAGGAATGGAAGGGGAGGGCTGGAACAGGGAGCAAGGCATCAGAGCTACAATTAAATTGAAAATTTTTATGGGTCTTAAATGATGAGTTATAATTTTGGGCCCTCTACTTCCTTTCCATTACCATCCTCAGTATCACATGTGCCTCTAAAATCTTTACTCCCTTTATTAACCAGTGACTATCCCATTGTACTTGTTTGTCACTATCATCCCTAATGCTGTAGCCATCTGACTTGTGCCTCTGGTATTTTGACACCCTTCAGTACTTAGTGACTCACTCAAGGTACTTACTTTACACTACCCTCCTTAGCAGCCTACTGACTCGTGCCCCTGGTATCTTGATCTCTTCAGTTCAGTAACCAGTGACCAATTCCTGGTACTTGCCAAAAGCACTCCTAAGTCTATGGTCCAAGTTTCATAAGTTTCAATTTTTACTGCAATGGGCACTACTTCAGCAACTTAAATATGTACCATAAGATTCATCAAAACAATTCTTTGAGTAATGTATCCATCCCCATTATTTTTTAAATAATAGACGGGACTAACAAAAGTATACAGTACCATAAATTAGATAAATAAATGAAAGATTTTTATGACAGTAACAACAGACAGAAAGAGCGTAAAAAAACCTTAGGTGTTAGCCACATTTCTGCAGGCAATACCCCATATGAGGCCATATATTAGAGACAGCTTGTACTTTGGTCACAAAAGGATGTCGCTCACTACCCAACCTGTTTTGTGCAATGACAATCATCAAACTTGAGCCACATACTGTACAGTCCATCAACCTTTTCTCAAAACAATGCTCACTATACTGAATTATTACACTGCAGCAACATCAAAACAGATCCACCTAATTGGTTCTTGCAGACATTCAAAATTTTACAAAGTACATAACACAGTACTTACAAATTATTTACAGGATGCAAAAGCTATATATCAGTATATTCACAATAATATTATTTAGTTTATTATACATAAATACTGTATTTGCAACCACTTTTCCAATATGTTGGCTCAATTAATAATATTGGTAACTGATGCCTGCTTAATAAATCTAGCATAATATTTATTATGTTTTCTCATCCTATGCAAACATTTGAAAAGATAACTTAAAGTGGAAAGAATTTTTTGGAATTCTGGTAAGAGTACAAACCTTGCTCACTACCCAATCCCCAACTCTAAACAATTAACCATATTTTATAATACATACCTAATACACTAAACTACTTGTATTTCCTGCTTCAACTTATGTGCTGAACAGTTACATAGTTCAGAAACAGACAACCACCTCAATTGACTATAAAGTATATATTATACAGTGAGGTTAAGTTTCTATAAAAGCCTCCCACAACAAAAATTTAAATCAGACCATTATTAAATACTACTGTACCTGGATCTTGGCACCCTTGTACTTGATACAGCCAGGGACTGTTGTGAGTGTGGTGAACTCATATGCTGCTACTTCAGAGTAAACACCAGCCAAGTTGCTCAGTAATGTCGACTTGCCCACAGAGGGAAAACCTGCAAATTGTAAATTAAAGAGGTCTTAAGGACAAATAAATCTACAGTATAGTGGCATGCCAAGATACATGTACAGGAACATGTTACAGTTCAGCACTTACTTCCAAAACTGAACGCTGGCTCGTGATTTGAGACTGACTATGATTAGTACTGTTCCTAACAATATAACTCATAATAAAAAAAATTGGATAAGTATTCTGACATCCCATTCAGCACCAGAATTGTGAGCTAATGAGCCCAAGTGCCCATTGCTACCAAATACAAAGGACAGAAGAGCCTCAATTATCCAGGAGCCAATGAGACGGAATTGGTGCTTAACCAGGCAATTTAAAGAAAAATTCTAAAATCAATAAACAAGGAAAATCCACTCCATCTCTACTCCATATGGAGCGGAGTGCAGCTGTGCAGTGCTCACCCCTAGTTTACTAGTTACCACCTTTGTTTTGAAGCGTACACAGTGTCCGTGGCGCTACACACTAATTTATATAAATTTACCCAAATATTAGGTGGAATACGTAATAGCCATGGCTCCTGTTACACTTGCCGATTAGCTACTTACTTCTACACTTATGTATAGCACACGACAATAAAAAACAGGTGTTATTCAAGTATAATTTTCCGGACTTTTAAAATCCCCAAGGACGCTGGATAATAGAGGCTCTACTGTAAATTGGGGTGTAAGGGAACTTTGTCCGTGACTGTACACATACCATTAGCACTCCCTGAACCAAACCATGTGCTCCAGATTTTCTATACCTAAAATAGGAAATGAATCTCTACACATTATCAGGCAAAGCTATGGTTCCCTTTCCAGGCTCAGTAAGAATCGGAACCTTTAAAGGTTTGAGCACTAAAACAACAAGTTATTTATTAGGTTACGGTATATTTCATTTTACTTTTATTTAACAAAGCTTGTTATGAAAAATATGTATAGTTGGCTCCACTCCCATGCTTCCCATCCATTATTGCCGATGGGTGGCCAGCAAAAAATATGATTCTCGATCACGGGTGAATAGGATTCTAAATGCTCATTCCCTAAGGAGAGGTGGAGGGTTGCGAAGCTAAAGGGGAGGGTAGAAAAGGGAGGTGATGGGGGACTGAGAGAAAAGGGGAGGTTAACGAAGGGTTTAGATAGGAAATAGATGGAGGGAGAGCTATGGATGCAAAAAGGTCAGATCTCAATATCGGAATACAAAAATAATATAAAACCATAAATGTACAATATTTATATTTACCATACAGGACAGTCCTGACATTACTTACCAACAAAGCCTATCCGAGCATCTCCTGTCTTTGCCACATCAAAACCTTCTCCAACTGCAGCTCCTCCACCTTTTGGAGTAATCAATTCTCTCTTGAGTTTTGCTAGTTTTGCCTTCAGTAAGCCCAGGTGACCCATGGTGGCTTTATTTCTCTGGGTTCGAGCCATCTGAAATAAAGGAATACTGTATTGTACGAGTAGTACCAGTACATATTATATCAAAACAACAATAGTACAGGATTCTCACAATTCTCTTGAAACTATTACTTCAGATCATGAATGAGGTCAATAATTTTTTGGGCAAATGATGGCAGGATGATCTACTGTAATTCTTTTTCCTGACTTTTCATGCCTGAATTCATACAATTCATACAATGAGAAAGTATGTACAAGATTGCCATGCTTGAGAGGCTGGCTTGCCCACCTGATCTAACACAATGCAATTTGTTTTCTTTCTCAAGAGCAAGGTTTAAACCACTAAACCCCAAAATCTTGAAATATTTAAGCAATATATCTGTACTGCTGTCAGCTTGTTAACAATGGAATTGGTTCCACAAACTATGTACAGTATATGTAATTATGTAAATGAAAAGATTGCTCAAATTCTTTGGAAAAGAATGTTCTACAAATATGGAAGTAGTGAAAATAATAGACTTACAGCACTACTAATCATACTACTTAAATTGCTTGTAATCCCCATCTGGTGAAGGATATTGAAAAAATAGGAAGGGTACAACGAAGGGCTACAAAAATCTTATCGGACATGACGGTCTCACCTGTCCTTTAAGGAAAGACTCAGAATTATGAAACTACCAACAACCAGAGCATACAGGAGATCTTATGATGTCATCAAAACTTTTAAAATATCAAGTGGGTTGTATGACCAGGAATGTGTAAAGTGATACCGGGATTCAAATTCAGGGAAGGAAACATCACAATGGAAAACTTTTAAGAAAATATTAGAATAACCTCAGGAATCACACCTTGTCTTGTATTTTAATGAAAACAGCAAAGTTATACGTAACATCATAAACAATACTATCATGAAGGTTTTTGTTACTGTATCAGCCTTACATAATTTTGCAATATAATATGTCAAATTTACTCCACTCCTGACAGTACGATACCATGGGCCAGCATATGCTAGGTTGTCACGTCAGAATAAGCCAGTTTAGGGTTAGATAAAACTTCAGTAGTTTTTCAATTAAAAATCTGTCAAAGCCATGTAAGCAAGTTTAGTGTTCTCCCCCCACCCAAAACTTGCCACACTCTCCCCAAAGATTGTCGGGATAAAAAAGGGATGGCAAGCATGACGCAAAAAAAAAATACACCATTTCCAACAACCCAGAGATAAATAAAATAATAAAATAAACATTGGAATTCCAAGGCGATCCAAAATATGAAAAAAGCAAATACTTGGAAGTGTGAATAATGAGATTTTTCTATTTTTTCTTGAATTAATCTTGAAGTGCTTCTGCCTCAAAGGAGTGCTACTCCCTCTATGATCTCTGAGGCAAGGCCATGGCGTCGCCGCCACCCTTCACTGTGTTGTAGGTATTCCAGCTGGGATGAGATGGAGTTGGAGGTTGCTGGTCGTGATGAGGTGTATCCCGGAATTCTTGGTTAGTCTAGGATGGTAGCCAGGAACTTGTCCAGCTCCCTCTTGAAAGTGTCTGTAGCCACACCCGAGATGTTTCTTATGTTCTTAGGGAGGCAGTTGAAGAGCCTTGCCCCTCTTTTAGATAGGTTGTTGTGCTTGAGGGTTTGAATCCTGGCAGAACATTCCGATGGTAGGTGTGTCTGGATACATTTTCTTCCAGTTCTTGCATCCTCTTGTCGTTGTAATGCAGGGTTGGGAAACCTTTTGATGTCTCGGGCCAGATGAGATCATTACGATAATGTCGAGGGCCACAGGTTAAGTGAAATGCCCAATATGCAATATATATATATATTTATTTCCTTTCCAAAAATAAACTACTGTACAAGATATAAGGAATTCCTATTAAAATATATGATACATCTAATTATTTCCTTACATAGCAAAGAATAAATTACTGCAATATAATTTAACAAACTAAGCAGTACAAAGCTTGCAATCGCCCGTCAGCACCTTGACTCCTACGAAACACACAAATTCTTTCTGAAGAGAGACAACGACACTAAACACAAGTTACCCAAGTTGAAAAATAAAAACAAAACCTGTAACATTAATACAGTTAACGAGGCATGTACCATATTTCGTACTGTTGGTAATGTAACTAAACAGAACCTTATTTCACCTTTAAAACATGATATAATTGTAGAAAAAAATACTGGAAATCATCAATACCAGTAATTTATTGGCAGTAAGAGAGGCAGGTTAAAATAAACAAAACTAGATTGTTGTACTCCACACCCTGATGATGTCAGAAAAACCCAGATCTAGGAGAAAAAACCTATGAGGGTCATTACTGAATGATACGGTAACAGTACTTAATGGTAGTGTGTGTGCCTCATTGTATCTGGCGGGCCAAATAATAATAATAATAAAAGGTTTATTTGGTACAGGCAGCCAAGGGCTGAAAAAATACATTGTAAAATGGTGATGCAAATACAGTAATCTCTCAATTATCCGGCGTATAGCAGCTAAGACCGAATCGGATAATGTCGAAAGACGGATAATACATCACTACCCCCTCCCCCCCGTAGCTCCTTCTGTAATTTGTCCCGAAACTGATCAATATTCTCAGTGGCTGCATCCAGAGATTCGCCATGAGTATTCTTATTAGAGAGCCCATGTCAAACCTTGAACCTCGTCACCCAACCCTCGGAAGACTTAAAGTCAGGGATATTCAGGTGTCTGGCAAACTTCTCGGCAGCCGCCTTGAGCTCCGTTGTCCGTACAAACACACCTATTCCTCTCAGCTGCCTGAACCACTTGAGGCATGCTTGATCTAATTCCTCATTACGGGGCTTGGCCATGGTTTTGCTGGCATGTCGGCGAACAGTCTGGCCATACGTCTGGTCGTAGGCCATGAGCTTACCACGAGCCTTTTTTATGTCTTGCACGGTGGTCCGGGGGATGTCGTAGTTTTCACTGCACCGTTTAATGGACAAGCCATAGTCCATTTTTTTTAGGATCTCGTGTTTTTTTTCAAGAGTAATTACACGCCGAGATCTCTTTGATGGTAATGAAGCCATGGACACAAATTCACACAATCAGTAGGGCTAGTCACAACAAAGAGAGCACGAGGCAAGGGGAGCCAGCGGCAGCAGTACTACACAATACGGCGTCTAGACGATAAACTGAGTGCGAGACGATGTGGTGTGGGTGGCTGCGCGTGGGTGGATGGTGCGGGCCGTCTGCGCAACACACTCTAGCAGCTGTTCCCACAACTAACACCAAGACGAATACGCTCCCGATTTATCAGGCGAAAATACGGATAATGCATTGTGCGACGAAAGGATTTCGTGCGCCGGATAATGTCGCATGACGGATAGCACGACGGATAATTGAGAGATTACTGTAGGTGATACTTTATAAGTTTATAGATACATATAAATGAACAGACATACACAAATACATTCTCGCACATACACAAACCAACACAATTACAGTCAAGCATGTTCACTCACACATGGACATAGTACATATATTTACATGTGCCTTTGGTTTATTTGAGAGACTATTGTGGGGATGGGACTATTTTTGTATCTGTCTGTCCTAGCTCTGATGGGTTCGAGTAGGTTGTAGTGACAGACGTTGCGGGGTTTGGGAATGGTGGGTGGGAGGAGGTCTCTATGGCGTGGGTGGAATAACAACTGTTTACCGAAGTCCCAGAGGAGCTGCTGGTGTCTGGTGACAAGAGATGGTATTCTGAGGGTATCCAGGGCTTGTTGGTAGGTGGTGTATGCCGTACCAAGGATGATACGACATGCCCTCTTTTGTACCCGCTCCAGCAGCTACCTCTGTGTCTGGTTGATGGATGAAGACCAGGCGGGGGAGACGTATGTCAGCTTGGGGATGATGAAGGTGTTGTGGATTCCTACCAACTCCTTTTGGGGTGCACCTAGGGACTTCAGTCATCTTAGTATATACAAGCGGTATGTTGCTGACTGGATGATGGTGTGATATGACTTTTCCAGTTCAGTTTGTCATCCAGCATGACACTTAATAGCTTGGTGGTGTCCACTACTTGTAGTTAGTGCTGTCCTAGTGTTATCACTGGCGGTGTGGTAGCCATGTGAAATTGCATCACTACTGTCTTGCCGTGGTTGATGGAGACGTTGTTGTTGTCGGTCCACGTCTGGAGGTTGGTCAGGTGTTGTTGCAGGAGGTGGTAGTCAGGAGACAAGTTATTGATGACTGTCCCAACGGTTGAGTCATCCACATATTTCCAGCGAAAAATTGTGTCAGTTAAGGAGTCATTGATTAGGATGAGGAAGCACAGGGGTCCCTTCCTGGTCCCCTGGGGCACACCACACAAGAGATGTTGGTGTATAGACACTGCACCCTGGTGATGCACTGCCTGACGTCTGTCACACAGGAACTTTGCCAGCCATGCCACTAGACTGGGCTCCACTCCAATATCAAGAACTTTCCTTAATACTACGTTATGGTCTACTAGATCAAAAGCCTTTCTGAAATCTATGAATGCAAGGACAACTGAGGTCTTTCTTTTTTCCAGGTTACTGTATATAAAGTCTAGCAGGCTTATGAGACAATGGGTGGTTGATGATGGCTTCATATTTCCAAATTGTTGGGGGTCAATTACATTTGAGATGTTGGCTGAAACCCAGTCGAACACAAGACTTTCACATAACAGGCTCGGGAGGTGGGGTTATGGCAATGGGTCTTAATTGATCAAGTGACTGGGGTTTTGAAACTTTTGGTATTGGAGTAACATAAGCTGTCTTCCAATCCTGTGGGCATTTACTCTAAGTGATGCATTAATCATTGAACAACGGGGTTTTGCAAGCTCAGCAGCAAACTCACAGTACAATTTAACGGGAAGGTCAATAGGGGTAGTGGAGCGTTTGAGCTTAAAGCTTATAGTAGCCCTCGTGCTCATTAACACGTGGGGGAGGGATGGAGGGTAGGTAAGCTGGTAATTGGGCTGAGTCCAGTATGGGCAGGGATTAACAGATCCTGGTGAAATGATCATTGATAAGATTAGCTGCTTCCTGGCTGGTATGTCCGTCAACACAGGGAATAGAAGGTGACTTTTTCCCCATCCCACACAGGTCCTTTAATTTGTTGTACCACTGACTGATGTTGGTTTGTTTAAGGTGGTGAATTTTCGTTGGGTAGTACAACTTTTTGGCAGCTTTAATTTCTCTGACCTTGTTGTGCAGCATGTTATACCTCCTCATGTCATTATAGAACGCCTTGTTGTGCTACTCCATCAGCCTCTTAATCCGTGGTGTTATCCATGGTAGGTCAGCAGGGTGGTTCCTAACCTCCTTAGTAGGAAAGAAGTGGTAGTAGGCCTGAGTGATAGTAGTTTGGTAATTCTCCCACTTCCTGTCAACATCACTAACAGTTAGTACCTCAGTCCACGGGTACTGTATTAGCCACTGTCCAAACTGTCTGATAGCAGAGTCAGGTGTAGGTCTACATATCTTGGTGGTGGGAGGTGGTAGTGGCAGGGGCCCAAAACACGGAGATGGTTGCTTCTTCCCAAGGGTGGAAGTGGTTGAGGTGGTAGGTACTGCTCTGCCAGGTCAGTAATAATGAGGTCTAGGGTGTTTTGTTCGTGGGTAGGAAAGTTGACAATATGGGTGATGCTCAGGTGGTCTTCTATTTCCTTTGTATCTAGTGTCGGGCCAGACAATAAAAGCAGCTCGACTCTCGCAGGCCAGATTACAATGCAAATCATGCTTTGCATTGAGGGCGCGACAATAAAACTTCGCGGGCCAGAGTTTGCCTCCCCCTGTTGTAATGGTTGGATGGGCTCTGTCTTTGGAGGTGTGATTTAGTCTTCTAGGATTTTCCATGTATATATGATTATGTATCTCTCTATTCTCCTTACAATTGAGAAGAGCTAGAATTTTGATAGTATCTGCCAGTAGTCTAAGTGTTCTGGTTCTTGTTGATTTTGGTGTATTTTGATGCAGGATGTGAATGTTCTTTGGAGACCTTCAAGTTTCATTATGTAGTTTTGTTTGTGTGGGGCCCACATTTGAGAGCAGTAGTCGATGTGGGGTATAATCAGGGCTTTCCAGAGGTATCAGGGTTGTGGGGTCTCTTGTCTTGAATGTCCATAGTAGGTACCCCTAGGGGCTAGGGCTGGGCAAGAACCGCCAGTTCGGATGTGAGAACCGATTCTAGTTCCAAGGAAACGGTTCCACCAATAGTAGTTGTTGTGTGCCTGTGTGCCTTATATTTAATGCACTTGCTGTTCGTCCCAGTCGGCAAATTAAGGCTTTAAAACAGCATTAGACAGCAATTTTATAACATTGTCAGTTAATATTAGGTACCGGTTCTAGAACCAGTTCCAGCAGTTCCTTTCGTATTGAGAACCGGAACCATCGGTGCCAGGATAATAATATCAATTCAAGATGACTGCCAAGTGTTTACATCCAGGCTCCATAGATTGCTATGGTTAGGTCTCGGTAGTTTGCTGTGGTCCTGATTAGGTTAGGTTTGGTCAGGTGAGGTCTACCTAATTCTATTTAATGCGTTGTAGTATTTTTCAGACGAATCTAGTTCAAATATGGCGAAAATTAGGTGTTTTCGGAGATTGGGTTGGGTTGAGGAGGGAGTGATATCTCCCAAAACATTAATTTGCGACGGATGTGTACGATAAATTAGTTAAAAACACAATATAAACTATTGCATTCTGATAACCTCGAGTCGAAAACAAATTATGGACAAACGCTTGACTATTACCCAAAG
The DNA here is from genome assembly GCA_033782935.1 of Petrolisthes cinctipes. NCBI lineage: Eukaryota > Metazoa > Arthropoda > Malacostraca > Decapoda > Porcellanidae > Petrolisthes > Petrolisthes cinctipes. The sequence continues at coordinate 69,454 of JAWQEG010000798.1, read as the reverse complement.
ACCGGTATTTATTGAAAGAATTACTGTTTTATAACAGTGTTGCCAGATCCGGCTAGGTCCCAATATTTTGCCCCGGTCATTTCCTGTACTTTATTTCCCGGTAGTTTGCCCAGGTTAGGTCCCGGTAGTCTGCTGTGGTCTAGGTTAGGTTAGGTTAGGTAAGGTCAGGCTAATTTCAAAATGCCCCATTTGAAATGGGGCATTTGTGGAGGAAATGCCATAGAAGTAACTAGTCTCAGAATGGTCTAAATAAGTGGGTAATGAAGGTAGAAAAACCGCACGCGATAACTGTTAATTCTTTCAATAATTACCGAAAATAGTTTTAGAATGGTCTAAATAAGTGGGAAATCAAGGTAGAAAAACCGTACGCAATAATGGTAATTCTTTCAATAATTACCGACCTTCCCCCCAATCCCCCTGGTCCAGTAAGCTCTGGTCCCATCTTCCTGGGATTTGCTTCGGTAACCAAGAAGGCATATTGGGCCAGCCTCTCTGGTATTTTAAATTTGTTTTTTTGTTTTCCTCACTGGGACCAAAGTATACGGTATTTATTGAAAGAATTACCGTTTTGTAGCAGTGTTGCCAGATCCGGCTAGGTCCCAGTACTTTGCCCCGGTCATTTTCGGTAGTTTGCCCAGGTTAGGTCCCGGTAGTCTGATGCGGTCTAGGTTAGGTTCGGTCTAGGTTAGGTTAGGTCAGGTTAGGTTAGGTCAGGTTAGGTTAGGTCAGGTCAGGAAAGGTCAGGCTAATTTCAAATGCTCCATTTGAATATGCCCCATCTTGGAAATGGGGCATTTGCGGAAAAATGCCATAGAAGAAAATAGTCTTTGAATGGTCTAAATAAGTGGGTAATGAAGGTAGAAAACCCGTACCCAATAACGGTAATTCATTCAATATTTACCGAGTATACCGGGGGTCTGTGGGGGCAGGAGGTCATTCTACCCCGGGAATACATCAACATGCTCATACACTCCCATTTTTAAGTATTAAATTAGTATAAATATCATACAATACACGTCCATTAAGTATGAATATCATACAATACATGTCCATTAAGTATTAAATAAAATAAGTATGAATATCATACAACACAATCTGTTATGAACATCCTATCGTTTTTTTAAATCTATTTTTCAGTTTACACAAGAAAAATTCAATACTTCTAATTACCTCAGCCTCAATGTCTGCTATTTTTTGCAACACACTCATCTTGAAATGTGTTTTATGTTATACAGCCCCCTATTATGTTAAAATAATTCCTTCTGTGATTTGCTGCCTCCTGTCGTTTCTGCACATGTAGGTCTATCTCTTGCAGTGTTACCAGATCTACTTGGCATCAGAATTTCCCTTTTTTTCCTCAATAATTCTATGTTTATTGACTTTACTCTTGAATATTGACGGTAATTTTGGTGATATTATCGTCTGGTAGAAATTTCCATGTTTACTCTTCAATAATCTTTATATAACTAATTTTCCTGTGTGGACTTCAAAATTTCCTAAAGCAGAGATATTTCCCTGACTTGGCAACACTGCTCATGTCTCTCCCGTCAATGTTGTCGCTCTAGATTTATTAATGTGAATGTCGGGAAGCGTGTGCCATTACGCCTTTTCAACGGTGCTCTCATTTTTCTTTTCACATTTCAATGTTTTATTCAATCTTCATTTCTCTTCTTCAATTGAACCTACTTTTCTTCTATTTTTTTCGTGCTTGCTGTTCCTCGCCTCCTCCTTCAGTGTGATACAGGGTTTTTTCTTGTCTAGGCTACTGATCGTACTGTACATACGTATACGTGGTCTTCTCTCCTTATGTACTCACAGACGATAACCAGCTGGTGCGATACATCAAATAAACATTGTACATAATCGTATGTTGTTTAATTCACCTAGAACTGGGGTTCTCAACCTGGGGTACGCGTACCCCCAGGGGTACGTAAGAGGAATTTTTGGGGCACGTGACAGGTTTCTCAAAATACTTCGGTTTTGAATAACTGTAAACCTGTTTGTAGAAAGTGGCCTACATGTGCTAGGCTAGATGTGTCCTCCACTAGAACCAGGACACTAAGTGACAACGTTAACAAGGAAACTCTTGGAGTTATGTCACTTGAGAGAATGCTCTCTTGGACTACAGTTGCCACACAACCTTGCAAACCCATAATACAGTAGTCACCCTTGCTCGTTTTCTATCGATCACGTCTCGCCTCACGCGTACTGAACATGTACCAAACAGAGTTGCCAGATGGAAGATTTTTCTGCCAAATTAACTAAATCTGGCCGTGAACAGTTTTGTCTGGCCTTAAAAAAAGGAGACTATCGGCCAAATTATAAAATATTGGTCAAATGTCTGCCTTCTCCCCCTCCCATGAGTCCAATTCACCCCTGTCCTGCTGTCCTATAACGTCCGATTCCTGTTACCATAATAGTAACCTTACAGGAACTGGACGTGTGAGATCACTTTAATATGTCCGTAAACGACTGCGAGAGTCGGTCAGTTCCTTGCTAAGCCTACTTCCGTCATCTTCAATACGTTACATTAAGTAACCAAAGTGAGACTGTGAGACGTACTGTTCGCCTCTCACTGTCAGTCTGTCACCCAGTCACTAGTCACCACTCTTCCCTCTAACCTCACCCTCAGGTACGTTGAGATCTGCTTCATGGTTTTCAGTGTATTTGTAGTCGGATTTTTTTTCCTCGTTTAAGTTGTCATGGATTTTGCTTGGGCTACGAAGTTATGTGCCTACACTGCAGCCACAATAACTGGTAATGGTTTCATGGTCAAGTTTGTGGTTTTCAATTACGTCTGCCAACGGTTCCGGCAGAGATTGTGATCATCGATATAATATGTATGTTTGTCCGTCTGCATGCTAGTTAGTAAATTCATTACCGTACCCAGCTCACATGTGGGGGGGGGGGGGTAAGGGGTACGTGACCACTACTGAAAGACTTCATGGGGTACACAAGATTAAAAAAGTTGAAAACCCCTGACCTAGAACATTATTTCAAATAATTATAGAGGTTCTGCCATATTCAATCAGAATTTGAGGGATTTTAATTAAATTTAAAAATATAAGCTATAATTACATCCCAAACAATTTGATCATGACATTGGTTTATTGTTCTATAGGCTAGGTTAAGTTCCTCAGAGCAATTCCAGAATAATTAAATGGATTAATTAAGGCAATCCTGAGTAAATATTGAAAGAATTACCGTTATTGCGTACCGTTTTTCTACCTTCATTACCCACTTATTTAGACCATTCTAAGACTAGTTTATTCTATGGCATTTCCTCCGCAAATGCTCCATTTCCAAGATAGGGCATATTCAAATGGGGCATTTTGAAATTAGCCTGACCTTACCTAACCTAACCTAACCTAGACCGCATCAGACTACCGGGACCTAACCTGGGCAAACTACCGGGAAATAACCGTGGTAAAGTACAGGAAATGACTGGGGCAAAATACTGGGACCTAGCCGGATCTGGCAACACTGCTACAAAACGGTAATTCTTTCAATAAATACCCAATCCTGTACCAAGTTGGCTTGCAGAAATCCTGAACACAAATTGCCTACCCCACCAGTCACCACTGAACTTCTCCCTTTGCCCTTCTCCCAAATCTACTCCCACCTCCTCCAAGCAACCTCTTCAGTCTACACCTTGGGCCTTCTACCCTTTCCTACTCCTTCACCACCTCCCTTATCCAGCGTACAGTCGCTGCACATATTCCTTGACCAGGGTGTAAGGGGAAGTATGTTCAAGGACTATGTGCCACGACTGTAGGATATATATTTTCCGGTCAGCCTTCCTCCCCTCAACCACCTCAGCACCTCCCACATCTCTTGACTAAACATGCCACTCGCATTATTCCACTTGGAAACATGTACTGTACTGTGTTATCCTCACTTCCAACCAGCCACTTCCTCTATATATCTCTCCCCCCGCTCGTCCAACACTAGGCTACTCCTCGAGCCTCCAGCCCTGCACCAGCCATCTCATTCATCTCCTCCACCATACCTTGTAAATACAGTATACTTAACTACAGGACTGAGGACATATTAAGAGTAAATAATCTTGCTTTTCATCACCAAATGATCTTCCTCTTATTCATGGCACCTCCACTGAATAACCAGTGGATCAGTATCACCCCATACATCCCTCCAACTTTTCCTCTCCCTGGTAACAAATTCACATTCAAACCTAAACCCTTTGAAAATGATGTCGGCAGTGCAGACTTGTAATATTTAACTCTGTCTGGGGCTGTACAAAGAAATACTGCTTATTGGCTGCATACTATCACTGTAACACTCACCCTACTCCTGCTTGTGTCTCCTCATACTTGTCAGCTACGAACAAATACTTAACTTAGGAGTAAACTTTACTTTGATAAATACAGGTCCAGGTCTCTCCTATATTTTAACATTTCTAATGTTATCAAGAGATTCATTATAATGTATGTCAAGGCTGGCAACCCCAACTTAACTGGAGAGTCCATGGGCATTGAATGGTGCCTTTCACCATTAATGGCTAAATGAAGGGACTCGAGTCATGGATACAAGAACTTGGTGGAAACAGAGAATTTCATGGGCATAAACGGGAAAATTAATGTATGCGTGTTCCATTTTACTGGGTATTCTATCTCTTATTGTATTCTGATTTCATTTTTCCACCCCCGGTGTTGGAGTCCAAACCCCTTGCAAAAAAGGGAAATGGGGGTATTGATGATTATCATGACTTACACCCAGTGACCAAGCAGACAAACTGCAGTGTTTGGTAGTTGTACATGTGCTGTAAATTAGAATGAAACACATAAGAAGTGTAAATTTATTTATTGTAACTGAGAACAATTACAAATACTGAGATGAATAGCACAGTTATGTGACACCGGATCATGAATCAACTAGTTTCCATCTGATATCTTATTGTTAAAATGTTAGGCAGCCACATTTTGTTGCAATACAAAAATAACACGTATCATACATATGAAAATATATATCACAGATGAGGAAATATATTATCAACATGCATGAAATTTATTACTGTATTATTATAATGTACTGTAATACTAAGTCCAAGCAAACCTTATATGTATTCATTATAACCTTAAAAGCCAACAGCATGATCTTTTCAAATCAGATCATAAAATGCCCATGTAGACATCACAAAAAAACTGATTGCCTCAGAAATACTGTATAATAAAACAATAATGCTCACCAATAATATGGTAGAACAAGTTAACCAGATATTACACAAAGGGAAAACTTGTAATTTACTGTACTGCATTAGGTACTCTCAGGCACAACTCACCAAGTGCCAAAATATTAAAAGTCAGTACATTACAAGGTAATAGTTGCTACCAAGAAACAATGCATTGCACAGCAACAAAACTGAACCTCACACCATACATACAAAGTACACTGTAGACAACTGATATATATATAATTTAGCTGACCTGACTCACCTAAATGTAAATGATGGTGAAGGAGTCAATAATATTATGAACATAATATTAAGATAAAAGATACCCACACCATGAATAGTGGAGCTAAGGAGTTATGTATCTGGAAGAATGAGCAGATGGGAGGCATGCAAGTGCATAAATACTGTGAGTAAGAAGAACAGAGAGAAGTGTGACAGTAAATTAGCCACAGTTGTGATGAAAACTGCAAGCTGTATCTAAAACTCAGGGCACACAATGCCATCCATTGATTAATAAAAACATCATAGCTTTGAGTCTACATCTCCAGTTCAAGGGGCACAAGTAGTCTAATGGGTAAGATGCTTGTCTCACAAGTGAGGGAGCCTGGGTTCTATTCCCAGACTCCAGTTCTGTTTCAGAATGTAATTGCCAATCAGAAATTTTGCACTCTATTTCTTTTTTGTTTTTAATCCCTGTACATTCCAGATCTAAACTAATGTCCTTCGCTGCCTTCTCAACTTTCCTGTGGGACCATAGCAACCTTATGAAGCCACCCCTTTATCCTGTGATTTCCATGTAACATACATATATTTTATACAAGTAAAAAACCATTTAGAACATTTGAAAACTATATTGTGAAATGACATTTATGCTGTATTTACCCCAGTTTCCCATAAACCTTTGCCAAAGGCCATGACTGTTGGGGTAAGGTTTGTTGATAAAAGTTCTCTTCCCCAGAACAATTTGGCCTTTGAAGGCAAATGTTACTAGTACAGTACAGTTCATCTAACTTATAAAAACAGCTGTAGCACACCATTAACATAAAATGTGTAGAGCAACAAACTAAGTTTTCACATGTAAGCATTTCCCACAGAAATACACTTTAAGAAAAGTGTCATCAAACCATTCAAAATATCGGAAAAACATACATTTTTACTTCAGTGCACAGAGTAACAAGATTAAAATAATTTTTGTTAGGGTATTTAATTATTCTTTAGATTTCCTGTTCTTATTACCATGTATCTACTGTGTGACCCCATGAACACATTCTGACAAAAAGAATTCATTTCAGTACTGTACACTATTTCACAAAATTAATGTATTGTATATAATTCCATATTAATAAACATTAAGTAATTATTTTGACAGGAGTTTTATGTTCCAGATTTCTCCACAATAAGAGGGAAACGGCTGGGAAATCCCTACCCATGTTGGCTGTTAAAGCAAGTTGAGAGTATGTCAGATGTGTGGAGGGAAAATATGTGGAAAGTGTTTAATTTTAATTATACAATTTGAATAACCTTACAAATTCATTGGAATTGAGATTAACTCTCATAAGGTATGAGTTTTTTTTTTTTGCTGTGCTAAGACAGAATGACTATTTAGCACAAGACCCTACATCCCTGTTCTATGACCCTGAGTGTCAAAGCTCATACAGCTGGGTATGATATTACATCAAGGGTAATATATAGTATAACCCATTGAAGTGTCTATAATGGACAAAAAAAGCAAGTTATATCAACAAAGCTTCTCTCATACAGGCAAAATAATTATTGTTTCTTTAATTAAAAATTACAGTATGGTTCATGAAAATATAACTAAACTTCATTATTGTTAATCAACTTGAATCCAACATTGACAAATAAAAGTGCTGGTTACTATGCTTAAAATCATTCTTTCATCAATTTAAATTTTACCAGTCATCCATGCACAGAATAACATGACGGTGCATGAACAGAATTATGATGATTTTAACTTTCCTTAATTGTTGAAGATAATGTGATAGGAGAGGATACACCATTATGGTTGCTATAAAAGCCATGCATAGATATAGCTCCCTCAATCATAGTTCATGGACTTCAGTACTTTGGCACTCTATCTAAGAGTAGAGGAAAAGAAGTGTGGTGCATTGGACAAGAGTAGATGGACTGTGTATTTATCAGAGCATTCAAGCAATTCCAGATCACTGTTTCCCTGGATTTTACTTCACCCTTTATGAATGTTTAACGCCTTGAAGTTCCCAGCAAACGCACATGCACACACACACACACACACTACATAAACATTATGCAGAGTTAGTTAATGTAAAAGTATGTTTCTGCTTAAGTGTAAAAGTATGCACTTGTATGAAGGCATGGAAAAGTGCCTGAGTGAAGGTGTTTCAGCTTATAAAAGTGTGAGTATGACTAGCCTTATGTATCTGAAAGGGATTCTTATAGATCATTTTCTCATGTAAAATCCCATTGCATTGGTTAGCAATACAATATTCATACATTCACTTTTCTCTCCAACAAGATAAGTAGTAAAATGTGACTCTGTGTCTTGGTAATCAACATCTGTGCATCATTTTATTCACAAGCAATCGGCTTCCTGTAAACACTAACATAATAAACAAACATGCATTAATATATATGTTCATAAATAGTACATAAGTAATATGTACTGCCTGTAAAATCATAGGTTAAATTCTTCTCAGTAACAAATTTTTAAATAGAAAATATTACAGTACAATCTATTATACTGTACTGTATAGCATATCAAAAAGTATACCTATACAGTATGATACAAATCCCATAGAGGTACAGGTATATCATTAGTCTGAATATACTGTATCATAGATAATTGTATGACTGTAAGTATCTGATCATATAAGAAAGAAAAAAAAGCAATGGCAGATTCAAGGCAGAAGGAACATTCGTCACTACATCATGTACAGCCACAATCAAATAACCACCAACACTTTCCTTCCCTCGTGCAAATAAATCACTCTCGTATCTAAATATAATCATACAACAACACCTTACGTCATCTGAACCCCCTCAATTAGTATTATGAGGTACTGCAAAATCATACATGTGTTGTTCTTTATTACCAAGATTTTTACTATGTTGGAAGGAAAGTGTTGGTGGATATTTGATTGTGGCTGTACATCTCATACGTTGTAAAGATGTAATAGTGAACAGAAGTATACATCAGTTTTGCCAGCCACTAAACAACTCCACATATAATACAAATTTCATATATTAATGTGTAAGCTGTGTTGCTATAATGCAATTTTTTCCTGGTATAAATTGTAATCTAGGTAATTTTATTTATTTTTCCTCTTGGTTTTCTATAGTGAGAATGCCACTTACATACAGTAATACTCATAATTTATAAACCCATAGGGATGAATATGATCACATCTTAGTTCAATAATCTTGAGATCATTAATAGGACATACATAAACCATGCCTGATTTAGTTTGTGTATGAAAGTTTAATATCTAATTTCCAGCCAGTATTGCCTTCAGAGAAATAAGTACAGTATTTGTAAGTACTTATTCGTGCTTGATGCCCATATTTTCTCAATTCAATCATCTTTTGAGTTTTTCTTTTCCAACAGTCTCTTCCTTCCTTGTTCTTCCATTAAGATTTGCTTTCCCTGTTCTACAGTTCCATCTCCACAGGCATATGACCACACTCCTTATTGTAATATGTAGAGCTATCCAGTACATCAAGCAACCATTCAATTTTCCTACACAAGTACTATATACTCATTACTTATGTGGACTGGATAGTGTCTGTGACATCTATTTCCAAGCAAACTTACTATTAATTGTGAAAATAACAGGGTATGTAACTGCGGCTGATATTGAGGACTGGTCAGTTGTGCCTCAGAGTACTATATTTATATGGTGCCGAGTAAGTACAGTACAGTACTGCTAAATTACTGTACCCTACAGTTGGACACAAACAGTGGCTTGCACATTTGGAGTTATTGGTCAACTTTGTTTATACACCTTGTGATACAGTATATCATTACAGTAGACAATTATTTTGGGGTTGCTTTCAGTCCTTCACATTAATGCTATGACTTGTGCAGATATATACAAGTTGCCATACCATAAAATATGTAAGGCACTGTAACATGCACAGCACAGTACAGTGCATTATACCCTACCTTCTCCATTAAACAGACATTTTTTAGTTCAGTCAGGCAGTATGAAGAGAATTCTGTAATCTTATACATGAATAAGTAATAGTGATATATATATTTCCTTATTGTTATCGTTGGCTATTTGACATCTTGACTGTACACACATAATACCAGTACAGTATGTATGTATATATATACACACACTGTATATACAGTATATAAATAACACTCAATTCATCATTCACATTTAAAGTTAGTTAAAAACCTTAAAAATTCAGTAAATTATAAATAATGAAGACTAGAATAACTGGGATTAACAAATTAATCTACTCTTCAAACTATTGGCATTTCTACTCTCCTATATAATAAACAGAATCATATGCTTAAATGAGGAGTCAATGGAAGAGATGGAAGGAAGGGGGCAGTTCAAGAAATACAAACTGATAAGTAAATCTGTCTGTTATACATAAATGGGTGGTTAATATGACAGTGAGCCACAGCCGCTTTTACAGTTGCCTCCAGGTGTTCAGTTAAGTGCTTCCTAACTCTGCAGAATCCTTTGTTTTTTTTTACTGGAGTCATTTGTTTACACCTTCCACTTTCTTCTAAAACAGATAGAAATGCAATACAAGACTTGGTAGAGTAAGGAAAGCAGATCCTGAAAATTTGGGTAAGACTGTAAAAATGGCTGTGAGCTTCCATCTTACTCCAGCAGCTATCACTCTATAGTGAAGCCTTATAAGAGAGCTGTAATGCACCAAGAGAGTGATAAAAGGCAGCAATACAGGGACGGAGGTAGCAAGACTGGGACCTGAGGGATTTGTTCAGTCAGGTCCCTTAATGAGTTCCTATCCCGCATGGTGGCAAGGTTGTACTGTACATGAAGGGTCTCGCACGTTGGCAGATAGTTACATTATTAACACAAGTGGAGGTACTGTACCTTACAGCTATATTTTCACAGTATGGGAAAAATGTAATAGTTTCCTTTCTTATGTACAAATAGCAGTTGTTAATTCTAAAATTGTTGTTATAGTTCCTCGGCTGATTACGTTGTCTAATGTCAGTCAATATTTAACTTTACTATGAAGGTTTGGGACAGTAACTCCTCCTGTTTTAATAATATTACCCTGAACCTCAAAGAACACTTCCCACTATGTTCAGTGTATTATAATGAATAACATTAATCCTCAATTTTAACATTTAGTCATTGCAATTGTAGCTATTACAAATTTTGTCTTCAATAAAAAAGAAAGTAAATTATAGGACTGATTTTTTACTATGAAAGTTATAAAAAAATCCTGCTTGCAGTTCATAGATATGTTACAAAAACACTCCCGTTTGCAGTTCACAGATACAGTCTTCGAGGAATGATATCCAGTGAAGCTATATATTATCGTAAGTTAGCAAGTAGCACTTCACCTTTAAGCTCATCCTGAGATTCAGTTGCCATTTTCAGGTGTAGAGAGTGAAGGCCAAGTTTCTACCATGATTAATCCAGTATAAAAATATTGGACAAGTTACTGTGCAGGTCTTACATACAGTATATCTACAGATACTGACAGTATGGGAGAGTGCATCTTTGGTTTCTGTCTCTTTGTGTCAACCAGCTATGATTTCAAGGAGAAATTCAGATTACCATCATAACAATACAGGTACCTTCATCTCGGCTGTTCACTCTCCCTGGTTGCTGTTTCTTTACACCACCCAGCCCAGCTATAATGTGAGAAATTTCTTTTTCTTGACTCTAAGCAGAATTTCAGATCATCAACAAAACCATACCTTATCCACAGTCAACCAAGTTTCCCTGACCTGGTCCCTCATAGGTGACATCACTCGGCGGCCTTGTTTTGCCATTTGCCCTTGATTGGGTTGTCTGGGGTGAAGACATCATAGGTGCCCTTCTCTCTGAATGCTTGCTTGTAGTGAGTGAGACAATACAGCTCCCCACCACCCACTGAGAACCTTCCCACACTGTAACAGGAGAAAAGAAAAGGTTGTGTTTTAGTAGTGGTTTGGCCACCTAGGAGGATGTAACTCATAAATCCTGACATGAAACTAGCTTTGTAGGCAACCGTGTTTACTTTTGTGATGAGAATGGTAAATACAAAAAATTTGTCATGCCCTTGTTCGAGTGCAGTACTGTAATACATACTTGAGAGGTGAGTTACATTTGCAGCACCTGAAGCAAGTCTTGTGCATCAGTCGGCCTGCTACTTCCATCTTCTCCATGGCATATACCGTCTTGTTACATTGAGCACACTTCTCAATGTTCCCGCCCTGTTGAATACATGAATGTTATAACTTTCAGTTAGCAGACGTTAAAAAGATTTATGAGAAATAACACTGACAGCTGGGGCATATTATTTTTATAACCTTTCCCAAGTGTGTTGCCATGAACGCAAGTTAGTGGTAAAATCTGAGGGTGGATTCCTCCACTAATCACCGAGTCACTGACCACAATTTTGACATAAGAGGAATTCTCCCTCTGGTGACACAGAACGCAGTTAAAATACCAACAGAGTCTACCTATTTGTCCAATGTCTTTTCACAGTTTACCATGAAGATGATAAAAGTAGACACTATAATCGAGTGTAATGAATATTCCTCAACTAATTAAAAAAACCAGACATTCCTCACAACCACAAGACAGAAGAATGAAAGTTTAGATATGACGAGTAAAACTCTACTACAGTACAGTAGATTATATGTAAAGTGAAAGAGCTTTAATTTCCAACAGTAATGCATGCCGCTGAGTTGGACAGTCCTAGAAAATTGCCAATTTATTAAAAATACAAGTTCTGATGATATTCAGGTGTTCTTGGTTTATTTGCCTTGAATGTCTGATGTTCAATGGCCTTTAGGTTAGGCCTACTGGGTGTTCTGGTTTGCCCTTGATGTTCCAAGCGAAATGCTTTTAGTCAATTTTTAATTCTTATTCTTCCCTCAATAAAAAAAGCACAAATCAAACATATAAAATTATCCTTCTGGTTACTACAGTTCATCCATTACTTAATTTATTGGTCTCAACCGGTCATTATCCTGTAATTTAAACCGTCAATGAATTCCGACCTGCCCCTCACGTGTTTCCTAACTCTTCCGGGTACGAAACTTGCCACTGCATACAATGTTGTGAGGAAAGGGAAGGGAGACCTCAGTGGGCTACGTGGTCCGTATGGCGTAGCTCGGCAGAGAGTACCTGCACTATTTCTCGCATGCTTCCCTTGGCCCTTTAGCATTTAATAACACCATTATGTTATTATACTAAAAGGTGAGGGGATATCCACGAAATGTCGCTAACTGTTAAAGGAACATTTTCGTGTTGGTTAATTGGGGGGCTACTGATTCCTCCAAGACTATGCCTGGAAACAGACTACTTTAATGTTACTAATAAGGGATCTATTTCGTGGCATAGTTTGGAGGAATCACAGACCTTTCAATTCACTAAAAAGAAAATCTCCCCTTAAGCATAATGTTTCTCGCGCACTAAACCACCAAGGAAATATGGCAATATAATCTCATTTAAAATAAGAGAACACCTGAGTTGATCCTGGAAGGGTAATACTTCACTAAGAAGACCGATACACTGAAGACATCAATAGGGTGAGTAAGGGACCGTGATGTAGTCCGAAAATTGGAGGTAAACGAGTCCTCCAAATAGTGCCACGAAACACCAACTAGATGGAAGGAGGTTGTTTTGTGGCATGGTCAGGAGGAATCAGAAGCCTCCAGTTTTCATACAAGATCAAAAGGTCCATCAAGCCAGCCAAGCACAGGTAACTCTACGGTACTTCCCCTTCGCGTCTTCCTTTCGTCTGTTCCTGCATGGGCTCCCTTACAATAATGAGTGGAGATGATTTATATTTTTAATTTTCATTATATACCGTATCGCATTCATATTTGGACAATGTCATTATATTTATTATTTATATGCCACTCACCTCACAAACACTAATTCAGTACAAGGGCAATCTTATATGATAACATTTTAATGTTGCTATTGGCAATATTGATCACCGACACTCCAAGGGTTGATAACATCTTGGCACTGTTCTACACATTCTTCACAAATAATGACAAGCAGCAGGGCAACGTGAAGCTTGCCAACGCTCGTCAGCTGGGTAAAACGAAACACTCACAGCACCACCCTGTTTAGAACGTCACACGTGCCAAGCTTCCAACCATACATCACTAGTGAAGCCAATGAATCCTTGACTGGTAAACATGCCCAACTCATGATGCTATCCCTATGTGTGGATTGCGTATCCTGGTACAGTCACGAGCACTAATAAGTATTCAGGTGTGCTTCGAATACCTAGAGACAAGAAATAAATACACAGTAAGATCTCCATTGGAATTAGTTCGTTGGTGAATTGGACTGTTCAAAGCTTCAACCAAAGCTATATACTTAATAGTGCTCGTGACTGTACACTCTAGAGGACACTGTAAACACAATGCAGTTTGCTGGAGATATTGTTTACTTTTTGCAAACAAATAAAATGGCTCTCGTGGCAACTCTCGACGGCGGAACTTAGGCAGACAACCCCATTTATCTAAATCACTGAGCAACCAAAGAAAGTGACATCAATACCAAAAACAAATCTATGAACTGCGATGGAGTCTACTGTACTGTATATGCTTATAGGCCTCGTTACAAGTGTGGGATATTCTCAAGACTTGATAGCCTAATATTATAACTTTCAGTCTTTAAATTGTTAAGTTCTTTGTACACTAAAAATTCAAAGTTCTGTCATTCTTAGTCAAAACAGGACAGAGGAAATCAGGCCCAAGAATAGAATATAGATACTTCACCTAGATCCACACATATATAATCTTTCTAAGACTAAGAGTAGTTAGTTGATTGCCTCCTCAGAATATAAGACAGTTTGTGTAAAACAGAATTATGCAGAATATAATTATACAGTACAGTTAGTAATCAATGTACAGTCATGCCCAATTGTCCTGCAACACCTCCAAAGGACACGGCCTCAAATAATAATTATGCAAAGTTATGTTCACTCTCAAATGGCTCTTACATTCACCTAATGCACCCGACTTTTGACCGGGACTGTACAAGATAGGAATAATCACTAAAAATAAATAATAATAGAGGATCACAAGCAGAACAGTGGGAGAGAATATATATATATTTTGAAGTCTGCGTGAGAGTACTAAAGTGAACAACAAAACTCACGAATCTGCTGGATTTGGTAGTGTCAGCCATGATGTTCTTCCTTCGTTCACTCCTGCCAGTCACACGTCTTCTGTTGGGTGGCTCGCAGTTGTTGGCACGCTCAAAACGGGTCTTGAGGGAACTTAGTTTATCTGATATATTACTCTTTATACTACTATTATTATGTTTTATATAAATATTATTAGTGATGGGATATTCTGTCGGCCTTGTATCTTGGCTTTGGCGACTGTGGTTTGTGACCCCGTCGGTAACTGCTGTGTTTGTTGATGTTGTGTGATCCTGTTTGGCTTGGCTTTGTTTTTCTCCTTCTTCTTGATCAGAGTTTCTCGGTTCAGGAGTTTGTTCTCTGACTAATTCTTCCGGTTTCTGATGAGCTGGTTGTTGTTCTCCTTTGCCACTTTCTTCTGTTCTTTGTTCTTCCTGCTGTTCTCCTGCTACCGGTACTGCTTGTTGCGTCCCTCGTTCTTCACCTTCTAGTTGTGCCTTCTCCTCTTCAGTCTGGGTGTTCCCTTGGTCCTCTCCTTGCTTTACCTCCTCTGTTTCTTGGCAGTCTGAGTTCTTTTCTTCCTCTTTCACACTGTTTTGTACTTCTGGTAGCTGTTCTTCTTCTTTCCCTTCCTCACTTTCGCCTTCCCTTTCTTCCCTCCAATTCTCTTCCTTGCTCTGTTCTCCGAGATCTACTTCTTTAAGCTCTTCTTCCTCTGCTTCTGTGTCTTGTTCAGTTTCTTGTTCTTCCTCTTCTTGTTTTACGTTCTCTTCTTCTTGTAATTCCTCTGTCTCTCCTCCTCGTTCCGGTTCCTCTTGTTCTAAATGTTTTTCTCCTTGTTGACCTTCCTCTACTTCTACTTTATCTTCTTGTAATTCCTCTTTTCTTTGCTCTTCTTCCTTGTCCTCTTTTACATATCCCTCTGCTTCAGTCTCTTCCTTAATCTGCTCTTCTCTGACTTTAGTTCTATCTTCTTCCTCCTTGGATACTAGACTCTCTTCCTCCTCCTCTTCAACCTGTATCTGTTCGTTTCTTACTTCAGGTTCTTCTCTTTCCTCTTCTACTTCACTCTCGACACAGCCTTTCTCTCCCTCCCAGTTGTGGTCAGCCTCACCGTCACTTCCCTGTCCTGGTGTCTGTTGGTCCCCGTCCTTCACTCGTTGTACAGTTTCCTCTCCGCCTTGGACACTAACCAGGAGCTCGGCTGAAAGACAAAGCACACTGTAAGGTATTGTAATATGAACCTGCGTGCGGTGCTTGACAGTTGACAGAATGTTATACCACCATTTGAGAAGGTTTTCCTTCGGCTTCTGTACCTTCAGTAAAACCTCTTCAAAATCATACATGTAGAATGAAAATACGTACATACTGTATACACTCAGTGAGAAGTTAATATATGTTGAAGTGGAAAAAAAATAGTACAACAGATATGACCTATCAGTGTGAAATATACTTGTACAACTGGTTGTACAATACACGAAAGCATCATAGATTTATTTGTTTAAGAGGTTCCTGTTTACTAAATTCTTTTTACAGGTAAAATGGTGGTACTATTTAGTATCGCACTTTCTTAGCTGCACATGTAGCAAATGTGCAGTAACACCAAGTCTATTCCTTCAAGCACACAAACACGTGTATTTTACAATTTTACGAAGGAAGTAGTTTTCCGAAGCTGACAAAATAATCACTGAACTTATCTATTAAAGATAAGTAAAGTCCCTCCCCGCAGTTATAAAATACCAGCACAATTATTCACCTGCTACACAATATCCAGTGGCTCAAGAGTTCATTATACTCGGTTCTTCCTCCTAAAGTTCTGTGACTTGTATCTAAATGACTCAATGGTGCAACGCTTTCGACTTCAAAATGAAATTAAGCTTAATCATAAAAGGCATTTCCTGTTGTAAGCGAAGTGGAGTCTACTTTAGACTTCCAACCAAGGCTACAACAGATCCTCTGTTCGTATAGTCTACTGAGGAAATTTGCTTTCTGGCGCAGTTTGAAGGAATTAGTAGCCCTCCAAATTGTGCACAACATAATTATTAACCCAACTGTAACCCATACTTACAAGTTACAGATAATTCTGACTGCTGCCTGCTGAAAATCAAGAGTAACTAATGAAGAGTTACAGACAAATCATAGCTAGAAACATACTACCCGTCCCTTAACACCAAGTGTAAATTTTAGCAATTATCAAACTTTTCCTGAAAGCTACCTTAGCATCATAATTGTAGTGACTACAATACACTTTGTAAAGAATTCTAAATTAGGGGGAAAGAGGATTCACGATTGATATTGAACATATATAAAAAAGTAGCAGAAATGTTATTAATATGTTATTCATCGCTTGCTGACATTCGTCATACTTACAACTCCACACTTACATATTTAACATAGACATTCCTCATACCAGACCAAGTTAGTTACCTCCTCCAAGGTGGTTATGTGATTGGTTTGGCTTGGTTTTCTGTTTGTGTGTCTGTCCATCTGGTTTTTGTTGACATGAGTATGAAAAAAGCTGTGATCGAAGTTATATATATATATATATATATATATATATATATATATATATATATATACAAAGGTTGATCTCGTGATTGGCAACAAGTTATTAGATTTTGGGAGAGATCCGTATCTACATCTGGATCGAAGATATTTTTTTTTTTTTTTTTCATACCTACTGTGTTAAGAATGACAATGAAATAACGGTGGCCTTTCCCTTAGACTTTCACGACAATGTGGGGGGTTATTAAATTTTCATTACTCAGCTTTGGCGGAGGTTTACGGTCTCGAGAAAGCTTTTGTTGATTTTTTATTGAAGCTTAGCCTAATGACTATCGACTTCAAACTGATAATTATGGCTGACCGAAGGCTGACATGTACAGTCGGCCTCAGGAATTCGTACACATAGCACTGGGTAAAAGGGGTGTTTATTTTGCACATAGTGTAGTTATCGTTCTGCTGACTGATTCAAGTGTTACCAAGATAATATTACTAGAAATGTTTGGTGTTGGGAAATTAATGTACTAAATTTTCTAGTTGTTACGAACCCTTGATGTCCCAGTGGTGTATACGAATTCCTGAGACCGACTGTACATAGTGGGCTTATATATATTATGTTCCGTGTGATGTCAGCGGGCACATGTGGAGAACTGTGTGTGTTTGGTGTTGGAACTAGTCCTTGAACTGTGGTGATATGTATGACTAAACTATTGTGTGCATAATCAGTCACTATTGTTACTAACCTGTGCGATACCAGAAAATGATAATACTCTACAGAAATATGCGGTTGGCGAGGAAATAAACAAATAGATGGGTCACAAAATCCCTCTCTGACTTCACATGTAAAATATCAATGAAAGTTTTATGCATAGGACGTGAAGAGAAATGATCAGTTGTCCTCATTTATACATAACTTAGCCCTTGATAGTGTTGTTCATACCAGATCATAAGTGAGCATAAATCATTACTAACGATGCATCACCGTGTACAGTCTGCGGCAAAAGTCCTGTCGCCTCACTCAGAGCTTCTTGAAGGATAACATAAAGGCTAATTAATTATCGAATTGGCCCATTCATCATACTAAATTACAATATTCAGGAGGCAAATTAATAAATATCTCTGGTTTTCTACTTTACGAACCAGTGAAGTTTATATTTCCATACTGTACTTCATGACTTGGTTGATGTGGCGACAGGACTTTTGCCGCCGACTGTACGTCATAGTGTATGGTCGAATAGTGATCTCATATCAATGTGACTGGACAAACCTACACTTTTCTGCACGTATTGATTTATATACAGTATAATTATATTCCCCTACAAACTTGTACAGGGGAATCCACGTTGTGTTACTATGTGCAGAAAGTATGCACGGTACAACAAGCTCGAATTTCAAATCCAAGGTATACGGAAGGTTTCTATATATTAAGTAAAAAGATTCAAGTTGATATTATTGAACACTTTAAGTGGAAATGTTGAGTAAATATATACAATGATAAAGGCATTCTTTTGTCGTTTGAAGTATCACACAGAAGAATTTTTTAGAGCCGAATTTACAATTGATTGAGCCTAATGGAATGGGATGAGAATTCTCTGAGTGACAAGATTAAAGCGGATTTTAGTGCTGCAACATGATCAAACATGCATGCAACAGCAAAATAAATAGAAAAATTATAAAATGAATTTCAGAAAAACTACTAATTACCTACGAATACCAGCTGTGTTGGAGCGAGTTGTGAACTTATTACACTTTGTAATATATATGTATAAGTATACCTGAAGAAGGAAAAGGTGACGAGTCTAGAGTCATATTATTAAACTACTACTTCGAGAAAAAGGCTCTTCGTCGCTTAATTCGTGTTTTGTCACGAATTAAGCGACGAAAAGCCGTTTCCTCGAACGAGAAGTATAATTACCACCCAAGGTAGGTTAACTGCTCAGTCATCACACACACTATAATTACTACTCAAAATATTAACCACACCAGCAGGCATTTATTATTACTCGCCAACTATAATTTAACCACACTTCTTGCAGATGCTTCTGTTACAATACCACGAATCGTGTGATGTGTTTCTACAAGGTCACAAGTCACCTACACGCACATCATTCTATATATACACAGACTTTATTTGCGACAGCCAAGAGGATGAACGTGACAGTAGTAAACAAAGTTGAGGGGTACTTAAGGTGGTAATTCTTTTTTGGTACATTGGAGTGCCTTAATTCCTCCAAAGTATGCTAGGAAACAGGACCAGACGTGCAAAAATAATGGTGTTCTGTTGCTTGGAATAGTTTGGTGGATTCAGTTGCTCCATGTTTACCAACACAAAACTTCCCCCTTAACCACGCCACCAGTAATATACTCTCACATTATTTAGACTGCAAACGTCAGTGTGTGTGTCTGACAACGGGTCTTCCACACATCTATAGCATAAATCATATTCTTAGCTTAGTGTCTGGCAATACACACGAATACTTAAAATATTAAACCAGCCTTTGAAGTGGCACTTACTATTACTCTGAAGAACGTCGAGGCATAAAAACAAAACAAAAATCATGTTAAAAGACAATAGGCGGAGGTCTATAAATACGTCCTGAGAAACAAAAACACCATTCTACACCACAATATTAAATAGTAAAGTTAAGCTTCCAGACAGAAATCTATAAATTAAATCAATCACTTGGTATTCAAATGGCTGACTATATAGGCTATACTCAGCTTCAGCAGACCCCGGTAACCTCTAAACTATCGAACCTCAGCGTCTGTTTTCAATTATACCTGCCGGCTCCTGCTGTATGTCCGGTCCTGGCATCTGGTGGGTCATGCAGTTCTCGTTCTTGTTCATGTCTGCGTCTAGTACTGCTGTGGTCGAGGTGTTAGTAGTAGTAGTAGTAGTAGTAGTGTCCAGCTTAAAATCATTCACAACCAATCAAATATGGTGAGTGATATGCAGGTTTAGTCTGAAATAAACAAACAGGTCTCCCTCTAATCAACGTTGGTTAATTCGTAGCTAGATGAAAGGTTCAAAGCATGCATTATTCCATGCTGATTTGTACCGTATCAAATTATAGTAAAGCCAAAGATGCTGTGTGTAAAGATACGTTTCATTAATATTATGCAGGTATGTCAATTTACTAATTTTGATTTGTAACTACAAAACAGAAGAGTAATTCATAATTATTGTCCAAAAGAAAAGCAGGTATGAAGCTGACTACGAAGCGAAATAAAGCACTAGTGTTCCTGGCCATGATGAAGCTTTGTTTAGCAAGCTGAGAGGAGCTAAAAATAAGGAATACATACGGGCAATTGCTATCTTGTCTATACTACAGCGCTACAGAAAATACACTCGAAAATTTATAACATATATGTATACTATGTAGTCTACGGCAAAGGGTCAAAGTATGCCGGGACTACAATTTCCAATGGCTAGTTCAGAAATGACAACCATCAGCTCCTCACAAAAAAAGATTTTTTTATTATAAGTGGAAATCAGTAGCAAGGCCAAGGTTAACCACTCCAAGGTGTGCCGAAAAGTAAAAAGAAATATTTAGTTTATACGATAACCAGATTGTCTCTGTACACAAGCTTATAGATTCTACAAGAAATGAATATTGAAATATGAAGAAATGAAGGATAAATCTCATGACGTTCCTTAATTAAGATCTTGTCTGTAGTTTCTTCCCCCAGTGTACAACTCGCAACTTGACGACGACGGGGTACCTACTATATTATAGCAGTTAGGTGACCTGGGACATAGCAGTCTACGAAAACTGTATAATGATTCCCCTGTCTGGGAAGCAAACTCGGGATCTCTCACTTGCATGAGTGGGTGATCAAGTTTGACGCATTTGTGAGTCACCGTGCATGAGAGGGTTCATACGTAGCTACATGGGACTTGGAATAATAATACAATGCAAGACAATGAACCAATTATAAATTAGAATACTGAAAGAATGCTGGAAATCAAACTATTGATGGATAATGGTAAGGGACTACTAATAAAAATCAGAATGCTGTGACAGTACGGCACAAGTAAACTTCAGAATGTTCTAATAAAGATCAGAATATGGAGGGAATGCCAAGGAAAATGTAGGTGTGTGTAGTGTGTACTAAGCCGTCTACCGTCATTCCTCCCACGACCCTTCTCTCACTACCACCAACACCTGTAGGCTAATCTGATCCTCTCGCTCACGACTGACTCACACGTTGTAGGTCATTCTATAACGTGATCACTTGCTCTCGTGTCCTTTGTGTTGTGGTCAGTTCTGTTCTGAGTTATTAACAATGGGTACATAAACTGAAACCCTAATGTAACGTGTCATAATAATCCACTTAAGGGACCCTGTGATGTCAGAAAACTGGAGGTAAATGAGGAGTCCTTCAAATATTGCCACGAAACACACACACCTATATTGAAGGAGCTTGTTTCGTGGCATAGTCAGGAGGAATCAGAAACATCCAATCCTCGTACACGATCACAAGGTCCTTCAGGGGTCTTTTGCTATGGGCGAGTTGGGGAGCGACTGAATCCATAAAGCTATGCCAGGAAACAGATCACTTCAAGCATGCAGTATAAGAGTTGGGGATCTGTTTTGTACCTATCTTAGTTTGGTGGAATCAATAACCCTCCATTTCCCAGACATTCCACCCCTCTTCTTCCCTGCCACCTCCGCCTAACACCTGCTACCCTGTCCTCTCCTCCTCCTCTTCCCTCACCACCACCACCATCATTACCTAACACACCTACATATACAGTACTCCCTGCCCCCTTCCACCACCACCACCACCACTACTACATATAAACACACCTACTAATCTTTCCCTCCCCTTCAACTACCTCCGCCAAACACCTGCTTCCCTCCCCACTCCTGCACCATCACTACCGAACACAAATCTACTCATTCTCTTTCACCTTCAACTCCACGATCTAAAACAAACACACCTACCTACCTACTCCACTTCCCGTTCCACCAACAAACATCTACTCACTCCCTTTCTCCGTAACACTACTATCTAAAACACACCTACCTACTCCATTTCCCGTTCCACTAACAAATATCTACTTACTCCCTTTCACATTCAACTCCACGATCTAAAACACACCTACCTACTCCAATTCTCGTTCCACCAACAAACATCTATATTTACTCCCTTTCTCCGCAACACCACGATCTAAAACACACCTACCTTCTCTATTTCTCGTTCCACCAACAAATATCTACTTATTCCCTTTTTTCTCTCCGTAACACCACTACCTTCTGCTCCCATCCCTGCCCTCCTTCTTCATGTTCTGTATATTTCTGTGGATCTTGCCTGCTCGTTCACAGGTGTAAGGTGAGTGAATGTACAGCTGCACATGCCACTTGTGACTAGTTACGTATTATATATTTGACTGAAGCACTACCATATATCGTAACAATGGCTGCAACTCCATTCAAACAACTTCTCGCCACATCACGCGATTATGCGGTATATAGCACCTCTGACTTCTTAGCTTATCGCTCATACATGATTGGGGCAGAGAAAACTTTTGTGGTTTTCAAATCTTTCAAAACATACATTATCTTTTATTATCACGCTCTGACAAATGACTATCCCTTCTTGACACACAATTTAATCTTTCCTCCTTTCTCAACATCATTGGTGACTCTCGCACATCTCTAATTTAAGAGATAAAAATTATAAACTCTACCTAAATCGCCTCAAAGAAGTTGGGTGTGCTGCGCAGAATCCACGTATATTCTACCCGACACAACAGCTGTTTCTGTACAAGGGTGTCATTTGGCCGTGTATGGAGTACGTGTAGCATCATATGTGAGGTGGTTCAAACTTCACAACACTCCTACACAACGTGGAGTCAATAAGACCTCACGACTGTATAGTGACGAGCCAATGGCAGTCTATATGTTAAAGGGACTTTGAATCTGTTTTGGGTAGAATGAAGAGCTTCTCAATCCTCCTAACTCTGGGGTTAAATAATATTCCTATATCTATATATTGAAAGATTAGTCTGTTTAAGGACCCTGTGATCGTCTATGATATTTTGGAGATTTCTGATACCTCCTGAATATGCCACGAAACAAGCTCCTTCCCTATAGGTGGTGTTTCGTGGCAGTATTTGAAGGACTCGTTTACCTCCGATTTTCTAACTACACCAAAGGAACCAGTTAGTGGTGAGAGGTAGTGCCCTTCTATATCTAGACCCGGTATATGTGCTACATGTCCTATATGACCTTCCTCTGGTGGACTTCATATTTATTCATGTGTTTGAATTATATAAGGGCGATATCCAGCACTAGGCAAGGGTGTGTATGTTATATAATTAATATTCAGATTGTTATCCACATACAAGTGTAAAATACAAGGTCAGAGGTAAAGAAATGTCGTAAGTATAAAAGGTAAATATCATATACAGTACAACAATAAGTCCATGACCTTCAGCATTCACCTGCACTTGAGTGATGGACTTTTACTAATGAAGGTCTTACAGAAAAATAAAAAAATACAATAAAATGTGTGTCGTTCTTGCTGTAGTAGAGGTGGTGACATTGTGAGAATCTGTGTCGTCTCGGGAAAGGTTTAGGGCTTATTCTTGCCAAGTTCGAGGTCTTGTCTTGGCACTGTTTTACCATGATAAAAACTCGAGTTCACCCACTAGGGCCACACCCCTCAGCTGGTTACATTAGAAACTGTATATAAGGTAATAGAGAATGACACGTCAGTTGCAGAATCCCTCAAAGACCATAATTATGTTTGCGTCGTGTTGCGAAGACGCAGGCAAATAAAATGTTGGCGAATTTTCTTTTATATCCTCATTGGAGAAAACATTAAATTCAACTCTAACTGCACTTAAACACTTTCCCTGTAGAGCCCATAAAGATAAGGTAAGTACCAGTGGCTTTGTATAGTACTGTACATACCGGTACCTCCTCCCACCACCATTCCGCCCATATCTCTCCTCTTTACCCCTTTCTGGAGAGCTCCATCTTTGGTGTAAAATTAAAGTACACCTTCACACTCTGCCAACCACTCATCTTACAGCAGTCATCAAGTGTTTCCCTGGGCTGTATCTCGAATTCATGTCTACCACTGTGCAATGGGTAAGTAAGTGTGTTTGGACAGCACTGCACTCATTCCTTGCATATTCACTTAGTAAAAACAAAATAATAAATTGTCCATTGTGCGCTGTGGCCAGATGTGAGAGAATCCGAGGTCCCTGTGTGTCCCGGGCGACACCAGCTTCCCAGAGATACAGCTCGAGGGGAGAATACGTGAGTCATTCTTAAAGTCAATTGCCTTTAACCTTTTCAACTCGGTGACTTTATATGGTATGATGCTCGATAACGAATAATTATTTTACTCATCTAGGAAGAAAGACACCTCATTATTTCATATTTTCTAGTGTTGCATCTGTTATATTTACACGTATATACTGCACTAAAATAAAAGACTAGTACCATTGCACAACGTGTAATGAGATCAGGTAGGTTAGTCCATACACTTTCAGGTACTGCAAATGCCCACCTGGTGACACCCACACTGATAAAGATTGCCACTAGCCATCATACGTGGCTCTAGTAAGCTATATAAGAAACCAACAGCACTCTTCTTCTTAACTTTGCATAATCAACAACAAGACTGAGGATTGTG
This sequence comes from Petrolisthes cinctipes, assembly GCA_033782935.1. NCBI lineage: Eukaryota > Metazoa > Arthropoda > Malacostraca > Decapoda > Porcellanidae > Petrolisthes > Petrolisthes cinctipes. Next base: position 44,793 of record JAWQEG010000798.1, on the reverse strand, counting down.
GAGTCATGGTTCCAGGCAGCGTGATTAGTATAAAGTAGATTTGGTGGACCGATAGACAGAACCAGAATATATTATATAGGAATACAAATTTTTTAATACTTTCAATTGTAGGGCTGCCGTTCCTAAGTTTGGACTCCATTTGGGCGCAAAAGAACAATCTCCACCCTCACCTGATAGCAACTGACATGTAGTGCTTATCAATGCCGTCACTGTGTAAAGCCACCACTCTACTACCATGCATGACATTTTGCTTCACAAGGTCAGCAAACTTTAAGGCTTGAAATATGGGAGATGTTGCCAAGGCATTTTCCTTATATACTTTAAAGTTTAGTCGTTACGCATACGTATACTTAATTATATAAACGACACTATCTACCAGCCAGACATTCCAAGATCAAGATGCAAAAGTAAAATTACCACAGAGAATTTATTAGGTGCTCTGACTCAGAAAAAGGAGAGCCGCACTAACCTCACCAAGTGTAGTAATTAGTTGATACCCCCATTCCTATACTCGAGAATCCTGACATTGGACGGTGAGGCAAGACGACGTAAAAGGAGTACAGTCAGAGCCATTTAAACCTATAATGTTACCTCATATGCCAATCCAATTAGGAGAAAGTCAGTCTGTACAAATGTATTCTATCGAGCTAAGCCATACATCTCTGCAGTGAGGATACAGAAGGGAGATAGCCAACCATTACCCAAAATAGAGGCAATATAACTAACTACCACTATACCACTGCACTAACCCTGGTCCTCACAACACCATACTTTATGCTTGTGTTGTTCTCTACACGCCTATGAATGTGTGTACGTGTTGCAGGACTAGGGCAAGGGCGTAATATAACTTTATTTTATTTACACTAGTCCTACAACACCTTTGAATGAAAAGGACTTGGAAATATAATTGAAAACATTACTGTCGGTCTCTGTCATATTGGTTCATAAAGATTCACTCAGATTTCTTATCTTTATTCACATAAGTGCAAGTATATTTATGTTGATGTCCTAAACCAGAGACAAAGATTGGAGCTCCACGTTTCTCCCTTGCCTGTCCCATACTTAGGCCTATTCGTGTACGGGAAATCACACACTATATTATATATTCTGAATACATATACTCGACACACAGGTATGCATGCGTATGTGTGTATGAAAGACGAAACAAGGGAGGGACAACAACGGGTTAGTGAGTGACGTTTTCCTTGTGGTATTTTGGGAAGGAAGAAGGTGGGTGGAGTGAGAGGGAGTGAGGAAGGGGTGTGACAGACAGACTGGGTGGTGAGTGGGTGGGTGGGTTTTGGGAAGTGATGATGATTGTTTATAAATATACATATGAATCAATGGTATAAAGGAAAAAGATTAGAATAGCAGGGAAGGTCCATGGTGAGTGAACATAAGAAAGTAATGATCGAGTAGAAGTTTATTTGCTTTTGTAAGATTGTTTATAACTTTATATATATATAGATTAGACTTGTTACTATCCCTATACCGGTCTCCTCTCACCTCCATACTCTTCCCTCACATTCTGTTTTGTCTTTCATTCCTCTCATAAACATTCTCTCTCACCCCTACATCACTAACACCTACTGGCATTATTCTACCATTTTCTCTTTCTCTTTTCTTCTGAATCATCCCCAGCCTTTTTCTATCATTCTTTTGTTACTTTTAAATGTTTTGTTTATTTCCTCTCTTCCACCACTTGCCTGCCTCTCTCTCTCTCTCTCTCTCTCTTACACCCACACAGTCACCATCACAGTCGTCAATACACACCCACATACCAACCTAGCCTACCTACCTACCTACCCACATCTTTGCAATTCCCCCTGCTCACGCCTCACCCCCACACGGCCTTCACCCCTCTCCTCCAGTGTAGTATATATCCCTCTCTTTACTCTTTTCATCAAGGGTATATAGAGAGAAAAGGAAGGAAGGAAGGAGGTTAGTAAGGTATATATAGCCTAGTAGGGAAATATATAGATGGAGTCTGTCCCTTATTTTTCTTATAGTTCTACCCGGCCTCCTCCTTCTCGTGTCTATCCCTCTCTTAATTAAGGACCCTGTGATCGTGTATGGGAATTGGAGGCTTCTGATTCCTCCTGACTATGCCACAAAACAAGCTCCTTCAACGTAGGCAATGTTTGAAGGACTCATTTAACTCCAGTTTTCTGACTACACCAGAGGGTCATTTAAGGAGGAAGTTTTGTGTTTGTAAATCTGGAGTAACTGAATCCTCCAAACTATTTTAAGAAACAGAACACCATTATATTTGCTCTTCTGGTCTTGTTTCCTGGCATACTTTGGAGGATTCAAGGCACTCCAATGTACCGAAAGTGAGTTACTACCTAGAACAGGTCTATTTTCCCTCCTTAAAACTCTCTGTTCTTCTAAATTATTCCCTCTACTCCATGCAGATTTAATTAATGCTTTTCATTCCCTATTTTATACTCTTTCTCTTCCCTTTTTTAATTCCAATAAAAACAAATTTCTTTCTTTGTCCCTTCCCTCCCCCCCCTGTGTGTGTGTGTGTGTGTGTGTGTGTGTGTGCTAAATAACCACAGCCAACATCGTATAGAATAGAGTAGGCCTATCCATAATGGGTCAAAACAAACAAAACTCTCCACCCAGAAATCATGAAAGCAGAAGTCGACCATCAACCCACCAACCCACCAGGACACAACCTCCAGACATGGGACACTTATTATTATTATTACCATCAGCTGCTTGGAGAATTACGAGGAAACTAACCCATTACAACCCTAGCCATCCTCGACCTTGTCCCATGCACGACTTCCTTTCCACTGAGTGATTTGTACCGTTTTCATCTCTCTCTCTCTCTCTCTCTCTCTCTCTCTCTCTCTCTCTCTCTCTCTCTCTCTCTCTCTCTCTCTCCAGTTCGTTTCTAACCAGCTTCTCTCCCCAGTTGGTCTCTCTCTCTCTCTCTCTCTCTCTCTCTCTCTCTCTCTCTCTCTCTCTCTCTCTCTCTCCAGTTCGTTTCTAACCAGCTTCTCTCCCCAGTTGCTCTCTCTCTCTCTCTCTCTCTCTCTCTCTCTCTCTCTCTCTCTCTCTCTCTCTCTCTCTCTCTCTCTCTCTCTCTCTCTCTCTCTCTCTCTCTCTCACACACCATTTCTTCTTCTTTCATTCGGCTCTCCTTTCCTTCTAATCCTTTTTTCATTCTCTTCATCTTCTTCCTTCCTTCCTTCATTCGTTCAATTCTGTTCTCATTTTCCATTCTCTCTCACCCCCCTCCCCACATATTGGAGATAAACGAGTCCTTCAAATATTGCCACGAAACAAACACACACACCATTATTTGAAGGAGCTTGTTTCATGGCATACTCAGGAGGAATCAGAAGCCACCAATTCCCATACACAATCACAGCTAAGGTGAGTGATTTTTTTGTTTCCTGGCATAGTTTGGAGGATTCAGTAGCCTTCCAAAATTTACCCACCAGCATAGAATCTCCCGTTAATTAAGGAGGAAGTACAGTGTTGGTAAATCTGGAGCAAAGGAGTCCTCCAAACTATTATAAAGCAACAGAACACACCATTAGTTTTGTTCATCTGGTCCTGTTTCCTGGCATACTTTGGAGGAATCAAGGCACTCCAATGAAACACAAAAGTGAATAATTACCCCCTTAAGCTATCGAACTATCACTGTGTCTAACCAAAAAGTAAATAAAACTCAAATTGACGAATGCATAAGTTCAAAATATAAATAAATAAATAAATCAATAAATAAATAAAATATAATTCAAGTCTTCCAATTACAGACGACTGCATGGTTCCTCTTAATTTTTTTCACGCTGAAATAAACAATGACTTAAAACAGGACAAAGAAAACTGTCTTCAGATATTGTCATTTTCTCTCATTTCTTGTGTTTCCTTCACAGCCTCTCTCTCTCTCTCCAGTTCGCTCCTAATCAGCTTCTCCCCAGTTAGTCTCTCTCTCTCTCTCTCTCTCTCTCTCTCTCTCTCTCTCTCTCTCTCTCTCTCTCTATGCAGTTGGTGTCTGTATCTCCCCAGTTAGTCAGTCAGTCTCTCTCTCTCTCTCTCTCCTCTCTCTCTCTCCATGCAATTGGTGTCTTTGTGTCTCTCCCCAGTTAGTCAGTCTCTCTCTCTCTCCATGCAGTTGGTGTCTGTATCTCTCCCCAGTTAGTCAGTCTCTCTCTCTCTCTCTCTCCATGCAGTTGGTGTCTGTATCTCTCCCCAGTTAGTCAGTCTCTCCCTCTCTCTCCATGCAGTTGGTGTCTTTGTGTCTCTCCCCCAGCTGACTACACTCCCTCTTTAAGTCTCCCCGCCATCCCCTGACCGTCTGTCTGTCCGTCCGTCCCTCTCTCTCTGCACTTCCTCTTTAACTTTCCCTTCCCTTCTCTGCCTCCTCTCTCTCCTTTCCCTTACCTTCTGTTTCCTCTTTCCCTTCCCTTTCCTTCACCTCTTCTCCCTTCCCTTCTGTTTCCCTCGTCTTTCCCTTCCCTTCTCTGTCTCCTCCTTCCCTTCCCTTCTCTGTCTCCTCCTTTCTTTCCCTTCTTTGCCTCCTCTCTCCCTTCCCTTCCCTTCACTTCTCTCCCTTCCCTTTCCTTCACCTCTTTTTCTTCTCTCTCTAAACCTAAACCCTTCCCTTCCTCTTCTCTCCCTTCCCTTTTTCGCTTCCTTTCCCTTCTCTGCCTCCTATCTCCTTATTTCCCTTCTCCCCGCCTCCCTCTCCATCCCTGCCTCATTTCTCGCTAATCTTTCGTCCCTTGCATTCTTTTCCCTTCCTTTCCCTTCCCTTTTTACTTTTACCTACCTCCCTCCCTCTCTTATTTCTACCGATTTCCCATCTTCACGACTCTCTCTCTCTCTCTCTCTCTCTCTCTCTCTCTCTCTCTCTCTCTCTCTCTCTCTCTCTCTCTCTCTCTCTCTCTCTCTCTCTCTCTCCTCAGTTATATACCTCCTTTTACCAGTCGTCCATAACTTAGTTCCCTTCCCTGTAATGCACTTAAGGTGGTAATTCCTTTTTGGTACATTGGAGTGCCTTGATTCCTCCAAAAGTATGCTATGAAACAGGACCAGAAGAGCAAAAATAATGGTGTTCTGTGGCTTGGAATAGTTTGGAGGATTCAGCAGTTGCTCCAGAATTACCAACACAAAACTTCCCACTTAACCCTCTCACTGTTCGATGGCGCACTATAAAGGGGGTCGTTTATTGTAGGCGAACTGGAGTCTAACGTTGGCTAATGTATCCGCCACTCGAGTGTAGTGATTATCTATATCAATATCAAATGTAATGACAAACGTCGAATGTTATTGGTTATGTTATTTGTGGCTCATATCTCCACGACTCCTGTAAACTGCATGTGTCGCCCACTCACACTAGAGACCCTATAGAAAGGGTCTCTAACTCACACCGCCACCACACCATGGATGTAGAAAGGTCCTCCCATCACTCTATTCAGCACAGGCCACCGAGTTTCAGCTCTATAAACGGCCAAGATAGGTGAAGAATTATAGTTTACCATGTGATTCTTTAGGTAGATATGCCATCAAAACAATACCACCCGTTATGACCGATCAACATCCATCCACACCATACACCTGCCTGAAGAAATCCACCGATTCCACCAGGCTCTGCTCGGGCAGGAGAACACTCACCCAAATAAACGCCCCGTCACTGAGTAAGAAGCCAGAGAAGCTAATCCATGCGCTCACCAGTTTTGGTCTGTTGCAACTAGGTAGCCTAAACCATACCGGTACTGTAGAGTCGTCCTTGCCTGCTCCTGTCTGTGTATTAACGAATTCTGCCCCACGAGCCTAACTCATTTATATATTTGCATTCTTGTAATAAATTTGGTTCAGAGAAAAGACTATTTATCTGTGCCTTCCGATCCCACAACAACAACAAATTCAGCCTATAAAACCATATGGTCATCAGGCATCTCAAAAACATAGACTGTCCACATTATCGATCATGTGACAAAAGATAAAACGTTTTGCATAGGACTGTGTAGCATACCATCTGACATGAATGGGGTCACACGAGCAACATATATAAAACTTCTGAATACCGTATCATTAATCACTACACTAACATAAGCTATATCATCTCTACTTCACACAGAGTCACGTTCAGTTCAGGTAGCCTACTTATAACTTATGCAACACCATACCCAGACTTCTCCAGTGACAAGGTAAACTTTAATATTTTATAGATTTTTTGGTGCACAGAGAAGCAGGATATGAGTATAGTTTTCATCATCCATACATAGCTGTGGAGTGTAAGCCCATCTAGAGTTCCTTTGGGATCCATGAATTTTTATGTGAAAAGCAAACAAAGGCTCCATAAACAAGTCATGTGATAACAGACAGTAACATACAACTTTAGTCCCAGATTTCAAAGCCAGATGTCACTGTAATCTTATACCGTAACTTGTTTGTAAAATTTTTGTTTACTCTCTACGAGAAAAAAAAAATAAAAAAATAAAAAAATAAATAAAACAAGACTCACGGGAACTCTAGAAATGCTTATGCTCATGTACGGATGATGAAAACTATATTCATACTCCACCCCAGGCAAAGCGATTACACTGACCTTTGGTGGCAGAGAACATGAATTTAATCCTATGAGAGTTGCCGTATATTCCACCAATGCGTCATCCGTGAGCGAGAGAGGGATAACATTACCGAGTGCCTGCCTGCCTGCCTGCCTGGTGGACGCGAGGTGTTTCAAGGACTTACATAAAGGGAATCATCTGATATCAATACATTTTGCCATTTACCATCCAGAGCGCTCTTGTCTGCTATAATATGAAAAATAGAGTCGAGTGTTTTGTGACTCCATAGCCTATGAAATGTATGCGTATAGCCTACATGTATGTACAGTTGCGCCCATAACTATGTTCCACGATAAGTCCCGATGTAAAATGATAACTGGAGAAATATTTTGCACTAACGGCCGTACTGTACATGATCTCATTAGAAACTTGTTTTGATTTTACGTGAAGCGTGAGTGTGATGTGTCAAAACGTAGGGAAATTGTATGTAAACTCGCATAGTACTATAATAGTCATACTGGCAGCGTTTGCCTCATACATTATATCAGACCAAGTTATAATTTGTGTTTCCATTTAACTGCAGACATAACAATAGTAAGTATCTCAAGTGTTTTGAAGTGTATAAAACGGAACAAGTGATTCAGTGTAAATTGTATATATATTTTAACAGCAGTCACGATGAGGACACCTTATTACCTAGGCTACTTTCACGCTTCCCATTGACTGATAACCAACTGACAAATATTTACACCAAGACCAAGAAGACTAGTGTTATTGGTCTTGATTTACACTATGGAAAAATTACGTGAATATATTTACTATTAGTCTTTCAAATACTGCATACAACAATTTACAGAAGCATATACTCTTCACTTTACAAACAACGCTACATTAATACAAAAATAGATTTCTTCTAATGATATAAAAATTAATGGTAATCGCATTCATTTATTAATTAATACATCGAGAAAAACACAAAGCATTCGTTGTGCATCCCCTAAAACAGAGACTGCAGTGTTTACGTTGCCATTTATGTTTAAAAATCTAATCTTTATATAAGACTGTATAATTATATTCTTAGTATAGGCCTATAATGGGGAAACTTGCCTCCGTATAACTGTATCTTATAACAGTCTAACCAAATCAACAAACTAGGCTATACATCCTCTAATGTTGACATCTTAGTGCTCGTGAAACTCGTCACATTTCAAACATTTTCTTGATGGTTTAAAGTGCTCCAGAAAACATATCGAATTTGACTTGTTGCCCCATCCTCATCACCAGCAAACAGGCATAAATTATTTTTTAACATCTGTTGCCTTCATTTATTCACATTTGGAGAGAGAGAGAGAGAGAGAGAGAGAGAGCAGACCGGGGACAGGATGGAAGGTAGGACTGTCAAGATACTGTGGGCACGAAGTTAATGACGACGTGGAGAGAGAGTATGAACGACATCACGTGAAGATAGGCAGATAGATATACAGTACCAGAGTGAAAGCTGTGAAATGAGGGTAAGACCAGAAGAAGTAAAGTGAAGTGAAAAATAAGCAGTGGAAAATAAAAATCAGGGAAATTAATGAAGAAAAGTAGGTAAAGGAGCACTGAAAGAAGCGGAATGAAACTGAATAGCTATAAATACGAATAGAAAAGAGAAAACAGGTAGCATAGAGTGGAAGTTGTGGGAAAAAAAAGAAAGGAAAGCACAATAGATAGATGCACTAAAATAATAAACATATTAATCACAACTAAAGACAGCAAATTAACAGCAGTGCCGAACAACAGAGTTACTGGCATTAAGGGGAGAGAGAGAGAGAGAGAGAGAGAGAGAGAGAGAGTGGGTGTGTGTACCAGTAAGAAAACCAGCACTAGAATAAACGAGAGAGAGAGAAACTACACGCCCGTGAATAAACACACATATATACTGTACTAACCTAATTACAGTCCGTTTCCGTTGTGCCTGTCCCAAACCCGTTATCGCTCTCCCTCCGAGGTGCTCTCACTCCTAGCCTATCCTACTCCCTCTCGTCACTCACACTATACTATACTGTACTCTCTCTTAAACTCTCTGTTCCCTCGTTTTACCCAGTTACACACTCTCTCTCTCTCTCTTCCAATGCTGGTTTCCTTACTTCCTTTTAGGTTTCGTCCTAGTATTCTCTCTCTCTCTCTCTCTCTCTCTCTCTCTCTCTCTCTCTCTCTCTCTCTCTCTCTCTCTCTCATGCACACCTTTATTCTAGTGCTGGTTTTCTTACTGGTACGTAATCAATCTCTCTCTCTCTCTCTCTCTCTCTCTCCTGAACGAAGAATGGTAAGGAAAACCCCACGTAACTTCAAAACAGGTTTATTATTCAAGAAATAATCAACGCATCTGCCCGACAATACCTGAATAGGGTCTAAATCGGGCCACAACGATATAAAGTACAACTCTAAAGAAATACACCTGTTCTGAAGTTGTGGGGTTTTCCTTACCCGCCTCCCTTTCACACTCTCATATCAATTACCCTACATCTCATCCCTACCTCACCTCCCTAACACGCCTCCACCTACCCTGTTAACCCTCATTATAGATTAGGCTTACTCACAAGTAGGCTACACGTCAGAAATAACCTGGTAGGCAGTCAAAATTTTAAAGTCCAGGTCTGCTACCACTAGAGGTCACAATTTATGGCTCTCGTGGGAACTACTATCGATTGGTTGATACTCCACATTCATGGATGAATTGTGAAAATCATACGCATATTTACACCACAGAACAAGCAATTACAGTACCGTTAACCTCTGGTAGTAGCGGACATGACTTGAGAATCTGACTGTACATCTAAGTGAATTCAACCTTGAAGTTTACCTGCCTGTTGTTTGATGACACAGCTTACCCACTTCAGAATGTAGGGAAAGAGGAGATCGGGAAAATGGAGGGAGTGGGTGGCGGGGTGAGTCTCGCATCCCTATCCCAATTTCAGAGTAGGCTACATGTTTCTACAAGGCCTTGGGTAAACTTTTGATTCTTGGCTATAGCTACTGAATATTATCAACCTTTCTGCTACACATACAATCCTAGGAATTCACACACACAGGTTCATATTCCCGCCCAGCACTATAAGTTTGTTCCATTCATTAGTCTTTTAACTTTGAGAGTACTGGGTAAGTTTTAATTGACAGATCAACGCTTGAAATATTTAATGAACCTTTCTCTATAATATTTCAAAATGTTTAGTATATCGGATTAAAATAACGCACCTGGAAATCAAAACTTGCAGAAAAATAAAACTTTTGGTAATGCGTAAATAAACTGTAACTAAGCTATACTATTTCCTGTACTATACAGTTAACTATGAGAAAATTAATTCAACTCATGATTTAAAGCGATAGACAAAAACAAGTGATCACAACCGTACATTTCCAAACAGGTTGAAAAAAGTAAAATACAAATGCACCAAAGAACATGAAACGCAAACTTACTGAAGATAACTATTATAACCCATCAATAAATCCACCAAACCTGAGAGAATATTGGGTCTACCTATAGCCTACTTCCCTACCAGTTATTGCCTGCCTACCCGCATACTATACCTGTACCTTACCTCTCCACCTGCCTTCATTATCTCACTCATTTATCTCTTTTCTGTCATCTCCTTCACCGTACGTTAATATATCTCTCCTCGTTAATCTTTTTCGCCGTATTATTAAACCTGGCACAGATTCTCTTACCTCTCACTTTCATTAATTATCTCTCTCTCTCTCTCTCTTGGCATCAGTAATTAAAATTAGGTGTCTCTCGTAACATTACTGCATTGCATTTTTTTTCTCTCTCTTATTGGAGCAAGCGAATGTCACGAGTCTAGCCAGGATGACCTCTTGTCATTTCCACCCATCTCTTATCAATCCGCCCACCTTTATAACACACACATGACGTCAGCAGCAACACCCACCTACACATAACACTAACCTTCATCAAATAATTTACATATAGGCCAGCTAATGTAATCCACTTTTAGGAGTCCTATAACACACACTCACGGCAGGGTTTTAAAGTATGCTATTTTCAAGGTGGAAGAATATTAGTGTCGGTTAAAATATCCTACCAGGCCATAGCCTACTGTTATACTGTCAGATGCCGATTAAAGGATATCCTTTTGAGAATTTGTGAAATGATACTATTCTGATTTTCCAAATTTCTCTCCCTTTAGATTTTAAACATGAGCAAGTACAGTACACTATATGAAAAGTCGACAATTTCAATCCCATTTAAATAATTTTTAGCAAAAACAATCAGTTAGTTTACATTCAGATAAACTGTAAGTAATAGGTTTAATAAAATAGCCTAGGCGTCTATCTACTATTCATGATGTTGTGCTACATCAGTTAACTCGACGAGTTATTTTATGCTGCTGATATTATTCGCCATCGTATAACGCAAACGAAGGCTGACATCATGTTACCGTTTACAGTACAAACTTTCACTGCACTCAAAGTACGAAACCTATAACTATGCTCCCCTACAGTGTCGCTCCCACGTCCTCACATAAGTGTCATGCTTGGTCAACTTTTCCAACACTATGCTAGTGCACAATACACGAATATGTAGTCATTTCAGCTGGAGCCTAAAATGAGAATTATCGCCGACTTGACAACTCTGCCTAGACTAGTCTACTCTCCCACACAACGATGTGCATAAACTTTAGGCCTAGGCTACTCTTGCATCTGACAGCTTACATATTTTGAACACCCACACCTGTAGCCTACACATCATCATTTAGCCTTGTACCCATGCTCTTAAATTAACAGGCATACATCCAACAAAGCCCCACCACATCACACCCAAATACAGTACATAACACGACATATGGTAATAGTCATCGATATAATAAAATACCAGCACTATTTGTTCAGGGACATAACTGACTCACCATCCTCCAGTTCTTCACCCTTGAGTCTGATCTCTCTATCTCTCTCTCTCTCTCTCTCCTTAAAGTGGGCAATGGATGTATGACTAGTTAATAATGGAAGGTTAAACACACACAGGTCTATCAGTTCCCAACATAGAGACACATTAAAACATACCGGTATCCTCCTATACTTTATCATATAAAATACACAAATCTACATATATAATAAACTCACTTGTACATGAGTACAGTATAATGCATAACTCAGCATCATAAATGACTGACCTTTAAAATAAGCCGCATAATAAAATGAACACAAATACACAGATCCTGAATTGGAAACCCCTTGCAGTAAAGTTTAAACATATACGAGCTTTTCTACTAAATTCATTTTCCAAATCTGATATTTCAAATACTTATTTCTGATAACTACACAACATAATTAAGTTTCATTTGACCACAAATTTGATTTTAGCTCAGTACGGGAGATGAAGGAAATAAGTGTTAGTGCAATTTACTTTCATCATGCATAGTAACAAGGTTAGGAATAATTCAACTTAATTATAGTTATACGTACCAGTACCAAACAAGTTGGAATGTTTTCATGGAAGTCACACCTACATCACAATATTAGACGCTGATATTATAAGGCATATAAGGCATCACCACTCACACAAAGCAATCATCACTGATCCTGCTTGTTTTGTTTCAGACATGACACCCACCACTCCCACCTCGATGTGAAATTCCAGCATGGCTCGAAGGACGAAATCAATACTGGCACATACAAGTGACTAGAGCAGGTTGAGCGGACAAAGAGTAGCTTGGTAGACGCGGACAACACATTGGTATACACACAAACACACACACATACACAAACACTACAGCTTCTGGTCAGTCAGCTGACACTCATTATAATGGACGAATACTCAAACGTTTTCTATGTTACCAGTAACTCCCAAACACTATGAATTCAAATGAACACACAAAATGCAATCGCTGTAAAGTATTCGGTAATGCTGGTTTAAAATGGTGTGTATTTACATGTGTACACAAGAATATGTGAACTCCCCTACCTGACCGGCTGCAGTAACAGCTAAAGCTGCTCACCTGACAGCAGTGGTGGGGGTTGTGTGACTGTGAGGCCGTCGGGAGGAGGCGTAGAATCTCACACAACACTGGCCCGGCCACGACTAATGTCTGATAACGTTCACCAGCAGGAAGGATGGGAAGCCTGAATAAAAAGCTGCCTGATACCGCTCCCTGTAAAGCTCCCTATTCTCACCTGAACCCATCACCAGGCCATATCTCATACCTCAGTTGCCTATTAATACTCCTGTAAATATGACGCATGTAATTCACTTCCAGGGACAGAATGATATTGAATATTATATTATTTTAGAGAAAGGGACTCCCTAAAAAATATAGACGAAACGTGTGAGTAGCGAGGAGTAGCATCACTTGGTGAGGTGGTCATGTGACTAGGCGGACCAATGAGCGTCCCGGCATCTCCCCCACCCAAGCTACATTTAAGAGTATTCCAGTGCTCAGTGTTCACTAAACTTTTCAAATATTAGGTTATGCCCATGCTACCAGAGAACGCGAACTTCCTCCTCTCACACAGGTTATCTCACTCGTATCAGAGGGAAGAAGAACGTCAGACCACAAGACCTCATCAACATCCACCACCACTTATGGAAATGCGGCTCTCTGAGACAGAACCAATGACTCGTTGGTCCCATCTCATTCACGCCTTCCCCTCTTCTCATCCCGCCCATTCTTCCCGTCTTTACTCTTTACTCTCAATATCAGCAACCTTGACAGGAGTACAGTATAGAGTAAGAACCTCATGCGTCACATTATGCAAATTACCGTATATTATATAAAACCATAAAAATATGCTTAGTAATATTTCTTACATTTTCCCTCATGTTTCTCTGCTTAATGTAAAGCTGAGCCTCATGATGATAGAGGAGAGCAACCTTGAAAAGTAGTCAGGTGACAGAGTCACAGAGCCGTCCCAGTCTGGGCCTTGGCTGTGAGGGTGGGGAATGGCAGCTCACACGGGAATGCTCCTCAGTGGTCACAAACTCCATATTAAGAAATGTATAGCACAAATAAATATTGCTATATAACCGGTTCGCCTGTATATCTTTTCGCTGACATTTGGAATTTAATATAGAACAGATGAAAAATGTACAAACATCCAAAAATATCTTTCAGATTATTTTTCGGGATATGGATATTGGAATTTTCGTCTATTGCTTTCCCAGATCCCGTCCAATACACAAACATACACGTGTGTACACTATCCTGGTTTCACATGAAAAGTGAGCCACTGTTACACTACCGGAAACTGTTGCCACACAGAAGGCTACATTCCTCCAATGCAAAAACCTGAACCGTGTGAATGTAGAGGACAGCACGAGCACAAGGCCTCACAGTATAACACATGACGTTCTTACTCCCATCATGACGTCATCTACACACTACTGGACTAGGAAATGATGAATATATGAAAGAGGTGTGTGTGTGTGTGTGAGAGAGAGAGAGAGAGAGGGAGAGGGGGGAGGGGTGGATGTATGAGTTTTAAAGGAAGAGATGGCAGTGGTGAGAAAGAGGAATGAATATGAAAGTGGGTGGAAGGAATGACTGTGAGTGGGATGAGTGTGAAAGAAAGAAATGCATGAGAGTGTACAAATAACGTCAGAGATAGAGGTTAGGGAGGACAACATGTGAATATAAGAGAGGAGGATGAGTGAGAGGGAGGGATGCATGTAAAAGAGAGTAAAGAAAGGATGAGTGTAATACGAAGCACGTGAAGCAGACATTACAAAGTAGGGAAGGTGAAGTAATGACAGGTGAGAACAGGTGAAGTACAGTGTAGCAGGCAACCTTATAGTAACCACGCGTTACAACAGTACGTGAGGCAAAAAAAAAAAAAAAAAAAAAAAAAAAGTATATGGAATGTAAAGTAGAATTACAGGAAAGGATAAAATTATTCCCCAGGAGTGACAAGTCTGACATACACGAGAGGAAAGAGTCACGTGCCGGAGTGTGTGTGTGTGTGTGTGTGTGTGTGTCAGCTGCAGAACGACCTGCTGTACGGTGTAGTGCTGACACACACGTGGTTCTCGCTTGGCCTTGTGACGTCACAACCTCATGTATCTTCCCGCCTTCCCTGTGCATCCTTTCTTACTTACTCACCTCAACAGGAAGAGGGAGGGAAATGAGACTACAGGCCGCTGACTCTACTCTTATTTAAGAATGCTATGGAAGTTGAGCCACCCTTCACGTGTAAACCTAATTCCTCCGTACAGAAGCTGAGGAGTAGGCTACATCATTTCGTGTCATCAAATTCCATCCGTCCTTTTACTGATTAACTGCAGCCTCTTTCTTTTAGTTACAAAGTTGCACCCCCCCCCCCTCTCTCTCTCTCTCTCTCTCTCTCTTCCATATAGCCCCAACAACGGGTGTATAAAGGTTTACGGCTAGGCTATTGCAGCAACATCACTTCTCAATAACATATAGAGTTCATACTGATGCAGGTTGTATCATATGCGGCCCCATGCAGTCTGGCACTCTAACGAATTGTGCCACGTCCAGTTATAGATACAAAGCATAAAAGACGCACTGAACTGAAGAGGGAGGAAGAAGACCTCGCTAGGCCTAGAAGACATCGTAGCACGAGGGAGAAGGATATAGAGAGGGACAGTAGTAGGAACGGAAGCTGAGAGAGTGTGCAGTTAGGAAAAGAAAGGGCGTTTATAATCCAAAAGTACTGGCCATATCACTACAGACAACACGTACTCCTCCTTCGGGGTATGTGAGACAAGATGTGCCGTCAGTGATAACCTTGGTCAAGTCCATAGTGTGGTATTATCCGCCCTCCTTGCCTGCCTTTCCTCGCTTTCCTACCTCTCTCTCCCTTCGCCACATTCCACCACCGTGTGTCATTCCTTTCTTTCGTTTTTTTTTTCATCCCTCTGGCAAAATACTCAGTGTAGGTGGAAGTTGCAAAACCGCTCCTCCACTGTGACAATCCTGCCCTTTGCACAATATGTATCTGTCTTAGCTTTCTCGTACACGGTACACTTTCAACTGCATGTGTTATACTAATGGAGTTGTGTTGGTTCGTTGGTTTGTTATATTTGCCTCAGTTTCTTATATTTGACTCAGTCACCCAGTCTATTGTACAGTCATATTCTAAAGTCGACTGTCGTGTGTGTGTGTGTGTGTCTACTCTTCTCTATGTCTGGATCCCGAGAAACTGGCAATTACTGCCACGAGAGGGATAACATGACACAGAACACAGAAGCGAGTCAGACGTTCTAGGGAGAGTGAAAGACCGGTTAGGATATCTGCTGGTTAATGTCTGAGAGGCAGGTATAGCATATTGAACAATAAATCCTACTGAATGTAGCTTTCAGAATCCAACAAGCTAACAAATAAACAAATTAACAAACCAAGCAACCAGTTACCCAACCATCCAACCAATGAACCAACTTGTCAGTAAACCGACCAACAAATCACTCAATCTCAACCAGACAATCAGTCAACTACCCAGTTAAACTCTCTCTCTCTCTCTCTCTCTCTCTCTCAGCAGTCAGGCAGGCGGGAACTCTGTCGCCTCGCGGTTCACCACTAATCATGAAGAAGGATAGGGTATTCTCCTCCCGGCCCACCGCTGCATCATACGTGTTGTGTGGCCTACTCACTCATACAGTAGCTAGCTCCTCTGTCACTCCCTTTTTATAAATAGTTCCTTTGTTTTGAACTACCCTAACAACAGGGTCCAGAAATATTCCAATACATGTATGAAATTATATTATATGGTTTTGGTTGATGGTTGGGTAATTGGTTGGTTGGTTCATTACTTATCCTCAGCTTGTAAATATTTGGTTATATATGGTGATTTTTATATTCCCAAGATTTGCTGCCTTAATTAAAGTATCGAAACTGAATATTATAAATTTACACCAAAGATTACCTTTCCATTCAACTTTATAATAGGTGGTATATAGAATTCATAATATCAACTTTTAGACTAATAATACAACCCTCTGAAACTGATACCAAAGCGTCGGGTCCACATTGACATTATCCCTTCTTCAGTACGGGATGTAAATAGAACAATAAAGTGATGCACCTCCCTACCAAATTAAATGAACCACCAGTTGTATAGAGTACACACATACCTTATGGCAGAGCTCCAAATTCAAGTAAGTTTAGTTCCTACCAGTGGGTCACGACACAAACAAACCCAACCTTCCCCTCCCACTCACTAACACCACTACAATATTATCGCTTCCCTCACTCGTACAGTACGGGGTGAAAGGTGTGTCTTGTCAATGAAGTAGGCGGGAGTCTCTCTTGTGACGTGTCAAGTATATAGTCTGACGTTTGTTATACATATAGTGTAGTCCTTGTAATGCAGTTTTGATACATTGTAGACTACCATTTCTTCCAAATTAATGTAAAGAAATTAATCATATCAAGTATATTTGTGCAGCCTGTGTCTTGGACTTGTTTGGAGGAATCGGATATCTCCTATATTGCCAACTCTGTACGCTCACATACAGATGACTCACAACAACACAAGTGAGTCTTTTCTTATCTATTAATTATTTGCATCAAGGAGTGTTTCAAAAGTTTGATGCTCCATTATGTTTAAACCCTATAGCAATTATTAATGAAGGGAAGTAACCTTTTGTGGTCAATTTGGAGTCAATGTAGGCCTCGAAACTCAACTATAAAACACATCCCCTGTATAATTCCATATGGAGGGGTTTTGTTTCCTAGCATAGTTTGGAGGAATCAGTAGCCTGCCGATTACCCATAGTTGGTTACTCCCCTCACTGAACTCAACAGCAAAATGTGTTGACCATTTTGACTGGCTGGCGATCACACTCTACTGAATTAAGTTTGGTTTCGGGTTGAGCGGAATGGAGTTCAGAGGTGACTACTGCGTTGAACTCCCTTTCAGTTTTTTTAATGAGCCTCCTTGCCTTTTATTTCCTTTTATTTCCGTGTTGTCTCATCTCTACTTCACCTTTATCCCTTCCTACGTGGTCATACAAGACTGGGGGGAGGGTGGGGTATTATTTTATCATAAAATAAAAATTAGGTAGCCTAACAAGTAAACCTGCTAAGTCATGCAAGTACAGTACGTACAGTACCAACAATAATTGTTGACTGTACAGGTTTTCAAATATTATAATAAATATACATTGTTTACCAAGGAGAATGTTGTGTAGCTGGTTTCTTAATCGTCACATAGCAGGGTTACTTAAAAAAAAAAAAAAAAAAAAAAAATCTAAATGGTTCCCAGTGACTGTAACGAGTGAATATCGGACATTTTGTGTAATATAAAGCAAAGGAAGACATGAGGATACATGATATAAATGCACTCTCCCAAGCTAAGTCATAATAGCCAAAGTGGGCCTCGTGATTGACAATAAATATGATAACTGAAATATTTATGTGTATTTTTTGTGGTAGTGATGAACATGAAAAATGTTTTAAATGTTACTGAAATGCAACCTGTGTGTTTATTGAGATAGTAAGTAATGGCATGAAAAATGTATAAATGTTGCTGAAATGATGTGTGTTATTGAGGTAGTGAGTAGTGACATGAAAAATGTTTAAATTTTACTGAAATGTTGTGTGTTTATTGAAGTAGTGAACAATGACATGACAAATGAATGTTACTTTAAATGTGTGTTTTAAGGGGTAGTGACATGAGACTTCTGTTTACATGTACCTAATATTAGGGCCGATTCCACAGTGGCTTTGGTTTGTTATGATCCTCACCAACCACACCTGCCAGTCTTAATTATTTCCAATAAACTCAGTATCCATATCCACAAAATCTATCAGGAAGTTCCATTATTACGATAGTTTGATAGTGGAGTCATCAAATTCGTCAAATAATTTACTCATGAGTGAATTCGGCGCTTAGGGTCGATTCCACAGTCGTTGGTAGAGGTTAGTATAAGCACGCAAACGAAAGAATCTTAGCCGTGTAAATGACTTATGGCTGAATTATTTAATGAATTTGATGAGTAAACTATACAGTGATCGTCATTATCTAACTGTTTTAATAGATTTTGTGAATACGGATACTCAGCTTTTGGAAAATAATGAAGCCTTACAAGTGTGGTTGGTTGGGAAGCTAACAAACAAATACGACAGTGGAATCGACCCTTAGAGGTGAGGATTGATTGATTTATTGATATTAGGCGCCTCAACAGCGAGGTCATATAGCGCTACTTAGAGGTGAGGAGGCACAACGTTGGTCTAGGACGTTGTGTTGTGACATCTCTATGCTTGGAGACAATGTTGACATAGTGCAGCAGCAGCGTGTGCCAAACTCCATGACTCATTCCACTCTCTCGGACGTGGCAACAATTCTCTTATTACAACACTTGGCATCCATTTTATATAAATAGGGAAGTTGGCTCCGTTTATTGACTTACGAGGTTATGTGATTTGTTCGGTTTGTTTGTCTTTTTCTTCGTTTGTCAGTCTACCTATCTATTGTTGGCAGGAGTACGCAAAAGGTTATGTGCAATTTTTTTTTCTTCAAATTTTTACCAAGGTGCCCGAGTCTCGTGACTAGCAACAAGTTATTACGGTCGTTATTCTTTTTTGGTACATTGGAGTGCCTTGATTCCTCCAAAGTATGCTAGGAAACAGGACCAGAAGAGCAAAAATAATGGTGTTCTGTTGCTTGGAATAGTTTGGAGAATTCAGTTGCTCCAGATTTACCAACATAAAACTTCCCCTTAAAATATGGGAGAGATATGGATATGGACAGGATTATTTCTGCGCTATACATGCATTGTTAAGGGACCCTGTGATGCAGTCAGGAAATTGGAGATAAATGAGTCCTTCAAATATTGCCACAAAACATCACCTACACGAAAGGAGCTTGTTTTCTGGCATGGTCACGAGGAATCAGAAGCCTCCAATTTTCATACACGATCACAGGGTCCTTAAGAATGGGAGTGAAATATAGGTAGGTGCCTTTCATTTATACTTTCACAACATTTTAGGGAAGATGATCCATTGTTCAGCCTTGGCGGAGGTCTGTGAGATTGGCGTTTTATGAGTAATTGAGATACATTGTACATACAGTGGAACGAACAATCATTAACAAATAGCCTAATATGGATCGGACAAAAACGGATGACTAGCCACAATATTAGTTAGTCAAAGTTTCAAGTCTCCTGCCACAAAAAATAAGCATTTGATACGTACCGGTAAGATAAAGAAATCACCAAATGTTAACATGATCGAGGAATGTCAGAGACTCTTCCCACTTATTATTAAACATAGGTATTTCGTCATCATGTTATGTCTGGAAGGGGAACAAATGTCTGAGATCTGATAGCATTTCTTTCTTGACGCTTATAGTTGGTTCTCCAAGGCTCAATTGTTATCCAAGTTGTTTATTCAATATTCTTACCCGGAAGGCCCCTTATCCAATCACTGCAGCCAGGTGCATAAAGTGTATAGGCCTATACTCTTCTACTCGTATCTCTATGCCTAGGGGGGCTGACTTTATTCTCTGTGAATATTAGCCATCCCTCGCAGGGCTAGAATAAAATTGCTGTAGGATCTGGTCACTTGGATCTGACGAGATCTGCCCACACGAGGTGTACTGCAACTGTTTTTTTTTTTTTTTTTTTTTTTTTCCTGCTGTGTGGACCACCAGTAAATGGGGTGCATTATCCCTTTGCATGCATCAGTCTAAACTCCCCCTTTATGGTCCCTTCAGGACTAATCTCATGGGAGAGGCGGTCCCACTTGTAGCTCTTTTGGTAAAGTGGACTTGGGCCCACAGCACTGGCTGTGGGATCAAAGACATTCCCCCCAATCTCCCTGGTGATCGGAGGCCCCCAGACTCCCTGGTCCAGTAATGTCTGGTCCCATCTCCCTGGGATTTGCTTCGGTAGCCCAGCATATAGGCCCAGCTCCTCCTTTATTTTATTTATTTATTTTTTTCCTGCAACCAGAGCGCACACTGGGGCAGGAGGCCATTCTGACCCGGGAGAACATCAACCTCAGCAACAACTCGTATCTCTAATTCAGTATTCAGTTGCAGACCAATGTTACGTACAGCCGCCGACATTCACATAACCAGTGCCACGTATTCTTATTTTGGGGGTAAGGAACTTTGATCTTTTACCCACTCCTCGAGAAAAAGTTTACCTTATTTACTTATCACCGTAGACATCCCAGTCCCAAAATTAATGAAAATCAAAGATATAAACCCCAATACATATATCTGGTGTCTGTCATGTTTTGTGCTTCAACAAAAAGAGTTTATACAAAATCTGTTTATCTACAATGTATTTAGGGGATAAAATTTAATCTCCTGCATTGGGTCATATTGGATGGCGATTTTCAAAGTAATTGGAGGCTTCTGATTCCTCTTGACTATGCCACGAAACAAGCTCCTTCCATATAGGTAGTGTTTCGTGGCAATGTTTGAAGGACTCACTAACCTCCAATTTTCTGACTACATTACAGGGTCCCTTAATTAAGAGGAAACAGACTATAGTACTTCAGTATATGATTATTTGTGGACTGAAATTTCTATACAAACGACCCTCTAGTTAGGCCACCCACTGCATTGTTTGTTTACGTATTCTATTGGCTTGCCTTTATGTTTGTGGCGGTGGAATCAGAAATGGACGCCAGTGGTTTGGAAAGTTGGAATGCTGGGAAGAGGGTAGGCCTTCGTAAGGGAAGTGCTGAGAAGAGAGGTGTTGGAAGGGAAGTGGCGTGCTGACTGCTGAGAGGAGTGGATGGAGATTGAGAGGGTGGAGGGGGGGGGGAGAGTGACGGGGCAAGTGCGAGAGGAAACGTGAGATAAGGTATAGATAGATAGGACGACACTACCCAACTCACACTAGCTACGTATCTCTATTATAAACAGTCACCTTCTTTTCAGCCACGGTCGTACGCTCAAATAAGAGAGAGAGAGAGAATGAGGAAGCAACAGCTGTACCAAACTAATGGGCTGAGCGTCACAAAATAAACCACAAGAAAGAAAATAAAAGATAATCGAGAGAAACAATAAATGAGATGAACATTTGTTGTGGGCGACTGATTCCTCCAACCACATTAATGCTACAAAGAAAAACCCCTATATATAACTATAATTATACCTACTCGTATTCTCTGCCAAAGTGTGGAGGAACCAGTAGCCCTCCAATCCGTCTACATGATAATTATAAACCCCCTTTAATTAAATAAACACTGTATCACCCCTAACCTTGAATAAAACTATGACCGGGAAAAAAATAGGAATTTAGTGCAGGCAGGTGTGAGGCAGGCAAAGTGGCCGGCCATCATTATATACATCCAAGTCTGCCAGTTATTTAGTTTCATCGTCGAGTTTAATCTAATTCTACCTAAGGCTTCCACGCCACAGTTATTTATAATTTCTTAGCTCTGTACTTTACATTTTACGTACCTTCTCAAGCGGTAGGTGTGTACGGAAGGTTCTGTTTTCACTCAAGTTTGTCCCTTTTCTTCTATCTCCGCACTTGCTGTCCCTCATCTCTATCTCCTTTTCCCTCGTCCTACCCAGCCTACAAGGTCTTTCAGGCCTAGGGCGATCTTCTTTCATCCTCAATGAACTCAGGTTTATCTGGTTGCTTGTTGGTTGACTGGTTAGAGAACGAGACAACTTAAAGAGATAAGAATGGTTTTGACCAAACAAATAATTAGGCATTGTGAAACAAAGAAGTTATAGAACGTATTCAATTCTGGTGGATCCATGCAGGTGTGGCTCCACAAATATTTCGCCCTCAATTTTTAACAACATACGGGTATAAATCCTGGGTATGTAATAGTTATACACAGACCAGCAGGCCTTTCCCAATACCTATAATCACTTGTTGATAACTTGACAGTAACGACTAACGACAGTGACAACTAACGAGGCCCACCTCTGGCAATATATAAACTGTACACACACACACGCGTTTCATCCCGCCATCAAACGGACAGATATAACATATCCACCGAACCAAGCACATAAATTACATAATCTCCTTGGCGAAGGTTTTGAGCGTGTTTATGAGCAGCGAGACCCTGTGCTACCTTGAAAATATCTGCCCCCTGGCTGGCGTAGTGTTACAAAAACAATGTAAATATTCTTCCTACACAAGCTGTGCGAGGTGCGTGGGAGGATGACAGAAAATGGCCACCTCAGGATTTTAGTTGTGAGAGAGGGCTGCTGGAGGGGCTAGGCCAGCAGGTGGGTTGGCATCATCATTTATCTGTGGTGCACAAAAGTTCATTCCCTCTTGTCAGCCACAATATAAATGAAGCACCTGTGATTCGAACGACTACATAACAGAAAGTAGATGGCAAACTGTGTTTTATCGTTCAAACCATAGTGTGGCTGGCTGAAGGAATGAACTTTTGGGCATTAAAATTATGCAGTACTGTTTAAGTGGAAGGTGGTGGGTGGTTCGAATTTGGTCCCAGCTCGGTCCGCAACTCTCACTTCTTTACAGTGCCAAGTATTTGTCCTTCCCACAACCTTCCCAAACAGCTCACCACATTCATACACGCTGCCCTTGCCAGCCACTAATGTTGGTCAAACTTCACACACACTTGCCTCATCAATCACCACCACCAAAACTTTCTTCATCATAAATTATACACCCTTCCCTCACCAAACTTACTCATCTTTTAATTACTAATTTTGAATACATTACTTTAAAATTAATATGAGTTGGGTTATGAGTTATAAAGATAATCCTGTGTGCTATAAGTTACCGTACACAGTGATGCCCGCAGAGTAATAATTCTCTTTGATTTTCTCGTGCACGTTCGACTCGCATAGATGTCATTGTTGCTCGCTTCAGGATATCATATGCTTTCTCTGGGGTCTTGTGTTAGGTCAATTTAGTTCAAAATGTAGGATATGTTAATTCTTGGGCAGTGGAAGAGGACGAGTGGTTATTGCACGTAGGTGGATCCAGTGTATTCTATGGACCCTGGGTGGATCAGTCACTCAGTTATTTCCATTCTTGTTCGAAGAATCCAATGGCGTTGTTGGAGTGAAAAACTTAGGCCAGTCCGATATAATGGATTAAGTAAATGATGTGGGGTTTCTGCTAGTACTGCCACTGTTGCAGACCTGCATGCAGCTCAGTGTTCCTTGGAAGGGCAAGCTGTTACTAAGGAACATGGCGTACATGTCTAGGAAAAATATTATGCTTCATAGTCTGCTGCAGAAGGGTATAGGTCCCATAACGTCTACCTCCAGAAGTTGCCATGGCTTAGAGATGGTCAGGGTGTCCAGAGGGGCTTTGTAGGTTCTTTACCAAGTGCACAAGCCGAGGGTATCTCAGTGTTCCCGTACTGTACAGTACAAGCCCGGTAGGTTTTGATGACTTTTGGCGATATAGAGGGTGTTCATGACGTCCTTTCTCCTCTGCCAAGTAAAACAATGGTATGAAGCTTACTGAAAAAAGGACAATATTTTGAAAGCCATAAATACATATACAGTATCCTTTATTTCTCATATGCGAATTATAGTCCACAGAATAAAAAAGTGTGTCTTGACCTAATAAATAGGTCTTTAAAGCTCATTAGTCAACTTTTCTTTATAGTAGTAGGACCAAGTATTTTAAAACTAGACTATTATAAAACAAATTACTGTACAGCACTAAATACATATCCAATACAATACTGTATACAATTAATACAGTACACTACACCTTTATATGTAGTAGGCTACTTCTTTAACAAGAAGTGTCACATTTCCTTGTAAATGTAAGTGTCGAGGTTTTGATGTCATATTCCCAGTGCAGTAAAGTTTACAACAATATACAGGACTTGATGTAATGAATTTTTGTTTTGGAAATTCAATATTACTGTACTATATAATTAGTGTCAAGAGTTTTAAACACACCAGATCAAATCTTCAGCTGTGCATAACCATACCTGGAGAGAGCCCAAGTAGGGCCAAAATATTGTAGCTCAGTAAATATATCTCGGTCTTTATGTTATGCAGGTGTTTCTTTATTGGTATCATAATATTTATGGCACAGGGAACCAAGACTTCATGACCTGTGTAATATATTCTCTCTTACATCTGTGCAAGATCAATACATCTCCTCTCAATGGTCTCTCTAGCTACCTTGTAATCCCTAATGGGAAGGCCACAGACAAACCACCACCTCCAAACTGCCCTGTCTGCCAAAATTTGTCCTCTCCAACTCTCAATACTGTACTTCCATACAACTTAACTTCAGTACTCAACCTTATTCTCTGTCTCGCTACCCTACCTCTCACTCATTTAATTACCTCTCATTCACTTTCATAGTCAAACTTGCACTCTCAATTAGCATCATATAGCCAAACCACCTCAGGATGCTCCTTCCAACAATCTATTCATTATGACTTCACCCTAGTCTCACGTATCTCAGTCTAGTTCAAAACATTACAGACGGTATCTAGCTTTCGTATATCACCTTACACCTTAAACCAACAGACAGAAAGACAGATAGCCTATCTCTGGATATACCAGGTAGGTCCACATTTTAAACACTTTATTAGTGTGTGTGTGTGTGTGTGTGTGTGATAAGTATTGGACCCTGGTGCTGGTAAATTTGGTCAACTTGTTTTTTTTTAATTATTTTTATAGGAGTGATGTACACTGTAGTACCTTAAAAAAATATATAATTATTATTTTTTCCGCTACAGTTCTGAATGATATACTGTACTGTATAAGTTTTACACTACAGTACTGTACTGTAATTTTCTGTCTGACATGTCGGCAAGGGCAACTACTGTAATAGACTACAGGGTTCTGGGTAGATATATTTATAATGATTTTGAATTTATTCCTCAATTTTGGGATTTCTTGAACACATCAATTACTTTCCAATGAGGTTTTCAAAGTTTTATGTCCAAATCTACAAGTATTCATGCAGAAATGCACAGATCTGACATGAGACAGTTCCAGACGCAAGTCCCTCAGGGTCAAAATATTTATTAGAAACAGTACATGGCAATGCTGGTATAAAGGTGGGTTGAAAACTGTTTGTTCATGTCCACATTGAGAGTAATGAGGATCCAAGTGATAAACAAAAAGATATACAACATGGCAATAGGTCAGTTGTGCCATGGAGCACCCAACTTAAATTATACATCAATACTAAAATAGGACTCTTAGATGGACTTCATAAAATAAACATCAATGGAGTAGGAGGTTTTACTGACAACAGATATTCCTACTCCAAAAGTATTTATTTCATGTTGTCATCTCTACATGTAAGTGCTGGCTAAACCTAGAAGGCAACAGTGTAAAATATAAACTTCAATATATATAAAGTACAATATACAGGTATATATATATATCCCATTCATTTGGACACAAACTTCTATCACAAGGAGGAAAAGAATTGAGAAGGCATAGAAAATCATTGACTTGAGAATGAAACAAGACTGCCCTAGGCCTGGCAGACCCTGTAGGATGAAATTAAAGGTGACAAATAGGTGGGACAACAAGCACAAGGTAAACAGAATGAGAGGAGGGACAGTTGAAGGTAATGACATGAGTTTCCTCACTCTTTTTGCTCATCAATAACTCATATAATTTGTGCTTATTTGGTGGGTTAACTGAATATATAGGCCTACAACTGGGTTCATACATACACATGCATTGGATACACTTGTTGAGGAGTAATGCCTATAAATTTGTTAGCAGTACAATACAGTATGTAATTAAAAAGTCTTTACTTCCCACTGATGACATCTGGTTCTGACTTTCCAAGTCAATCACTTTCAGCTTTATCTAGCACTCCTTTCTTTGTTCTTTCTTTAGAGTTTGATTTCCCTCCTTTCTATATCTATCTACTGATATAAATTCTTAACAGAGTATAAGTGCCGAGTTTTCAGATAACTTACAAGTAGCTACTGTTATTCCTGGAGGATATTCATTGGTTTGACGATTCGAGGATTTAAAAAAATTAACAGAATAAAATATTTAAACATTTGCTGGTGGTGATGGGCGGGGGGGGGGGGGGGGCAATTTAAAGGACAACTGTACCAAATATATAGCAAAAACTTGGAAAAATGGTAACCTTCAACTGTGGAGTCAGCCACCAACCATGGTACTGATTCACCACATTACAGTAACTGTATTGCCATATGCCCAAAGTGATGGGTGGGAACTAAAAACAAGAAGATGGTGTGCATTAATTACATACATGGACCACATGTTGGTTAAATGCTTGACAATGGGGGCTGAAAAGTGCTATTTGTTAGTCTGAGGAAGGGCTTAGTAGAACCCTGTCAAAACAAAAGGAATTCATGATTTCAGACTCACAAACTGAAAATTGTCAATAAACATGTACAAGGGGACAGTTTCCAGGTGGGAGTTAAGGCAAAATTCATTAGCCGCAAGACGGGACCCAGTCTTGATTCTGTCAGACTGGTACACACTTTCCACACGGACAAACCATGAGCCACCACAATGGAACTGATATACAGTATCACACTCTCTCCCAGCATGTCCTGAAACTCACTATTAAAATGAATGCCACCTTGAGTATAGCCTACCTTAGCTGGTGATATGGTAAGCAACCCCCCGGACACAAAAGGTTGGAACATTGCTCCCATATTCAACCTGGTTGACACAGGGGCAGAACAAGAAGCAGGAAGGCAGCAGGACAAGTGTGGGACATACCCCAAAGCTCCAGTGATACTGTAGCTACATACAGAGGATAAAACAGGCAGCAAATGAAGTAATTATGAGAAAAGGAAATGATGAAAGAAGAATAGAATTACTAGACATACTTACAGAAGCAGGTTTGGAAGAAGTCTAAAGCTGGCCACAATCTAAGAGATGAGAAAACTATTGAAAATAATTCAGGGGGAGCAGGAGGGTCCAAGGGCATGGGAAGAGGGCAATAGTCGTTGTCAAACCAAGAAAATTTTGGGTTTTCAGACAGCATCACAAATCACCAGCCCACCCAGGCAAAGTGACACACAACCATACCATCATTTAATTATGGCCAAAAGGCACAAATAACAGCATACCAAATGGCTCCCTGTCACTTCAGAGACAGTTGTCACTGTTCCTCCTCCTCCAGTGATCTCCCTCTCTTGCATTGCCATCTCACCCTACACAGTTCTTTTATGATCCCTTTGATACCCTGAAAACTGTGGCTCATGCTTCCTCTTCACAATCTCTAACCTATATTTCCCCATCTCCCACTCCATCAAAATATCCTCCCTGTCCTTTGGTTGCCTCCCGTCTAGACCTTCCATTTCTACCTAGTTTCACATGCAAGTCTTTGCATCTGTCAGACTCTCAATCTTCACCCCTGCACATAATTTTCCCAAAAATCTAATGATATTTCTTTGACTGAGATCTCTTCAATTGTTTATGTAGATAATTTATTGCTTTTCCTCAAATGATTTTCTACACAATTATCCTGATTTTTAAAGCTTCAAGTATTTCTTTGCATATCTGTTGCAGTTTCTCTGTTCAAGGAATCAGCAATTTAACAGAAATTTTTATACTAAAAAATATAAAAAAAATAAAGAAAAAAGAAAAGAAAAGAAAACTATTAGAATTTCAAAGGTGGTCCTCGTATCAAAGCATTTATTTTTACTGGCAAGAGGATTGTATAAATTAATGCCATTCTTTTGGGCCTTAGAATACTGTATGACATTTTTGGAGTTAGGCTTAGGCTTGATCTATGTACTATAAGTTAGACTTTTAACCTATTACAACAATGTATTATATATCATGGTGTGAAACAAAATTATCTTTTATGAGGCAACCAATATAGAGTGATTTTACTAGTCCAGATCTATCTGAACTGCAACATGGGTATATTTGGGATTATAAGGCTCATGTTTAAAATGTACAGGTCCTACAAAAAGCATTCCAATAAAGATAAACATGGATATAAAAATGAATAACCAGATTTGCATTGCTTTAGTGTGGCTGGAAGAGTTTCAGGCCTCTTTCATATCCCATTATCTATTGCGTCTTATTCTTAACAACAACTTACAGTAATATGAATACTTGTTTTGGCACTGTACAGTCACCTAATTACTGTATTATCTCCCAAACATCATCTCTCTCCTCTGGTCGTAGCTACAGTACTGCAAACACAGGTCATCAATACAGCTGATGCAACCATTTTTACTGTTCTCTGATGTGACAACACAGTACAGTACTTACTGTAACTTATTTGTTTGTCGCAGAGAGACCCTTTATGTGACTCCTTTAGAATTCAAGGAGCAGGAAGCAGCCAATTTGATTTTATTATGGTGTTGTATTTGCTGTCATTACTTTTGTTGTAGCTTCATGTGACATTGCTGTGAACCAAGTGGCCAACAGTTCTAGCTTCATACCAAATTTCACACACAACCATCTTTTTGGTTACAAATCACGGGACATTTAAGCGAAGCTGAGAAAAGGACTAGCAGACAGCTTGTGTCATCACAGAGATGTTAAAATTTGGGACATTAAGGGGTGGTAATGTTTACATACACCACAGTATACTTGGAAACAAATGTAAGAGGTTGTTCAAATAGGTACATTACCATGTACACAAATACAGAGTCCGTGCATGACATAAAAGCATCAACCACTGTATATATTTTGAAACTGTGTTCTCAACTGTAAAATCAACCAAAACTGTAGGTGGTTTGCCCAGTCACAATGTGTTTAATGTGGTGGCAGCTTGGGTATGTGTCTGAACATACAGGTATTGCATATGCTCATGCTCTTCAATATGATGGATCATCTCTATTCTCTGTTGAGGAAGAAGAGCTGTCATCATAATAAATATTTCTTATCACTGGAAGGACAAGGTGAAATTGCAAATATTCTTCAACCTGTTGCAAACAATATAGTGTACAGTAGCATTAATGAAGAAAACACATATACCGTAGATAATCGATTATCAAACAAAATTATTAGTTACAAAGAATGCATATACACTATGCTATATTAGATCGTGTAAAAAGATGAGTTTACAGTACACATATATATATATATATATATATATATATATATATATATAATGGACATGATGTTGCAAAAGAAAAATTCATTTGATTAATATTGTTACTGTCAATGATTATATGAATACATGTACAGTACTGTACTGTACAAATATAAAATTAGTAATCTAAGTTTATAACCTATATACATATATATGTAAGAGGGGGTAGTCACCAAAAAAGTAGCATGTACCATTCCAAGTGAAAATAGAAATATTGATGGACAGCACCATTAATACTTGCTTTACATTTGGTTTGTGTTTTATGACCTGACCAATACTGCTATTATGCCTTACAATACACACCAAATACTACAGTGAGTGTAAATAGTGCTACCCATCAAAGAGTTATACAGTATATATAAAGGGCTGCAATAATATATTTTCTTACTGAAAAAGAATATTTGGTTTCATTTGAATAATTGCCTGCTCAGCCAATCACAGGTCAGCTTGTAACACAAAAACAGTCAGCTGATTACCTCTGGGTCCACAGACACAATGACATTACTCAGTCTAATTCAAAACCAAACTCCTTTGAGAAAAATGTCGTAGGGGCTTCCAGTACTTGCCATAAACCTTTCTGCAATGTGGTTTACACTATTAATTCTGCTAAAGAAGAGGAGTTGCAATCATATTAAGCATTTCATATCACTGAAAGGACCAGGTGGAATTTGTTTGGAAATTTGTAAGCTATACCGTATTGTCCATAAAGAGTAGCAAATGGTTGAAGTGGGATGCTCATCCTGTACACATTATCCTTGTGCAACAGAGCTTATAGGAAGATAAATTGACTCACTATCCTGGGAAACAGGGACAATAGTTACTACAGTTGCATCCCCTTTGTTACCCAAAGTTTTCATTTTATGGGCAAACCCTGTAAGATTGGATGACCACCTGTGTTTCCTTATTTCAGCTACTCCTGCTGGGATTCATACCCCTGACATTTCATGCCAGTAGTCTGGCAGTCAGCAATAGTAACCATTCAACCATCACAGCTAACTGCATTTTTAACTAACTATAAGCTAAACATAATAGGTAAGAGCCAGATTGAAATAATTTTTTTGGGGGGGACAATAAATGGTACTTTGAAAACTCAGGGCTGGTATTCACAGAACATCTTAGAGTTTGGACTTGTTTCAGGTTCATTTCGAAGCAGTGAATGGTTTTGTTATTCTATTTGTATGAGCTGTTGTTATGATTTCAAAGCAGTGTCGGGTACTAGTCCTCGCCATGAATGAATGATTACGAATAAAATTTTAAGTTAGGAGTGAACTTTGCTTTTGTGAATACGGGCTCTGGTGTCTGATCTGACTTCATACACTTGTATTTTCGTACTTTTTCTTTGATAATGATAAACTTACCAGTTAATAAAGTAGAATTTGTAGCTCAACACTTCACAAGTGTATAATAGCAATGGAATGCTGGCTGCCTTCCTCGACTGTAAAAGTTTTTTACAGTATTAAATTTACACTTTCACCTTCATATTATTTGCAATAATTGATATATCTGATTCTACTTTGATTACTGAAATTTGGAAAAATGGATAGTAAACACGAGTTGACCAGGGAAGACTCAAAATAATACAGTACAGTACTCTACTATATACCAGTACTCATTGATGGGCGGCTAACGATTCCTCCAAACTACAGTATGATTTGAAACAGACTACATTAGTACTCTATAAGAGTAAGGCATCTGTTGTGTAGCAGTGTTTTAAGAACTCAGTCATCTAATTTGTGCTAGTCACTTCTCTTTCTTCATACCTCTGAGCATGGAATCTCACCCCTCTTTATACATGATGTGGGGAAGTTAACTGTTGGTGATAGGTTACAGGGTGCATAAGCCTACACTTATCAAGTGTGAAAGACTTTGTAAGGATAGGGATGTAAGCAACTATTCAATATTAAGATTTTGTAACAGATCAATTTATAATACCTGGTATTTTTTAGATAAATTATTTAGAGCAATTATTGCAGTCTCAAATATACTGTATACATATATATATATAAACATATAAAACATTTTCAAGGTTAACTTATTTGTTAAATAAGAAAAATTAAATGTAAAATATGAAAAAATTAGGAACTAAGTTTATACTCAATAAAAAACTATTGCATAGGTGGGGTTCAATATCATAAATGAATACTGTTGCTCGTGTTACCTATCATCAGAAGTGTCGGAATTGCTTAAATGAGGAGTCCACCAATAATTTTTTATCAACTGCACCTCCTAAACTAATGCATACAGTATATATATTTTTCATTAATCATAAGAAATAAATTGCACCACACTCATTTCTATCTCTGGCTCATATTAAAGAACATTATCATTGTAGCCTACACCCAGAGTTTTGGATCCTTGTGACTGCATCAATTGGTATGTCAGAAATTTAAAAATTATGAATATCCATCAGAAATAGTATTAAAGGAAGGAAATATCAATTATCCTGCAAGCAACAATAATAAAACATTAACTTCTATTTTATTTCTTTTTACTTAATGAAAGCATGTGAAGTACTCAATGAATTTATCAATTAATAAATTTTTGGAAGCCTGGCTTTTTCCTGGAAGCTCCCCAACATGGGCAACACAGAAGCCAACAAGTTTCTTTGTGTCTAAACACTAAGATTTTTACCTTAAATCCCTCCTCTACCTTTTTCCATTTTCTCCCCAACACAATGTTTCACTCGCCTATTCCACTCTGTCATATCATTCATTGATCCAAACTTCTTTAGCAATTCTATCATCCTCCACCCTTTAAATACATCTCACTGTACAATATTTCTTTTTATTCATCTACCGTAGTTATTCAAACTTCAAAAAATTTCTTTTATACATTCCAAAAATTTCATAAGGTCCTTTCTTATCAAGATGTTCATAAATACAGCCCCTCTAGTTAGTGAACAATCCAGAGTATTAATAGCACTACACAGTGTACAATATTTATGTCAATTTCATGGGAATTAACCACATCAGTTAAATAAAAGTAAAATTATTCTGTGGAATGAATATAGTTCATACAAATATTCATTTCAAAGAGCATTATGAATATTTGATCAAACAGCTCAAGTATAAATACAATATACCCGGTACCTAAACCAAATCTATATGATAATATAAGAATAGTAAAATATCAGAAAACCCAATACCATTATCTTTACCTACTTAACAATTCAACATCAAATGAAAACTATACTATATATACAAACTTAAACTAACTTTAACTTACAAATCATCCTTAATCATTTATGCGAACACTATCTTACGACATGGACACATTTCTTTCACTCGTCAGTTCCCAGGTCAAGAAAATCCAGTCCTTAAATAATTTATATATCACCCTACTTCACAATAAATATGAAGAATGATACTGGATATAGCTTATTGAGTTGTGCACTAAAGACTCTGGAGAAGCAGAGATCAGTCACATTCTGGTTCTTAGGATGAACACTTAATAACTTCCAACAGTATAATGTACTGATGTTTGCAATACAGGTTTCAGTATCCTTAGTCAATTTTTGCTTTCCAGAAAAATCTTGCAGTACAAAATCCACTCCAGTTTATTACACTGCTGAATGTGGCACAGTGTGAAACATAAGCACCAAGAGGGTGGATATGACTGATCTACGTTTTTCCAGTGCACATAACAAATCCCAAGACTGGATATCCTGTTATACGTTGTTATAGGTTCAATACAAGGATATTTTACATGGAACACATCACAGGAAGGCTGGCATGCTTCCAATTAAACACACAACAACCAGGATGATCATCAACAAATTACTCCACTCAGGAATCATTCCTGGTTTATTTCAGTATGAGACGAGGATGTGAGTGTTTATGTACCCAGGATGATCATTGTGTGTCCAACTTCTCCCAGTCATCATCCCAGTTGTCCCAGGTGTGACCTTTACCACTACCACCACCACCACCACCACCACCACCACCACTGCTGCTGTTCTCTACATCCACAAGGAGTTGCTGCTCTGCCTGCAACAAAGGTAAATAAGAAATTTTTTTCAAAGTTCCCTGTCATTTCATCATATGCGTTAGAAGAAACTTATGGCAATACTGGACATGAGCCTTGTGTGTTTCAGTAGCAAAAATAAAGAACATTTCACAATTTCCCTAAATTGTTCTGACACTCCCTTTCACACTTCACTTGCTTTTGTAGTTTTATTTTTTGTTTACGGTTAATAAAAGTTGATCAAAGCATGTTACAGATAACTATCCAGCAATCAAAGATCCCATTCCCCTGCAAGTTGTTCAACACTACCACATGAAACAGGGAAATGTGAATTCAATATATCTGGGAATATCTTTCCATGAAGTAAACTGAAATAATGAATGTAAATACAGTAGTTAATTATTGTACTGTATTACTGATTTTCATACATTGGTGGTCAGGTACAGGTGACTGGAAACAAAAGGTGTAAAATTGTTATAGCAAGTGTGGATGAATTTATGAGGGGCAACCAGAAAATATATAGGTTGCTGTACAGCTCAATATACCAGTCATATTGTTTTCAAACAAATTATTAAAAGGTACCTCAATGAAATATTACAAAAAAGCAAACCTACATCTGGCACTCATATTCTTTATATTTCCTAAGCTAACTTCAAATGACTGATCATCCAAAGAAAAAAACACAAACTGTATGTAGTGTAATAGAATAAAATCAGATATTAGCAAAAGTTTAGAAATAAGAAGTTTGTCAAACTGAAGGGAATTGTCGTTACTACATAAAGTATTTTTTTTGCATTTTGGTTGAAATAAGACTGGACCAAATTCATAAGGGTTGTAAGTACAACTCATTTTCACAACTGCATCACAGATTTCAGATTCTGCAACTTTTAATTAAAAACTAATGGCACTTAACTTACTTGTTTGGAACCTTTATTCTTCTTTGTGATGCTGTTCATGTCTCTCTTTGTGGCAGGTGGTGATGGTGATGCAGCAGGTGAATGGCTGTTGGGGGAGGTGGCCTTGCTTGTGTTGCTTTTACCCCAGTCACTCGCCCACCCGTCTTCACCCCACCCGTCACTTGATCTGAGGATTGGGTAGATGAACTAGTTGAAGAGGAAAATATTGACAGAGCTGGGGTTCAAACTCCAGTATGACTGGCATCAGTAGTGTTATTGATGATTTTGTTGGTCATGCGAATATTCTATTGTGGTTAGTTACAGTACTGTTAGATTCTGTGTAGGTATAGCCATAGATTGTTAGTGGCAGTGTATGTATACCTGTAGAATGGTAGTGGCTTGTTGGGTTGAGAGGTTCTGTTCAATGAAAAGTGTCTCTATGTTGGGTGGGAAGCTGAAGGAATAGATAGGGTAAGAGAACAAAACCTCAAGGTACACCAGTGCTAGTATTTTGGATAAATCCAGAAAATTTTTCATGTTGGGTGAACACAATACAGTACTGACGTTCAAGGAAGCTGGATGGAGCCATTGCAAATACCAGTCCAGGATGCAACACAGCACCCTACATTATTAAACACATAATGGAAGACTGCTTTGTACACAATCACACTGGCTAACTATACAACATATATTCCATTGGGACCCTATAGGAAAACCCCGGTCAATATCAACATCGTCCTCAAGGTCTTGGGATTGTTTGGCCAGGTAGCTTGAGGAATTTCAATAGTAACAACAAGTAACAGCCCAAGTAAGTGCTAACATGCCTAACTAACATAAATTCAACAAGGACATCCTCATTCAATAGTTCGTCCATCCAAGCAAGTCCACATGCCCCTTTCAAATATGTTAATGAACTTCCACTACTCTCACTTTTGAATTTTGTTCCTCCAACTCTCCCTCAATCTGTTCCCATTACTTTCCCCATTATACTATCATTTGTAAAGGTCAGGAAATTAAAATGACCGGTAACCAAGAAGCCCCCTACTAGAGATATTCATGTGCCAGAAAAAACACCCATGAACTTTATGAGCAAAAATTTCATAAATGAGCTCAAGATTTTATTTTCTAACCCTGCTTCACTCTGGAAACCTCATAGTAACAGGAAACTTATGGTTAGTGATACTTCATTGATCACAAAGCACTCCGGAGTCAATGGATGTTCCCTCCTTACTCTAAGTTATTCTTGTCCCCTTCCTCCTCCTCCTCCCAGCTGTCCCAGCTGTTGGTTACTTCTCCCCCATTGTCATCCTTCACTCTGGTCGAGTCCTGCTGCAAACAGTCTGTCTGTCCTGGGGTGGTGTTTGGCCCAGAGGAGCTGGTCTCATGCATGGTAGTACAGGAGGTGTGGGATGTTAAGGCATGCAGAAAGGATCACCACCATGCAGGAGGAATACAAAATAAACATTTAGTTAGTAATGCATATGGAAGGGATCTTCAGTTAATTCTATAAGAATAAAAAAGTAATTTGTGGGTATTACAGTAAAGTTTGTAAACCAAGTGAAGGTATGTACCTGTCCATTCCATCACAATTTACCTGATTATCAATTAACACAAAAAAAAATTATACAGCTGATGAAAACACCCTCATTTCAAAGACTTTTGTTTCAAACATAAATACACATAACTGTAATTTAATTGGTGTGTGGAGTGAACAGGACTGGTACAAAACCTATCCCTGTGTTAGTAGCAGTCATACCACATTAAGTCTCAATGCAGTCACTGACTGTAACATTACACTCAAAACTCTGTCCATGATGATTGTGTTCCACCGATCAGTTGTATCACTGTAAAAGAATAGATAACTATTTTGCCCAGAACACACAAGTTTGAGAGTAAGAAGCTCAAACTGTGAAAGGAGTCAGAGCATCTCTCCTTTACTGCAGGTTGGAATATTTTTCAAGAATTCTTTGCTGGATAGGTCAGATTTGAACTCATACTGGCTGAGAACTTTTACATGCTTCATGGCCCTCATCCATGGCTACTCCATTCTTCACATGGTACAATGTGTCAAGGCTCTGAAATATATACGGTACCAGTATGTAACACTGCTCGGCCAGGGTGGGTTCAAGTGTCGCTTCAACTACTTTTCCATAGAATAAAATATTTGGGTAAGTCACTCCCCATATTGTACAGTTACCATCCATCCTGGTTTGTAGAAAGATGTGGCTTGTCTCACCTGTTGTTGTCAAGACGTTGGTAGCCATCCCCGGGGCCCAGAAGGAGAGAGGAGCGCTCATGTGGTCCCCCAGAGCCTCCCGTCAAGGCCAGAGTGCCACCACCTGATCCACCACTACTGCCCCATGCTCGGGTCGCTTCATTCCAGCCTCGACGGGACACCTCGCTCACCTGGAGAATACAGAAAGACGTAATGTAGGAAAGATGGGCTAGAAGTTGATCTACATTCTAAATGGACTTGAGGTAGAGATAGAAGAAAAAGGAAGGAAATAGTGAAAAATACTGAACTGTATATGGGTGAGCAAGGTGTCAGGTGGAATACTGGGCAGATGCAGATTGACAATGTCCGGAATGTAGGCTTATAACATGTGTGACTGGACCCTTTCACGTGTAGGATGTACAGTACATGGATTAATGTATTTTAATATCTATATGTAATATTTTTCTTTATTTGTACAAATACAGTATCTATGGCAGGCTCCTACGACATCGGAACTGTAGGCTTCAGCCTGTGTAGCCTCTAGGACTGTATGCCACTGATGATGAAACCTAATGAGAAGTCATGATTTGGACAGGTTGAAAGCTGTTGGTTTATACCTGCCCAGTAAGAGATGTAGCATTAATCCATTAGAAGACAACAACGAAGAACTAAGTACTGTACAGTACCACATCACAATACTGTATAGTACAGTATAAGATGAAAGAGTGGTAACTACATACTATACATCTATGTTTCAATGCTGTGGCTATTGTGAGGAAAGTTGTGTTGGCTGGAAATAACACAAATTGATAGTTGGAAGCCTCCACAAGCCAGAAATAAGGACATACAGAAAATGTGGTAATAGTGTATGTTAGCAAAGTAATGCAGAGGACCACATGTCTAATAAAAGTACAACCTCACAATTATTAATGTAAATAAAATAACTCAGAGGCTAATAATAATTAGCAAAGAGGAGATAATAAAACAGTGTGTAATGTGCATCACAACACAAGGGAGACAGGAGGATTGCCATGATCTCACAGAGCCACTGACTATCATGGGAGGGAGCTTTCTATTAGTAAGTGCTGCATGAGGCTAATTACAGTAGCAATATTCCTTATTTTATGGGTCATAATACACCTTTTAATGCAGAATTCCAAAAATTGATTTTGGGTGACCTGTGAATGAATATTCGGGTAAGGTTAGCTGACCATTTACAAGTTAAACAATAAACAGATACAGTAACTAAGCACAGGTTACACAATATACCTTTCTACACATAAAAAAATCTGTCTTAATATAAATTTCACACTAACCCTTTCCATACATGTAAAATCAGTTTTCTTATTCATGGCAAACATACACAAAAGCATAATTCATTACAATTGAACTGTGCATGCAATATACTTATACAGTATACATACTCTAGGCTACTGGGCAGATTACAGATTATTTTTAACATATACATTATAGGTAATATCAATGCTGACAACAATGGTGAAAAAGGAGTAAATCTCACGTTACATTCTCCCATCCATAAGTATGAGTAATGTACTGGTAAATACTACAACATTGTACTTGCTGTATGGTACAATACACCATACCACCATAGCATATCACACACTGACTATAACTATATCACATCATACGATACATTGGTCAACACACACACACACACACACACACACACACACACACACACACATACTCCTACAAGGCCATTCCACTCTGATCCTTTCCCACATCAACAAATCCTTCCTTGACCTACATCCATACTCACAACATTTGGACTTCCCTTCACTATCTGGTGTAATACGCTTTCCATAATATATTCAAACTGTAGACAGATAAGCACACAAAGGCTGGCATTAAAAAAAAAAAAAAAAAAAAAAAAAAAGGAAATGTGCAATACCTACTCATTGTGGTTAATTTAACCTAGCCTACTTGGATTATAAAGATTAATTATCAAGCTGTTTTTGGGTGGGAAGGGATAGCATTGTATAGTATCTTCCTCATGTTGTAATAATATAACTGGAAAGTGCAGGGAAAGGAAAATACAGTAGCTATATCATCTTCAACTGTTGTCCTTTCCTAAATCATGCTGCAAAATCTCAAACAATTTCACAGCATTTCCCTGGCTATAAGTACCAAGGAGTAACATTGGATAAGAGAAGATAATGTGAACAGGAAAAGGGAAAAAGAATAACCCACTGGGATGAAAGCACTGGTTAGAGAATTAGAGGTGGAAGTGTCACTGCCCTTACACCTCTAAAAAGGGGCACATACACCTGCAAAAGGCTTGCCTGAAGGTGTGTTCATACCCACACTTTCATGTGATTGAATAGGGTTGATGTGGC
Organism: Petrolisthes cinctipes; assembly: GCA_033782935.1. NCBI lineage: Eukaryota > Metazoa > Arthropoda > Malacostraca > Decapoda > Porcellanidae > Petrolisthes > Petrolisthes cinctipes. The sequence goes on along the minus strand of JAWQEG010000798.1, from coordinate 5,881 downwards.
ACGAATGTGAAAAATCGAAAGTAAGATCAGTAAGAGATGGATAAGCTTAGAAGCGCGTGTAGAGTCCTAATTAAGAATTGATCGACAGAGTGAGAAATATTTAAATTCATATTATGCCTAGAAAAATAATGCAGTATTATGAGCTAGGTGTTCAGTGGACTGGCATTCCAATTCACGATTTCACCCACAACAGCCTACATTCATCCCCGAGACTCACCTTGTGCTCTACTGCCCACCCGGCATGCTTTAGCGAGTCAGTGAGTGCCAACTGAGCGCGGCGGACGTGGGCGGCCAACCTTGTCTCAAAGAGCTTAGCTTTGAGGCGCCCTATAGCAAGTCTGGACCCATCCTGGCGCGGCCACGGGGTCACAGACTGTACTGGGCCACCGCCGCCGCCATTAGACAGCGTGGTATAGGGTTGACAAGGATCCTCTTCGTCCTCACAGTCGTCAAAACCAGTGTGTAGGCTTTCCCTGGCCAGACACACCTTCCCGTTGGTGGTACTCATTATCACCTCACACTCTAAACTTAGTAACACCACACAACTTCGTTCTTTCTTCACCCTCACCCCTAAGAGTTACTCCACACTTTGTAGACGTCACTGTTTCTCGTTTCAGCACACTTTCCAATCGCCAATGTTCCTTGTTCCTGGTCCGTTGCTGTGCTGTTTCTCGTTTCTGAATACTGTAGGCTACTCTCCAAACGTCACTGTTCTTGTTTCAATCAGCACATTTTTTCGAGGTTCTTCACTATGTACACACACAAGCTGCTTCTCCCTTAAGTCTCAACAACTTCCCTTTCTCCAGGCAGGCCTCCACCACACACAACCTGCAGCATCAGCGCACTCCGTCGTTCTTTTTCCTGAGTAATCCTTAACATTTTAAAACATTTCCGCGGGCAGCCAGCCTTCATAATCCACCGTCCGCCCTTTTTCTCCCCGGCCGCCTCTCACCGCTGCTTCACCGTGCCTGAAGCTTGCATCTCCCGCGCCACCGCCAGCTTCCACACGTTGCTCCCAGTCTGCACTCAGTTAATGCGATTACGCAACACTCCCCAGCTGGTAATATCCTCTCTAAAAGGATGCTGGCATATAAGTCCGCTACACAACCATCTAGCGTACATAACGCTTACCATCCAAAAGGTTTAATGGTACGTTAGGCTATATTGTACTGTAAAAATATCCACGTCAATATATGAATGGAGTATATGAAGTGATTCTGAAACATACACGTTAATCCATCCTCAATGCATGTATAGAATCAAATACAGCTGGTTATAGTGAAAATGAATAAATGCCTATATCGACAGCATGTGGTCGCAATACTAAATCAGAGGGATTGTATCATACGGCCCTTACCTTGTGCAGTGAAAGTGATTATTAGTACACGTATATATACATTAACGACTTATATGAACACTGCACTGCTGGATTGATAATATGACAGATGTGTCTAAGAGGCAAGACAAAAGTCGTATCATCGTTTTGTCCGATAATTAAGTACCGGTATATTTTGCGCAGTCGAGAGGGAAACACTGCTTAATCCGCTGCACGGTAATAGTTGGTGCAAGTAGATCCCATAATTAGTATAAAATGGCAAGTATCCCTATTGGTGATTTGCTTGTGTTCAAGATTTTATTCCTTCACCATCATAGAAGAGTAGTAAGCAGACAATCATAATCGATTCCATTCATGTGTAGAGAAACTGAGGCAGTGTCTCCCATTCGTTTGCTCTGAACTGTAGCCTACATACTGTACGACGAACTATACACTGAAGCTCGCCAAGTCAAATTGCCAATGCTCCAAATCGAGGTCTAAAAGTTTGTTATATACTAGATGTGTTCAAATATTTTTTTGTAGAAACGATTTTTGTCAGCCATTACCAGCAATTATTGGATATTAAGGCCAGGTAAAACATGTTGACTGGAATTAATCATTTGATGAAGCATTCGAAGATTTAAAATATGCTGTACGTTATTATACAACAACCATGCATGCAACATGACCCCAACACCACCAACACTAACATAACAATGACAAGGATATAATGACACGACTACCACCATAGCCTCGTCCCCATCACCATAACCATTTAGTTGCCAGGGGTAGGATGGAATACGATAAGAGAAACCAGACAGAGCAGCAGAGAAAGTTGGCATGTGCCTTTGTTTGTACAGCAGTGTAATCGAGAGAAAGAGCTCGTATAGGCTAGTCTGGGGAGAAAATGCCGACTTTTAACACGCAAATGTTTCATAGCACAAGCACCCCACCTTTACACACCTCTTTTCAACCAGCCATAAGCCCCTCCCCCACCCCTCTCTCTCTCTGTAAAGATGTCATGGCGGTAACCCTCCTCAGAGACACCATATACAGTCTATAGTCTCTTTTGCTATAGCTGAAGGGAATTGTCCACATCCGACATTGTATAGGCTGATTGTGATTACTAAAAGCTTGCCACCCTATGGTTAGGAGTGATACATTAGCCAATCAGACGGAGGGGGGAGGCATAGACTGGCTGTGTACAGTTGGACACATGAATGGGTGGTACAGCCCAAGTGAAAGATGGTCAATTTCTCCCGATATCAAGTTCCTTAGTGCCAAATAGGAGACATCAGGGGCAGAAGTCAGTATTGAGGATGGTAATAAAAAGCAAGTACCTGACAATAGACACTGGTTACTCAAATGGGACAAGTATCTTTCACCTGGGCTGTACCACCCATTCATGTGTCCAACTGTACCTTTACAACACTTGTTACACGAACCTAACACCTAATAACCACATCACAATCAAACAGAAATACAACACAAGTCCCTGACCACAACCACACCACAATCTAACTGAAACACAACACACGTCCCTCACCACAATCTAACAAAAATACAACACACGTCCCTCACCACAATCTAACAAAAATACAACACACGTCCCTCACCACAACCACACCACAATGTAACCGAAACACAACACACGTCCCTCACCACAATCTAACAAAAATACAACACACGTCCCTCACCACAACCACACCAACAATGTAACCGAAACACAACACAAGTTCCTCACCACAACCACAACACCACCACCATTCTAGCACCAGGGGTACAATCAATACACCATGAGCAGCACCACACCTAACAACCAGACGGCGACGGCGGTCCCTGCCAACCACTCCACCTTCAAGCCAAACATAAAACCACATGGAATTACATGATCAATATAATCAGTACTGACTGCTGTGGCTACCCTCACCTCACGCACGGAAAATTACACACACACACACTTACACACGAGTATACACATCTTCTTCAGACTCAAACACCGGAAGCAAAGACAAATTCACACACCTATTATACATGCACAGACACAATCACACACCTGTTTCTTGGCATGGTTTGCAGGAATCAACAACCCTTTACTTTCCCACAACATGTTACTCCCCTTCAGATATAGGAAGTGCATAGCATGTCAAGCAAAGGAAGCCAACACGAATCAAGAATAAAAACAGAGTCCATGGGAATAACACTGCTGTACTTAGAGTATATATAATGCACCCTTGGTGTTGAGAAAAATTCTGTGGGGGTTGGTGGCCTAAATTCACCAAGACCCACCTCCAACATCGGTTCTTTGGAGTACCTAAACAGAGGAGTGTACAGTACATCATGGCTATAACTCACAGGTCTCTATAAGAATATCAAGACAAAATAAGAATAAAATATAACCCTCTCTACCTACAGTGTAATAAAGTACTTTTCACTAAGATACATTTACAGTACTCACAACATCATTCACCTCAGACAATCCTTCCTTATAATATCTACACAACTAAGAGCCATAGAAGGTGTTGGGTTCCTGAATTAAGGCTACTACTGAGTTCAAGACAACGTGAAGTGAAGTTACAACAATTGCCATTCTCTTCTCTCTATTCCAAAGCATACATAAATACATACATACATACATACATACCACCATCACTATCATTACTATGCAACCACCACCTCTAAGACAGTAATCACATCCCCCGTCACCACTACATACCACTGGAACCATTACCACTACTATCACCAACACAGTACCATTACCACAGCCATCACAACCAACCAACCATCACTGTCACCACCACTGCAACAACCATACTACCACGATCACCAAGACCAACACAGACATCCTCATAAACAGCCTCACACCTCATTAGTTCTTGGTCCATCCCGGCTACCTCCATTCCCCCTCCCTCTGCCCTCCCTTCCCTCCCTCTGCCCTTCCTTGTCTCACTCCCTTCCCTCCCTCTGCCCTTCCTTGTCTCACTCCCTTCCCTCCCTCTGCCCTTCCTTGTCTCACTCCCTTCCCTCCCTCTGCCCTTCCTTGTCTCACTCCCTTCCTTGTCTCACCACCTTTCCTCCCTTGTCTCACTTCCTTCCCTCCCCCTGCCCTTCCTTGTCTCACTCCCTTCATTCCCTCTGCCCTTCCTTGTGTCACTCCTTTCCCTCCCTCTGTCTTCCTTGGCTCACCACCTTCTCTCCCTCTGTCTTCCTTGGCTCACCACCTTCCCTCCCTCTGCCCTCCCTTGTCTCACTCCCTTCCCTCCCTCTGCACCTTTCTTGTCTCACTCCCTTCATCCCTCTGCCCTTCCCTCGTCTCACTCCTTTCCTTCCCTCTGCCTTTCCTTGTCTACCTCCCTTCCCTCCTTCTGCCCTCCCATGCCTCAATCCCCTCCTTCTCTTCCTTATCTCACTCCCTTCCCTCCCTTGTCTCACTTCCCTCCTGCCCTTCCTTGCCCCAATCCCCTCCTCCTCTTCCTTATTTCACTACCTTCCCTTCTACCCTCACTTCCCCCCCTTCTCCTGCTCTTCCTTATCTCCCTCCCTTCCCTCATGACCTCCTTATCTGGGTGTATTATGGAGGCCTCACATTTCATCCTCACTGGCTCAGCATCATAATTCCCATCTCTGCCAGGGTACAAGGAGGCAGAGTATTCTATCCTATACTGGAACACATTATATTACAAAGTATTTACGTTAGGCTAGGTATGTCTATATAATTAATTATGTGTCCACTTTATGTCAATATTAGGCTAGACTAGGTTTCCATACATTAATATATATACGTTATGTGAGGTTAATCTGAAAAGGATATGAGTAAAGTAGATCAAGGTACAGGCTATAGTTTAGTTCAGGAAAGATAAGGGGTCGCCTACACTTGATAAGGTTTGGTTTGGTTATGTCAAAATTAGGATAACTATTTCGCACTGGGGTTAAGGGGGTAATTAATTCGCTTTTGTTACATTGGAATGCCTTGATTATTCCTCCAAAGTATGCTAGGAAACAGAACCAACCAGAAGAGCAAAAATAATGGTGTTCTGTTGCTTGGAAAAATAGTTTGGAGGAGGATTTAGTTGCTCCAGAATAAATTACCAACACAAAACTTCCCCCTTAAATCCTGTCGTGGACGAATAACCCTCAGTTTTATTAGGACCCAGAGTATAATGTTATGCACCCACACTGACAGATATGACTCGACAACATGCAGGCGTGAGAACCAACAGTAAGTAAGGAACCAAATGTGAAAATACGACTCAAAGTGTAATTCTGTATATATCGATGCACATGTCAGTCAGTCGGATCCAACACGAGAGGGATAAACTCAAATATACGAGTATACGTAAATATGTTATGCTTGAAGAGGATAAAACATCTCTCTCTCTCTCTCTCTCTCTCTCTCTCTCTCTCTCTCTCTCTCTCTCTCTAACACACATTATTTCTTCTACTCCTTGACACACACACAGTCTCATCAATTCTCTCTCTCTCTCTCTCTCTCTCTCTCTCTCTCTCTCTCTCTCTCTCTACACCATGCTTGCACCTTCCTTTTTCATTCTTCTTTTACCCTTCCTC